>QTSX02005855.1:0-180348 GCA_014839935.2 Entomophthora muscae
ACTGAGAACTGTCTGAAAAGACGAGAACAAAGGTTATTGCAGTATATATTTATATAGACACCTGAAAGGACAAGAACAAGTTCTTAGTTACATCTGGATAGATTGCAGCTGCTGGCTAGATTGTACTCCAGCTTCAATAAACATAATTATCTTCAAAGTTCTATTCTATTGTAGTCTGTAGTGCTCTTGCATAGGATTAGGTAGAGTACATTGGCAAGGCTAACATCTATCTGTAGCTTTGAACATACCAGCAATAACACAAAGTTGCTCAACAACACCTCTTCTAGGGACTTCAGATGAACTCCTGGGAGCAAAATGGCCAAAGGAAAGGTAAAAAATTTAAGAATTTTTACTAAAAATTCAAAGATTTAAAGAAATCTGACAAGATTTAAAAAAACACAATAAAATTTTAAAGAGTGTGGTAACAACTCCTAAGGTTTATTGAATAAGAGAATGAGCAAGCAGGAGACCAAAAGTCCCCTTGCTTGACTTAAAGGATTGGATTTGGATTTGGCAGATCACCTGACACAACCTGAACATCTGATTGGTTGGTAGAGAAATTTTTCAGAGCAGAGCCAGGAGAACTGGAGAGTTTCATACTAATTTCCATCTTGCAATTTGTTTGGATAGTGTTGGTTTGAGGTTTTCAAGATTCATTCAAGTTTTGGGGTGTCAATGTGGCTTTTTTATTGGCCAGCCCTGATAGTCTTTAACAACAGTTGATACCAAGCCAGCAAATAGTCTAAATTGACCAGTTTTTCTTCATAGAGTGGAGCAACAAAATCAGGGGAGTCTTCAGGGTATGCTAACACAAACCTTTTTTCCATAGTATGGGCTAAATCTTCAAAACAATTCAGAGGTTTAACTAGATTTTGAGTGGTTTTCTTTTTGCCCTGAGGAAAGATTGTCTTATCCAGGGCTAAAGGGGGAGTAACTTTACACTAACAGTCTGTTGTTATATCACTAATGGCTTCATGATTTCTACTTGTGTTCCTGTCACTATTGATTAATGGTTTCTTAGTGGCTATAAGCTGGTTCATCTCCAGCTTAGTGAGTTAGGCATATTCTGGAGTGACTTCCTTATCATTGGCTGGCTGTGGATCACATGGCTGGGCAGCCCTGACTTCAAGCCAATCATCTGCATTCACTTCAGAATTCAAACCTTCATGCTGAGCAGTAATCCCTTTTCATACAGTCTGTCAGTTATGATGGGAATGATGGTATGTTGGTTTAATGCCTCCAATAATCTAGATTGATCTGGATTACTCACCAGCCTATGACACTCTTCCACAAGTTGTTATTCATCATAAAAGCTAGCCTGCAAATTTCCTTGATTAATCAGTTTCAAATTACTGTTTGTCTTGCTTGCTCATTGACTAACTAAAAAACATGGGTGGCTGGCCTGAGCGTCCCCAGGATCCACAGAATTATCAGGAAAAGGTCTCAGGTTTGATTCCCTTAATTGGAGTTTGCTATTTCTTCTGGGATAAATGTCATTCATGACAACCCCTAAAAGCTTTTCCTTTCCCAAGTCCATTATTAATATCTGAAAGTGATTCTGTCTGTCTTTCTGTAATTTCACCTCAAGTGGGCTCAAGCTGTAAGGGATTTGACTGAATTGATGTCTCTGTAAATTTTATTTTTAGAAGTTGATGAGCAAGCCAAAAGCCCAATTTGGCTCATCATTACCTTCAATCCCTTACATTATTGATGAAAAATGAAGGATAAATTTAGTGGAGTATGTTCTAAACTATGTCAAACTGAGAATATAGGCTACTTGAACCCAAATAAATGTGTATTTATTACTTAAGTTTTAAAACAGTATCTAACCTAATACTTCCATATCAAAGCAGTTTATCTGTATATATTACCCAACTCTAGATTGGATAGATTAAAATTAGAAAGGAAGCAGAAATTGTTTAAGATCCTTTTATATGATTAGATGTTTAAATTCTGCTGAGTATTAAATTGACCAATGAAAAGAGAGCTTGATTACTTTAAAAATATTGAATAGAAAAAGATACATAAATTTTAGTTTAAGTAAAGGATGGTTGGCTTGGGCATTTTGAATTTATCTATTCCAAAGTGAAATAATATAAACCTTCAATCAGATTATCACACAATCCAAGTGGCTTCATATTGTTTCAAATTAAATCTTGTTTACTATTTCATCATCCAAATAATGATATCTATGGAGTAAACTGGCAATAATGACATTAAGACTCATTGAAATGATTTTCATAAAATTTAAAGTATCTATAGGTGTTTTTCAGAAAATTCTGATAAAAATGATACCAAACATGATAGCCTCAACTGATATAGATGCTCAGATATATAGTTAAGTGCTGTAATCAGGCTTACATCATAATTGAAGGCTTGGACTCAATTTGATAGATCTAAATTCCCTTTTAATACACACCAAAAAAAACTAAGAATCAAAGTATCTCTTTGAATACTAAACCAATCTTAATATCTAATATCTTATTTTAAAGCTACAGATCAGCTCTACTTTTTGAAAGAACTTAGAAAAAAAGTAAATTTTTAAAATCATTATTTTAGCTTTGCTAAACTTATAAGTAATACATCACTTACTTAGATTCAAATTTTATATTTTTACCTGGATGTACAATTTTACTTAAGTAAATAAAAGTTGAATTAATTTAAAAGAAAGCCTTTCTAAATAAGAATTTTAATTAAACAAATGATAAGTAATCCCAGCCTAAAATTATAATAAAATATAGTGAATTGCTTTATTAATTTCAACTATATATCTGTCCTTGAACAGGAAAACCACCTAATGGATAATATCCCCCATATTTACTGCCCTAACACAGGAAAAGAAAACTTATACTGCATTGCTGCAGGAAATTTGACAAAATCCAAATTTCTGAAGAGAAATGTGACAGACTGACCTAATAACTTAATTTAACAGCCAGGGGCAAAAATTCTTGGGGAGTGATTTCAAGAAACTCTTCTAGGGGTTGTAAAAATTAATGAGGGACACACTACAGCTGAGGTTATGGTTCATGGAGCTGAGACTAGGATGGTCATAGGGAAGGTGTTTGAGGAGTTCTTCATCCTTAAGACCAAAGACAATGCTTTAGCACTGAAGCATGATCACTTGAAGGGTGGCATCCTCTCTCATTTGGCACCTGGCTTTGACCCAGGACATGTTTTGGTGTCTGAAGACCAGGAGTGCCACAAGTGTTTTATGCTCAGGTAAATCCAGAGAAACTTAAAGAGGAGACTTTTTAAATCCTTTTCAATAAAATTTGGAAGCAGAAGTAACCAGAGTAACAAGAATCATATTTTACTAACTATTTGCATTATTAATAGGATTTTAAACTCACTAGCAGCTAAACAGGCAATGTTATCAAGTGGTTTCAATGCTGTGTGATTGAATATGAGTGGCAGGTTTGTGATTGTAGTCAATCAGGTGCAGAGTGCAAGATATGATGTTTTATGATCATTTTAACATTTTTGAACATTGTTTTAAAAAATCAAAGTATTCTTAACATAAACTTGTAAATTAAATTAAAGTTTGGACTTTACTATATTGCTAACATCAAGAATAGATGTCTGGGTTTGTTTCCCAGGTTCATTGTCAGGCACCCATCCGCTAGGGAGTAAACTCCCTAGGTGGTGAATGATTGTAGAGGGATTCAATCCCATCACCAGGGATCCCACTGGCAAGAAGACCATCCCCAGATAGAATAACTCTCCAAGGAGCCAATGCCTGCCTAGCAGGGGATTAAAACGCCCCAAGAAGAAGTACGCGCCTAGATAACTCAATAAAAAGGCCAAAGCCAATGGACGGAACACTTGAGGCTTGTTCACCTGGGTGGAGGAACCATAAAACTTGGTTTTTTCCCAGACAGGTGGATTGTTGGAGAGAGATGTTGCAGTATACCAGACACCCAGGATCACACGGTGCCAGGAGCTGTCAAGAAACTGAGACTCTGATGTTGTATCCAAATCAGTGTATGAACCTATAGAAATGCTGGCAAACACTGTCGTAGTCAGGACTATCCAGAGTAACCATTTATACCCAAGCCACTCCCTAAGAGGAGTCTTTGGTAATTTCATGGCTTTGGAAATTCAGAGGTTTTTTAAAAAATAAAAGATTAACAAAACAATCACTTAGGTGAATGTAGACTTTATTGATAGAACAAGTAATAGATCATAACTTACCAGTCTTATATAGCATGGTAGCAAAATGATAAACTGGAGAAAACATAAAGGAGATCAAACTCATGGAGAAGAAGTTGGAGATATTTGGGGAATTTGGAGATTCTGGGGGGTTTGGTATTGAAACTAGGATTATTTGTCTTATTGGAGTCATTATACTGACCTCAAGGTAGTTCAAAACAATATTTGATTTAAATTAACACACCACAGGAACAGGCAGAAGCAGGAGATGAGCAGCTATTCCCCAGTCAAAACTGGGGAAAGAGAGCAGGGACTAACACCAGAAACAGCAGGCAACAAGCAAGTTGTGACTAATTCAAAGTCAAAACCGTTGTAAACATCATTGGAATGCTTAAGAACATCTATCAAAAGGATTGCCACAACAGCTGATTGGCTGAATTTATTAATTGAAGGTAACAATTTGTTTTTAACTAAACTAATGTTTTCATCAATTCAAAAGTCAACACGGACAGAGGAAGACCCGGGATGAAACCTGTTGTTAAATTACCTTTGTCCAGAACTGTATTGAAGCCATCAATTTCAGGTAAAATAGAACAGTAGCTACTAACTAACCCAACAATTTTAGGAGACCCAATTAACCCCAGAGAAGGGGGTATTTCTGCTAATGTACCAATAGGTAAATTTTTGTCAGTAGGGTCTGGAAGAGCATTCCTGACATTCATATTGAGTGATTAATTAAGAATTATTAATCACATTAAAAACATTTCTTGATTTTGACCAAGTTTATTGTTATTATATTATGGAATATTATAGTCAGGGCTTTTATTCCTGACAGATTCCAAGTCAGAAAAGAACACACAGGACTTGATTTACCCAAGACGCAAAGTCATGACGCACCAAGTCAAGCCCACCAGCTGAGGCATTATGGCTAAATAGGCCATATATGGAGCAAAACTAATTTCCAAAAAAAATGGTTCCCTGTATGCTAGGGCGCATATATAACCTCTAAAATCCAAAGAAAACATATAAAATTAATTTTTCTATAAAAAACATTATAAATTCCTATATTATTATTTCCCTTTTACTGTAACTGCTAAAACAGCACAGTTAGATCATGTAATGTAAAGAGTTATTAAGCATTCTTGGCTTAAACACCAGATGGTTGGATTAGAGTGTTTTCTCGGTACAAAAGCCCAATTTTACTTTGTTGATTTACTCATATTACAGAAAATTAATTAATTTCTTATTTTTGGGTATCAGTGTAAATTTAAATAATATTTATCTTTTTTTATAAGTTTTAGTTTTACTTTTGAGTATAATAAACATTATGACTCTCTATTTTAAAGCCTAAGTATTTAAGTTGTCAATTCACTGTGATTGTTTAATATTTTTCAATTGATAAGGATATAAAATTGAAGGATATAGAGTTTGCTTTAAGTCAAGGGTATATTCCTCAAACTTATTCAAGTAACATTACTTCTGAGTAGGACCGGGACAGATTTGAAAGAATGCTGCTTTATAAAAAGCAGCCATTTGTCTCAGATACAGCTAGTATTCTGGAAAGTTGTCCTGGCTACAATTTTTCTGGAGGAAGAAAGCCATCTTTAACCATTTTTTAAAATTTTAAATTCCCCTTACTTAGAGGAATCTGAAAAATAAAAATACAACGGTTGCAAAGCAAAGATTACGATAAATACCGTAATCATTACATTTTTTCTACTGCAGCCCTACTTCTGAGCGGTTAAATGGCTCACAATTGGGCTCAACCTGTCACTCGAACTGGTCAAGCCATATCCTCATTAGCCCTTCCAATAAAATATAGGGATATTGTCTCCCATTCTGTCCATTTATATTATCTTAAATCTAGACAAATTCTAGTCTTGCTCACATATCCTATTCTTTTAATAGGTCCTAATATTTATTTGATCCATTTATTAAATATAAATTCTATCCTTAAAAATAAACATTAAAACCACTTTAATTTTCTCTCCCATCTTTTCCTTTTGTAAATGCCACACAGAGTTCAGGTACACAAATTTGATTTTATTCATAATAAAAAATACCATATAAACTTTATTATTATTTAATGCTACATTTTAGGAGCCTGATAAATGGTGGAATAAAGGGATAAATGATACATTAAACCATAATGTAAAATAACTAATAAAAAGATAATAAAAAAGTAGTCTTGTTTTACAAATTAAAAGTTAAATAAAAAATGATAGTATGTTAAAATTTCTGCTAAAATAATTGACTTGGGGCTCTTAAATTCAAATGAGGCCATTCAATTATTGTTTAAGATGCCCTCTTAAAAAGAAACCACTCGAGATGGTCAAATGAAGCAGTATATAAACAAGTAATTAATGGCTAAAATAAATGCAGTTTTCCTGGTGTAGTTGGTCATCACATCTGTCTAACACACAGAAGGTCACCAGTTCGAATCTGGTGGAAAACACTTTTTGAACTTTTAATTTTTTATAATAATTTGTTTTTATAAACACAACAAAATGATCATGTTCCTGATAACTATGGACTTGACTGAATATAATGATCTTGTTGTTTATTGATAGTTTTGAAATCGACTTTACAAGCCTCTATAATTTATTTGAATATTTTAGGCTTCTGCAGGTGAAAAAAAGGTTGTTGTGTTAAGGAGATTATATTCTGATCTAATAACGTTAACTAAGAAATTTTCATGTGTTTTAGCCATCCTTACTTGATCATACTTATGATGTAATATTAAATCTCTAAAAATAGCCAGAAAACTTTTTATACTATGATATACTTATATCTTGTTATGCTTTAAAGCCCTTCCCTGTTTTCGTCATAAATAAAAACGGAAATTAATTTCCACTTCATCTAATTTACAACTAAAATTAGGGAGCTCATTAGGAATCCAGCGTGGATGACAAGTTACATATTTAAAAAAATTATTTAAACCTAACAAAAAACAGATCAGGTGATATTATACAGTAGTTTTCAAACCTGTTAAGATAAACAAATATTAGTTAGTTCAGAACGCATGAACTCAGTCACACAACAAATCTCAACTGGAACCAGTTCAAGGTCAATTTACTCAATAAAACTTCCATTTATCTAGGGCTGGAAAACAAAAGTAGTCAATCACACAATAAAATTAAATCCAAGCACCAAATCCCAAAAATGAGATAGCAAACACATGGAACCCATATTCAAAACAAACACAAAACAGTCACATCCTTAAGCATTCTACATCAAATTTGATAATGATTGTGTAACAAAAATGATACAAACAGATAACAAATAAGGTTCAGTCACAGAAGTGATATTTTCAAACACAAAACAACTCAAAATTTGAAAATATTGATTATTTTTGAAACTCAAATTGGAAATAGTGGATTTCAGGAGTAAATCCACCAAAATCTATTCAGGGAACCACTTCATTATTTTCAATGTATATGATTCTGATTTTGGCCATTTATGTCTGAGAGAATGTCTCAAATAGGACCACACACTCAAATAAAATTAATACTCTGTAAATACTTTGCTTTTCTGGGTTTAATAGAATTTTAATTGTTTTTTTGTTTACAATGAGGTATAGAAGTGAAGATAACTCTGATATTGTTGAGGAGAATTACCAGGAGCTATTCCAAGCCCAGGTTTATAAGCAAGGGAGCATAACTGCCATGCCTCATTTTATACCCAACTAAACTTAAATTGTGAGGAGACCAAGTTGTATGTGTCACTAGGCCCATCCATGGGTGGCTTTTCCAACAGCCATTATGTGACCCCCAAAACCAGGCCCAACTAAGCCTGTGCCACACTTTAGTGACTGGGCAACTGTAGCCCCATACAACCCAATTCAACCATCACTTAATAATTTGGGCTAATCAGAGCAAGTCCAGCCCAATCTGGGTATCATTATGCCCAGTGGGCCCCATAAACAACAACTAGTAACCAATGAGATTGTCAAGGAGATAATGAGCCTCAAACAAAGTGGCATGGCATTTGCAGAAATTTTCACCTGCCTAAAATTCACCAAGGCAGTGACAAGACACAAATTCCAGGCCCTCTCAAAGAGAGGTGGTGCAAAGCTGACCAAGAAGCTGAAGAAGCAGGTTAACTCCAAGATCAAGGATTCATATCCTATCATGATTGACCTTCTGCAACTTGAACCCTACCTCCAAATGACTGAGGTCTGTTTTCTACTTGAGTTTCACATCATATTCATTGCCTACCGCACTGCACAGCTCTGGATACATGGGCTTGCTGTTGGCATCCTGGTTCTGAACAACTACACAGGTAATGATTGGTATGGTAGCTCTGATTCTTCACACAACCCAGTAATGAGTGCCACAATTACCTGCTGTCTGTCACATATATTGGACAATAAATTTTCTACATCCTACTATAATATGGTCATTAAAAGTCTAAGATCATGCCATTATGGGAAAAAGAACACCCCTAAGGGTAAAAAGAAGGAAACAGATAATACTGTCATTGGTGCTTTTCTAGCAGCTTTCCAAAAAGGGACTGTATTTTACTAAACCTCATCCAGTTACACCAATGATTACACATACTGAAGAGTTCTTTCAGATTTTCTCAATATCTGGAGCTTGGCCAATTCTAAATACTGCATATTTCTGAGCCATCAAATGTAATGTGATGAAGAGGCATCAGTGAAGATTCAAGAAGGAGGTCACAGTGTGTCAATATTTCCTTCTGGTCATGCCAATTTACACCTAAGGTATGTGTTGTTCTTCAACATTTGAGACACAATCAGAGAGCGCAACCCCACAACTTTCAACCAGATGGTTCTTGCAGCCCAGAACCATAGTGTGCTTTCCCCTTTCAGAAAGTTGCTGACATGTTTCCAAGTTAACC
This sequence comes from Entomophthora muscae, assembly GCA_014839935.2. NCBI lineage: Eukaryota > Fungi > Entomophthoromycota > Entomophthoromycetes > Entomophthorales > Entomophthoraceae > Entomophthora > Entomophthora muscae. The sequence goes on from QTSX02005855.1 coordinate 9,013, forward strand.
TTAACACCCACAACAGTAGCTAATTATTAAAGGATTCACAGCTACCCCCTTATAAGTCCCTGGTGCACAAGCCAATATATGTTCTCTATGAACATGAGTATGGTGTCATGTACCATCAATTTCTCTAAGCCAATCAAGGCAACAACACACTCTTAGGACCTCCAGATGCCACAGTCCTCAGCCAACCCTCCCAGTTGATCTGAACTCAGCCCCCTACCAATCAAGTTCTCCTCCACAACCCAGTCTGCCAACTAGTTTGCCCCCACTCCCACATTTTGCCAATTAAACCTTGTCCCCCCAAAAATTATAATTATAAAATATTTACTGTTTAAACTTTTAGGTACTTTTTATTGTGATAATATATATTTTACATTTAATCCCAGGGATGATTGATTTTGAATGTGATAAAATGTTATTACAATTATTTAATTTTTTTAGTCTATTTATTTCTATCACAAATTTAATATTTTTGTAGCGCTACAATCAATTGAATTTAAGAGACTAAAAATTCAAAGGACCAGCCAATAAGAATTTCCATTAATTTTTGGTTATATTTGATAATTGGCTCAGACAAGACAAATCTCTGTTATTGCAACCAGTTTAACTTAGTAAATTAAGCCTGTTGGTAAAAAAGTTTATGTGTTTACCAATTGACACACCAATTTGTGGTCAATCTAGCACAAGAGAAGCCAGTGATTGGGTGCTAGGTTGACCACAAATTGGTGTGTCAATTGGTAAACACATAAACTTTTTTACCAACAGGCTTAATTTACTAAGCTAAACTGAGAACAATAACAGAGGCATGTCTTATCTGAATCAATCATCAAAGACAACCAAAAATTAGTACAAATTCTTATTGACTGGTCTTTTGCACTTGTAGTCTCTTAATTTCACTTAATTGTAGCACTACAAAAAGATTAAATTTATAATATATAAACATACAATAAAATTTCTGATTAAAAATAATCCACTTAATCACATATATACACTCTTAAATACATGATCTACATGTAACCATTGAAAATGATCATTATTTTTAATAGATTTGTACTTTGGCTCATAATTAATACAGTAGTTTTAAAAGCTATGGCAACAAGCAAAAATACTTTGGATTTTTAAAAAAAAACTAAGATGTAAACAAAATTAAAAGTAAATAAATCTATTGTAAATTAATATAAATATATTACTTTTAATTTTGTTTACATCTGAGTTTTTTTAAATCCAAAGTATTTTTGCTTGTTGCCATAGCTTTTAAAACTACTGTATACTAAGTTAATAACAAATTTTGTTGTACTTGGACAGAATATGGCACTTAGAATATCTGGATTGGGGGTATATATTCAAACACTAAACTTTAAATTCAGAACCTAAACATAAATATGCAGGATTTTCAAATCCTTGGTCCAAATTTTGAATCACATTTTTAGGCAACTCAGCTGAGTGAAAAATAAGATATTTAATAAAATCAACCATTTAGTTTGAATTTTTTTGATTTATTTAAATTGGCAAATTTCAAATCCTTTGAGCAGATAACACAACTAACTAAAGATAAAACATAGCAAGCACATGTGGAATATGTGAATCAGAAATTCAGAATTCTAGTGTATGATTTGGTATTTCCTGTAAGTCTAACAAATCATAGACAACATGTAAAAATTAACAGATATGAAATTGCAGAATTGGCAAATCCAAGAACCAGATTTCAAATAAAAAATGAGGTGAATTTGAAATAAATATAATTTATGGGGGTCGCAAACAGGAAGTCAAAGAGTCTAGAGTGGATTTGTGCTAATTGTTTTAGGAATCAGGCGTTCTCAAAAATCACCCTACTCTATTCTAGGACGGCTAAAATTTAGATCTTTTATTTACCAACTTCACATACTTAACAATGAAATTGACTAAAATATACACTCCTCTTTTTGAGTTTACTTTTTTAATAAAAATTATTATGTATTCTTTCAATAACAACCAAGTAAATAAGCTGTTACCTGGCCTTGACAAGATCATGCAGGGCTACTATGGGTCTTTCAACAGCAAAGCCTCTGTTTATGACCACTCTCAACCCGCAGGCCCCTCCCCAAGCACTACTCAGCAGTGTGTTATTTATCTTGCGTCCTCCAGCATGGCCCTGTTTGCACATCATGCACAGGCAGCTGCTAATCTGAATCCTTTAATAACACTTGCATCTGGAATCATTCAATTTAGCCAAGAGATCACCCAGGGAAGCCAGAATCCCAAAACAGCCAATCAGATGGAACCATCTGGTTCCCAAGAAAGACACATCTCACCTTTAGCCATTAAGACTGCAATGTACAGAAGAAGGCTCATTAACCCAGAAATGGTTCTCCAAATGATTAAAAAGCAAGGGATGTTTATGTCCATTGGGAAAATAGCAGCTGTAATGGGTTTTGTAAAGTCCACTGTGGTTGCAACCCTGCAAGCCCACACCAACTGTGGCCTCTCTCCCAAGAAGACCCCAACAGGTGCCCATACATCAAATGAAGGTGAAAAAGCCCACCCTCTCATGATGCTATCATTAAATGTGATCCCCTGATGCCCCTAGTCCAGGTTTATCTCCAGATGGGACTCCAAAGCATTTTCTTAAATAAAAGAACAGTCAACTTGTGGATGTAAGGAGTCGTGATTGCTGCTATAATCTTGTCTAATCAAGTTCTCAGTGGTTTCAGTTTGGTGGATACCAACCCCTACAATTCAAACATTATTAAGTTTATGAAAGGGAGGGCAATGATAACTTGTAATGACGTCATCTTCTTGTTGTATGCCAAGATTTCTGCAAGTATTCAAGGTTATGGAGAAAAGTGTATCCCATCTGACATTTAAAAGCGCGGCCCAATCTTGTATCAATTTGTTGGGGTTTTATTAGCAGTTTTTCCATTGGGTGTCCTTTACTACTCATAAATATCAAACACCACAAATGGGTATGCCTACCAGACAGAGCTCAAGGACATGCTGGAGGAGTGGGCTACCCAACAAGCTGTGTACACAGTTGTAATGATTGCTGAGATAAAACAGCAGGAATGTGAAACCAAGGAAATTAGGGCTGCAGGGCATACCTGTTGGCCCTACCCCACCAACCACGCTGACATGCATCTTGCAGATGTATGTCTTTACAATTTTGGTTCAGCTCACAGGCGCCTAAAGCCTGCCACCTACAATGAACTGTGCACCCAAATTGAGAAGGGGTATGAGCTTTCCCCTTCCATATTTGTCCAGGACTTATCATATAAAGTTATATTCTATGCAAGTGATAGTGATAATTCCAGAAAGAACTCCTGCCTCCCCCCACACTCATCCATTCAGTTTTTTAAGCCTGTATATGTGATGGAAGAAGAATTCAAGCAATTGAAGCAATTAGCTCTTTCTGCCTCTTCCCAGTCAACAAACCCTGCCTCTCTAACTGGCAACCGCCAGAATTAACTCAATCCAAAAGTCAACTTACTATATGTTGATAATCAGAATTAAAAATACTTTAATGTTGACAGCATTGAAAAGTCAGAATTAAGTTTTAACTCATGCAGACTACTAAATGTCAACACTTTTTTAATAAGCAGAAACCTGTTTCCTGAACATTTTACTTAATAAAAATTAAGCTTCAAGATATTTTTTAGGGTAATGTGAGAACATAAATTTTAAAAAGTCCATAAAAATTTATACATGTCAATTAAAAAAATTCATAAAATACGCTTTTATTTTATTTTACTATGAAATTAGCTATCTTTACTATAATAAAATTTTTCCACTTATAAAAACAAAAAAATCCAATACACAAAAAGATACTACATAAAAAAGTTACATATTATAGCAGAATATAACAATCAGAAACAGTAATATAAAGTTTTTTCTATATTGAAAACTACAAAAAATATATAATTTACTAGTAAAATACCAATATAGGTCATGTAATACAGTCTAAAGCATCAAACTATCAATAGAAAATCAATGATTTTATAAAAACAGTACCATAAATTATTAATGGGTTATTTAGAATATATATTTATTTAAAAATATTATACTGAACATATAAGAACTATATACAAAATTAGGCAATACTCAATAAATTTAATTGAAAGCTAGACTGTGATCACCTGGTTGCCATTAAGAACTGTGGTAATCTTTTTGATGTATTCCCCAATCTCTGAAAGCTTATATTTGGCCTTGACAACTTCCTTGATCTTCTCTTGATATTGTTTCTCTTTGGTGGCTCTCTTCTTCTTGGATGGGCAGTTCTCAATATCTCTGATGGATGCAACAGTCTTCTCCTGTTAGACTTTGAGGTGCTTATAGAAGGTGTTGTATCTGGGCTTGATTCCAAAGGAGGACTTGATATGCTTAAGCCAGCCCTCCAAAGATGAAGTAGTTTTCATATCATCCTTAAGAACTGCCTGGTAGCAGTTCCAGTTGGCTTTGGCTCTGGGCTTGCTCTGGCGCATAGTGACCTTACGTCCAATCCACTGTGGTTCATAATATTCAATGAAAGGATATAAGGCACCATCATGTTTCTTGGCATATGAATCCTAGCATAGGAGGTCAAAACCTTGTCCAGTATGCTCTGGCTTTACAAAGGCTAGTGCTACAAACTGCTGAATTAAGAATTTGCACTTTCCTGATGTATATAGATGGTGGAGCTTGCTGAGCTCAGGTAGACCCTTTAGTTGCCTGTTGACAGCCTGTCAATAATGGAAAAAACACCACTAGACCTCTCCATCAAAGGTGTTTACAAAAGCGTTATACTGGGCAGTTTAATAGTCCATGATTATAGTTGAGGGTCCAAGTGCTTTATCTTGAGCTTCTTTTTCTGCAGCAAGAGTGGCTTCATCCTTTTCATCATCATCTGGATGGGCTCTAGTGTTATGGCCAGTGGGACTCTTTCTATTATATGGTAGGGCTTTGATGCCCTCCTGAAGGATTTTAAAGGCTCTTGGGTAAATCTCTTCTGTTACCCCAGGAAGCAGAAAGTAGGCAAATGGGAGCACCTTGCCTTCAATAAGGGAATGTACAACCCATAGTTGGTAAAAAGGCGGGGGTATACTGCAAAGGTATCATCACATAACCAAGTGTCTGAATCCCTCTACTGCTCCAGGTTCTGTTGTGTAGCATAGCATATAATTCTTGCCTCTGCTGTAGGCCCATCATCATGTAAAAGGAATACCTCATCACCATTGAACATCTTTAACTCCTTTGTCAAGACTAACTCTCCTTGGACCATGGCAGATTTCTTATGGGGGAATAGATCACAGCGTTTGTCACATATGTACTTTACTAACTAGTTGCGGTCAGGGATGAGCTTCAGGTTCTCATTACTTAGGTGTGTGGTGGCCTTAACTACAAGATCAGAAGCCTTGACATCTTTGGAGACTGGAACCATTTGGTAGAGGTACCACTTTAGAAGCTTTTCAATAAGATTGATTGGATCATTGCATGTGTGCTCTCCTTTTTCACTAGTGACTTTATCCCACCCTTCTGTGTTGATCCTGGAAGCGCAGCTTCTATCTTTATACACATAATGCTTGCTTCTTCCTGCTCTCTTCTGATTGTTGCAATTTAAACATAGCCATCACAGAATAAACTTGCACCTCCTTTGACAGACATTAGAGGGAAACCCTGAGGGAATTTCTTTGGGAGCTTAAACTCTCCTTTAATGTTACATATATTGTGAACCTTTAGGGGATCTCATGGGCCAATTGGTGCTTGATGATAGTCAGACAGAAAATCATCAGGATCTTCTTTATTGATACTTGATGAGGAGGATGGAGGTGCATATTTGTTAGGCAGTGGAGGGGAATTATCTGGAGTTGGATTCTTGCGCTTTCTGGACTGGGATGAGCTTGATTCCTTGGGGCTTGATTCCTTTGAGCTTGATTCATCTGGGCTTGACTGGGGTTCTGGACTCTTGGGTATCTTCTTTCTTCCTTGCTTGTTTAGTGGAACCTCATCTCCTTCTGATTGGTACCAGCTTGGAGAAGAGGAGGGAGCAGGGGAGGGCTCTTTGCTTTCAGGGTCTGGGGTCTTCTCCTTTGTCTTCTGTTTCTTTGAGTGCTCTATGGCTGGTTTTTTGTTGGGGTATGGACTTTGGGCCTTTCCAGAGGCTTTGGGTACTTTCTTGGTTGACTTGGGGTTCTTTTGTGGCTTCTTGGAAGATTTGTCCTACAATAATTAGAGTAGAGTTCATAAAGTAAGAATAATCATGTGAGACATGAATAAAATTAAATAATAATCACTTGTTTTATTTTTTATTATGAATTAAATAGTTTATAGAAGTATGGAAAGTAATTTTAGAGCTAGTTTATTAGTAAAGAATAGAAAAAACCCATGTTTAAATAAAAAGTTGACATTCTGTTAGTCACAATAGTCAAAAATATTTAATTTAGTTTATCAGCATAAAAAAACACTTTAATTTTGACGTCAACATACTGATAGTCAGCATTAAAGTGGAAAAACACTATGTTAATCACTTATAAAGCTTGGTTAATATTTTCCAGAGTTGGTTTTTTAAGTCCAAAATTGATTATTTTTAAATTTAAAAATTTAAAGATTTGCATATGTAACTTATAAAAACTAAATAATAGGGATTGTAGAGAAAAGTCTAAAGTACAGCACTGGGTACTTTGGCCTGAATTACCATACCATATTATGTGTGATTTTTGTTAAGCGTCAGTGTTTTACTAATAAACAAGTGAAGGTGTTGACATTCAGGCAGTCAGCGTTCTTTTATAGCAACTCTCCTATTAAATCTTGCTTAAATTATGTCACTTTGTTTGCTTAGCCAAACCCCTTTGTTGTAATTTAGGCAACACATCAATTCAACACAAAGTCAACATTATAATTACATATATAATTTCTAGTTTTAACATATGTGTTTTGGCTTAAGTGGACTTCTGGAAATAAGCTTTAGTTTATCCAGTGAGTTTAAAATAACAGTAAGTATCTAAATAATACAAAGAATGCTCTGAAAGTTGGCATGTCTTTGTTCAATGCTTATCTTATTATTTATTTAATAAAAACAGTAGTATAAAATATAAAAGATAGTTATTTTTAGAATATTGTGTATTTTATTAAGAAATTTATGGATTCTTATTTGGGGTCAACATCCAGATATTACTTAAGGTAGTTGACCTTAATGTAAAAGTACAAAGAAAATTACATTTTCATAGTAAATTATATTAGTTTTTTGGCTTAAAATTAAGTCTTTGTTTAAATGGTGTTAAAATTATGTCTGTTCCTTTTTATTTTTGCAATTCTGAATTAATAATTCACTATGAAAAATTGACTTAGTTTTGGAAATGCCTGATTCCGGCAGATAAATACTAAAATAATGTCAACTTACTGAATATCATTAAATTGTCAAAATTTAGTAAGTTGACTTGAAAAATGAGTTAATTCTGGCGGTTGCCCTCTAACTCCCCCATCAAGATTAAGCCACCAGCCTTCCAACCCTTACTCTCAAGCTACCACCCAATACCTGCCCTCTACCTCTGATACCTTCCCTTTTACAGGCACAGATGGTGGCAACATACAGTCCACCCATTCCCTTCCCTACTTGTCCCTTGATGAGTAAAATAAAACCTTTCTTTTTAACAACTAATTAAAATTCAATCTGTATCAATATCTTTAATAAGTGTTAATTGCTCCCTAATAAATATACAGACCAATTATAAAATCACAATGAAAAATACCACCTTAACAATGAGTTTTATTAAAAAATGCATTGGGTTATGCTCATAATGTGGAATTAATATGACTAGCAATAAAACCTAGAAAAGTTAACATTCATTAAAACTATTCACAATTCAATGTGAGATATCAATAAAATAATAGTTTTTCAAATAAAAAATGTTACATACAGGAAAAATAATCTACATTTACTAATTTGGATGGATAGTTTAGTGAAATTTTGCTGTATTTTGTGCTATGTTATGCTAATTTTTGTATAATTGCAAGTTATTTGTATTATTTGCAATAATTGTCAATAAAATGTATTCATTATCAATAATTTCCCAATTATACATTGATGGTAATGATATAAAAACCATTGTTTGGGATTTAATTCAAACACATGTCAAATATCTACTTTCTTGTACAGAAACTAGAAGAACACCTTCAAAAGGTTATTGAAATTGAACAAAATATTAGGGAAATAGTAGTGAAGGGATTGGGAAGTGAAGGAGGGGCTTTGGTCCAAAGAAATGAAGTTGCAAAAACTAATTTGGGAATAATTATTCAATATGAACAAAAGGAAGTATCACTCAATATACAGGGAAAATAATAGAAAGTTTAAATTTCACCAGAGCAAGTTACAACTTGTTGGATTTCTTTCAAAGTGCCAGGGGAAACAATCAAAAGATCAATCTAATAGAAGGAAATGAAAAATTAACAGTAATGAAGAGGAAAAAAATCAAAATGAAGGAAATAAAAATATGAAAATGGAAACAGAAATGAACAAAAGAAATGAAGAGCAATCAAGAAGTAGAAGCACTTCAAGATTAAATGGAGGTTTATCAAATGAAAGGAATCAAAGGGAAGAAGGAATTGCAAGAAAGCAAAGGAAGATCAAAGCAAGGAAGATTAATGAAGAGCACCCAACACCCATGAAGTTTGCTGATGGGGCACCTGTGGCTGAAGGGGCTGCAGGGGAAATAATTAGTAAGTACACTTATCTTTTACTTAGCTTTTTTAGTTACTACAAGGAATGGGGAAGAAGTTGTCAAAGTGATACCATATACACCAAGTGGTGTATATGGGGGCTATCAACAACTGATAGCCCCTGTCATTCAAAGGAACTCTGCAGAAGTCAATCAAACTATTCAAATGAACATGAATCAATATTCAAAGAAGGAAGCAATGTATAGGGTTAGTTGCCACCCAAGGGTGCTTGAAGTGGGTCATGGAAATATATGAAGTGGGAGAAAATACCAACTTTAATTAAATGAATAAAAAATTTAATAGGGGTTCAAATGATTTTGATGAATACATATACAAATGTGTTGAAAGATTCCTCTTTCCAAATATGAACTTATAGGAATCAAATTTGAAGAAGATTGAATTTAAAATTAGAAATGAATATTTAAAATCAGCAATTTTACATGAATTTGTCAAATTAATATCAAATAAAGTTGGGAATATAAACCTTGTGAATAGAACAAAACCTTTACTAATATCATACACAGAAGAATGGGGGGGCCAATCCCAATAAAATGCCAGAAAGTTTGGTCTTTAAATTTTCAAATACTTGCTATATCAGTAGATTAATAGCAATATAAGAAATTTTGCCTGTTTTTCTAAAATTTACACATCCCAGCAACTCCACTTGGTCATCTACCTTGGAATGATCATGCACCGTATTCTGAAATCAAATGTTAAAAAGTTAGAAGATATCCTCATTCAAATGGATGTATGCTGGCTGGCATTAGAAAAGATGAAGACATTGTGGGGCTATAAGACTGTGGAACACATCCTCTATGACTGTTTCACAGTAGCATATCACTACAGTTACTACTTACACCCAGAAAAAACCTTCTTGTAAACTCCCTTTTGCAATTAACTTTTACATGCTGCACTGCCACCACCAGGGTGCTGAGCACCACCCCATTAGCAATTGGCACAAGAGTCATTTGCCACGTACAGAAGAGTACATGGTCCCAATTAGATGCGCTAGCCAAAACTTTAATTTTGGGGTATAATTCCCCTGAATAACTCCCTCCTTTGCATATTTGCTTCCCCTAACAAAATTCTTCCTATGCACTTTTCTTTTTTCTTTTTTTTGAATTAGTATAGTAATATATAATTATTTAGATAATAATAGAGAATTGGTTACAATAACTTGAACACATTTGTATCTTAGATTATAATTTTTAAAAATTGTTTATTTAATTGATTAGCAGATCTGGGTTCATATAATAAGCACTTTAACAAACACAAGCTAAATTTAACTAACACAGACTATCCATTAAATTATGTTTTAAAAAATGGCTTGTTTAGAACACAAATTTGTTTCCTTTTGAATATGATTTGATAATTGATTCACTATTATTAACATGAGTCATAGGTACTAATCATCAACAATTGAGTGAACATCATTGGTTTTCATGTTGGATGGCTTTGGTGGCACTAAATTGTTGTGGATCAGCTGATGAATCACAGGGTCAGATTTATTGCTATAAAAAATAACAGCCATTGTTCCAAAAGGGCCCACATTTATTTAAATAAAATTAATCTAATTGTATCTTATTTAATTTATTGATTTTTTAGCTCTACAGTCAATACAATATTTGGTGCACTATAATAAAAATGTGTGTCTCTACATCTGGTCTATTTATATCTAACTAACATCTGAAGTTTTTAGTATCTGGAATACAAACTAACATCAAGTCATTATAATATTAAAATACCATTTTTCAAGTCCTAATAAAAATATAATATAAAAATTTACAAAAAAATTAAAGCTGAGATCACCCCTTTATTTGATTGGCTCAGATGCAAGAGCTTTGGGGAGGAAGGATTCAGAGTTCTTGTAAAAAGCTGCCACCACATCAGGTGGCATTGAGAATTGGCTGACCTCAAGAATATTGAAGAGATCTTTGGTGTCCTATGAGAGGCCTTTCTTCACCTTATTCTTGATCCAACTAAACACCCCCTTGATGGGATTCAGAAATGGGGAATAGGAAAGGAGGATGAGGAGTCTCATTGGATAGTCAGCACGGCAGTGGCTGGATGTGTGGTTGTTTTTGTCAATGGGAGGGAACTTGGACACAACCAAATCTACCTTGTGGAGCCCAACATGATTCAATACAACAATGTTGGTTGTGCCTTTTTAATTAATCCAAAGGTACTCCTTGAAAGTTTGGAGAAAATAAAAAATGTCCTGCTGTTATGGGGGCTCTTAATCATTTGATACTGGTCCAACCTGCAAGGACCAAGAAGCGCTACCATGGAATAAGTCTGGGAACAGATAGCTGCACAATGTACTACATTATCCTTGGACCCCTTCTTGACCCACCCATGCCTAGACCTTAGTGAGGAGGAAAACAACAATTCATCTACATGAAAGAGCTGTACATTGCTAGTATGCTTTAGAGACAGATAGGTCTTGGCATAAATGCGGCAATCCTCAATGGTCTTCTTGCAGTTTTGGTTGTATGGGAAAAAACCAAATACTTTTCAGGAGGAGACCAAGTTAACCATTGTTTTGTATACAAGGGTTTCAGATATATAAAGAACAAACTCCATGGCCAGAATTAATTTTACAGCAAGTGGCTCCAGGTGGCAATCCTTGGATACCCACTGCTTGATTGCATCAATGTGCACAGATTGTAGTAGTTTTGGCTGCTGCTTGGCCTTTGAATTTTTGCAGATTTTCCCAGTGTCACCATATTTGTTGTTGAGGTATCAATATATCTGGCTGTGACATCAAATTGGTACACAATATCCTGGACTGCCATTCCTCTATTTAGACAGTTGAGGCAAGCTTCACACTCAATATCTGTCAACCAACATTAGTCCTTGGTGGGTACCCGGCATCCAGGCAATTGGGCTCAATAAACAGGATGGGGACCTTTGTGTAGAAGGTGGGATCATTCTTGCCTGCAGTGGCAATGTCAAGTGTTGATTACAAAACAGGCACATATGGCTCCTCAGTTGTGGCCAATGGCTCATAGGAGGTGTTAAAAACACAGGGGCATGCAAGGCAACTCTGGGATCCAGAGTGCGGGGCTGTGTTACAAGTGGGTATCAGGGAAGTGTATGTAACCTCATTGTTCCCAATGACCTTGGTATGAGAGACTTTGGTGGCAGGCCTTGAGAGTGGCTTATGCCTGGGATTCAAGCTGCTAGTTTTTTCTTGTGACATGGGGGTGATTGGCTGGCGTTGGCATATTGAGAGGCCTGTGTATTGGCATTATTACCTCTGAGTTGTGTTCTAGGTATATTCTTGGACCCTCTGGAGCGCCCTCATCAACAGGCTGCACTGCAGGCTAGTTTGGGAGATGGTTGGGAATGGGATAGTCTGTTCATAAAAATAAAAAATATATATTTTAGATTAAATATATATTTATTTAGATTTTAGGTTTAGTTGTGAGTAGTTTTTTTCTCTTGATTTAGCCTTGAATAGTAACAGAATTTCTATATTAGTGTTTTGAAGTTTATAATTTTGTATAATTTCCAGGTTTAGAAAATTTTAAATTTCAGTTGATTTTTATGTCTAAACATGGTTATCAATATTGAGATTTTCATTTGATTTTAGTCATAGTGGAGCTTCTTAATTTGGGTTAGTGTTTCCTAGAGTGCTTACTGTACATTAAATTTGGATTCCAGTTCCTGAAATTATTATTTGAGTTTACTAGTGGCATTCAAAAGTGATTTGAAATTTGGTTTATGGGTTTGAAAATTCTTCAATTTCAAAAAACATAGTACAGTAGTTTTAAAAGCTATGGCTGTAAATTAACTGCCACTTTTGGCCTTGGACTGAACCATTTCCCCCCATCACACCAAGAAAGGCCCAAAAGTAACAACCAAGACACTTAATTCTTTAGGGGATTTAGCTCATACTGTTGATGAAAGATTTGTAGTTGAATATGCTGTGGATGCTTCACCCCTTATTGCTCCTTCCATGGGAGAAACCCTTATCAATTTAGACTGTTTATTAGCCTGGTATTGACCATTGTTGAAGAGCATTAGGGCCGTCCAATCAAATCAATCCACATCAGCTTCCTCAAAAAAATGGTTCACAAATATCTGGATCAAACTATAGTCAATCAGATGACCCTTTGGAAATTAGCTTAAAACCTTCCAGCCTTCCTGACTTAAGTCAGCAAAATTTCTCTTCCCCCAATCAGATTCACCCAAGAGGGTCATGTGATGTGTTAATTGGTGACCCCACCCCTTAGACATAGCCAGGGGACTTTCAGTCCCATGCTTGTTGATTCTTTAAAATCATTAAAACTTAGGGTCATTTAATTCCTTTTTCTCTTGTCAAAACTTCAAGTTTAAACCCTGTCTTGGAGTCCCTTGATTTTTCTAAAAAGGGTTAGTGTTTTCCCTATTTTTGGTTACCTTTAATTGCCCTCTTTTGGACCCAGTGGTTTTTCTGAGTCTAGAAACTGTGTTATCAGTGTATAGCTGTTGCCTTGGTTGCTTTTGCTTTTGATATTGTAGTTCAAAGCTGGGTTTTGAGTTAGAAGTTGTTATAAATACTTACTTTATACTTTATTTTTGTTGCTTATTCTTGCCTTTGAGTTTGCTCTTGCTCAAATTAAACTTTAAAGCCGCCTGTGTCCGCTCCCAAGTCCCATTTAAAAATCCAGACCAATTTTTGCTTGCCTGCTCTGTTGGCACCCCCTATTGAGAAGCTGCCTACAGTAAAATCATTCTGTGAGCATTGTTTTTGGTTCCAAATCACTTGGAGCTCCCAAAAATGATACTCCCCATTTTTAAATTTGTTGTGTTTTCTCTGGCTCCGTTTTTGTTGCTTCTTTGGACTACCTCCCCTGACCTTTGGTCCTGCGTCTCCTCTTCTGCTTGCCTTGTGAGCAATGACTCCTCTAGCCTCTAGCTTTTTCCATGGGATCTCCTTGCTTCTGGGGAGGCTGTAGTTAAGAGTCTGACATGTGATGACCTAGATCTACAATCTGCGTAGTTAATTTTGGCAACCACCAGAATTAACTCATTCCGCAAGTTGACTTACTGAATGTCAACAAATTGTTGACATTCAGTAAGTCAACATTATTTTTGTATTTATCTACCAGAATTGGGCATTTCCAAAACTAAGCTAATTTTTCATAGTAAATTATTAAGTCAGAATTGCAAAATTAAACAGGAACAGGCAAAATGTTGACACCATTTAAACAAAGGCTTAATTTTAAGCCAAAAAACTAAATTAATTTACTATGAAAATGTAAGTTTCTTTGTACTTTTACATTAAGGTCAACTACAGTAAGTAATATCTGGATGTTGACCCCAAATAAGAATCCATAAATTTCTTAATAAAATACACAATATTCTAAAAATAACTATTTTTTATATTTTATACTACTGTTTTTATTAAATGAATAAATAAGATAAGCATTGAAAAAAGACATATGCCAACTTTCAGAGTGTTATTTGTATTATTTAGATATTTACTGTTATTTTAAACTCACTGGATAAACTAAAGCTTATTTCCAGAAGTCCACTTAAGCCAAAACACATATGTTAAAACTAGAAATTATATATGTAATTATAATGTTGACTTTGTGTCAAATTGACGTGTTGCCTAAATTGCAACAAAGGGGTTTGGCTAAGCAAACAAAGTGACATAATTTAAGCAAGATTTAATAGGAGAGTTGCTATAAAAGAACGCTGACTGCCTGAATGTCAACACCTTCACTTGTTTATTAGTAAAACACTGACACTTAAAAAAAATTGCACATAAAATGATAAGGTAATTCAGGCCAAAGTACCCAGTGCTGTACTTTAGACTTTTCTCTACAATCCCTATTATTTAGTTTTCATAAGTTACATATGCAAATCTTTAAATTTTTAAATTTAAAAATAATCAATTTTGGACTTAAAAAACCAACTCTGGAAAATATTAACCAAGCTTTATAAGTGATTTACATAGTGTTTTTCCACTTTAATGCTGATTGTCAGTATGTTGATGTCAAAATTAAAGCATTTTTTTATGATGAAAAACTAAATTAAATATTTTTGACTATTGTGACTACCAGAATGTCAAATTTTTATTTAAACATGGGTTTTTTCTATTCTTTACTAATAAACTAGCCCTAAAATTACTTTCCATACTTCTATAAACTATTTAATTCATAATAAAAAATAAAACAAGTGATTATTATTTAATTTTATTCATGTCTCACATGATTATTCTTACTTTATGAACTCTACTCTAATTATTGTAGGACAAATCTTCCAAGAAGCCACAAAAGAACCCCAAGTCAACCAAGAAAGTACCCAAAGCCTCTGGAAAGGCCCAAAGTCCATACCCCAACAAAAAACCAGCCATAGAGCACTCAAAGAAACAGAAGACAAAGGAGAAGACCCCAGACCCTGAAAGCAAAGAGCCCTCCCCTGCTCCCTCCTCTTCTCCAAGCTGGTACCAATCAGAAGGAGATGAGGTTCCACTAAACAAGCAAGGAAGAAAGAAGATACCCAAGAGTCCAGAACCCCAGTCAAGCCCAGATGAATCAAGCTCAAAGGAATCAAGCCCCAAGGAATCAAGCTCATCCCAGTCCAGAAAGCGCAAGAATCCAACTCCAGATAATTCCCCTCCACTGCCTAACAAATATGCACCTCCATCCTCCTCATCAAGTATCAATAAAGAAGATCCTGATGATTTTCTGTCTGACTATCATCAAGCACCAATTGGCCCATGAGATCCCCTAAAGGTTCACAATATATGTAACATTAAAGGAGAGTTTAAGCTCCCAAAGAAATTCCCTCAGGGTTTCCCTCTAATGTCTGTCAAAGGAGGTGCAAGTTTATTCTGTGATGGCTATGTTTAAATTGCAACAATCAGAAGAGAGCAGGAAGAAGCAAGCATTATGTGTATAAAGATAGAAGCTGCGCTTCCAGGATCAACACAGAAGGGTGGGATAAAGTCACTAGTGAAAAAGGAGAGCACACATGCAATGATCCAATCAATCTTATTGAAAAGCTTCTAAAGTGGTACCTCTACCAAATGGTTCCAGTCTCCAAAGATGTCAAGGCTTCTGATCTTGTAGTTAAGGCCACCACACACCTAAGTAATGAGAACCTGAAGCTCATCCCTGACCGCAACTAGTTAGTAAAGTACATATGTGACAAACGCTGTGATCTATTCCCCCATAAGAAATCTGCCATGGTCCAAGGAGAGTTAGTCTTGACAAAGGAGTTAAAGATGTTCAATGGTGATGAGGTATTCCTTTTACATGATGATGGGCCTACAGCAGAGGCAAGAATTATATGCTATGCTACACAACAGAACCTGGAGCAGTAGAGGGATTCAGACACTTGGTTATGTGATGATACCTTTGCAGTATACCCCCGCCTTTTTACCAACTATGGGTTGTACATTCCCTTATTGAAGGCAAGGTGCTCCCATTTGCCTACTTTCTGCTTCCTGGGGTAACAGAAGAGATTTACCCAAGAGCCTTTAAAATCCTTCAGGAGGGCATCAAAGCCCTACCATATAATAGAAAGAGTCCCACTGGCCATAACACTAGAGCCCATCCAGATGATGATGAAAAGGATGAAGCCACTCTTGCTGCAGAAAAAGAAGCTCAAGATAAAGCACTTGGACCCTCAACTATAATCATGGACTATTAAACTGCCCAGTATAACGCTTTTGTAAACACCTTTGATGGAGAGGTCTAGTGGTGTTTTTTCCATTATTGACAGGCTGTCAACAGGCAACTAAAGGGTCTACCTGAGCTCAGCAAGCTCCACCATCTATATACATCAGGAAAGTGCAAATTCTTAATTCAGCAGTTTGTAGCACTAGCCTTTGTAAAGCCAGAGCATACTGGACAAGGTTTTGACCTCCTATGCTAGGATTCATATGCCAAGAAACATGATGGTGCCTTATATCCTTTCATTGAATATTATGAACCACAGTGGATTGGACGTAAGGTCACTATGCGCCAGAGCAAGCCCAGAGCCAAAGCCAACTGGAACTGCTACCAGGCAGTTCTTAAGGATGATATGAAAACTACTTCATCTTTGGAGGGCTGGCTTAAGCATATCAAGTCCTCCTTTGGAATCAAGCCCAGATACAACACCTTCTATAAGCACCTCAAAGTCTAACAGGAGAAGACTGTTGCATCCATCAGAGATATTGAGAACTGCCCATCCAAGAAGAAGAGAGCCACCAAAGAGAAACAATATCAAGAGAAGATCAAGGAAGTTGTCAAGGCCAAATATAAGCTTTCAGAGATTGGGGAATACATCAAAAAGATTACCACAGTTCTTAATGGCAACCAGGTGATCACAGTCTAGCTTTCAATTAAATTTATTGAGTATTGCCTAATTTTGTATATAGTTCTTATATGTTCAGTATAATATTTTTAAATAAATATATATTCTAAATAACCCATTAATAATTTATGGTACTGTTTTTATAAAATCATTGATTTTCTATTGATAGTTTGATGCTTTAGACTGTATTACATGACCTATATTGGTATTTTACTAGTAAATTATATATTTTTTGTAGTTTTCAATATAGAAAAAACTTTATATTACTGTTTCTGATTATTATATTTTCCTATAATACATGAAATTTTATGTAGTACCTTTTTGTATATCTGACTTAATTTATCTTTATAAGTGGGAAAAATATTTTATAGTAAAGCTGCTAATTTCATAGTGATTTATTTTTGAAGTGTATTTTTATGATTTTTTTTACTTATCATGTATATTTTTATGGACTTTTTAAAATCTATGTTGTCACATTACCCTAAAAAGTATCTTGAAGCTTAATTTTGATTAAGTAAGATGTTCAGGAAACAGGTTTCTGCTTATTAAAAAAGTGTTGACATTTAGTAGTCTGCATGAGTTAAAACTTAATTCTGACTTTTCAATGCTAATGACATTTAAGTATTTTTAATTCTGATTGTTGCCATATAGTAAGTTAACTTGCAGAATGAGTTAATTCTGGTGTTTGCCTTAATTTTATCTACTCCTGATGTTGAGGGACCTCCTCCTCTTCCCCACTACAGGACAAAATGTGGTTGCTCCTCTGCTGGAAGCAAAGGTCCCAACTCTTGCCCCCTCCTGTGCCCCTTGGCTGGTTGCCAGTCTCATGTTGATGGGATTGAACTCCTACTTTCCTTAACTGTCCCCAGTGTCTTCCCTCTGGTTCCCTCTTAGAGCGGTTGTCCCTGTGATTCACTGGGCGGCATCCTGGTGGTTTGTCTTGCCAGGATGAGAGCTAAACTCAGTTAGTTTAGCCCCCCTTTCTCACAATGGCAACAAGCAGAAATACTTGGGATTTAAACAAAAATAACTCAGATGCAAACAAAATTAAAAATAAATAAATATGTTGTAAATTAATATAAATTTATTACTTTTAATTTTTTTTACATCTGAGCTATTTTGTTTAAATCCCAAGTATTTTTGCTTGCTGCCATAGCTTTTAAAATTACTGTAATCTTAATAAAAATGGTTGATGGATTTGAATGCTTTAAATCTGATTCCAGTTAATCAATTTTCCATTTAAAAATGCAGCTCAACTTGAAATTTTCAAAGTGTCTATGAGTTCCTGCAATTTAAAAAATTCAAATAAAAATACAAACAATTCAATTTAATTAAAAAAGGCCATGTCAAGTTTTCAGAATATTATGGTAGACTTGACCATCATTACCCTGACTGATTGGCTCCAGACAACCAATTGCCATAGAGCTGTCAAGCTTCAAGAATTATAGGCTGATCTTGTTCATAGCTTTGGGTAATCAGTACACTAATAATCACCCCAAAGATTGATTGTGATTCACCACTGGACTTCTCATTGGGTTGAATCTAAACAATTAAGCTTGATGATCCCTGATTATGATTACAGAACACGTCACTGCCAATAAGATTGATGATTCCCAAATAATAATGCAGGGCATTATGCTACCAAACATTTGTACCTGGAGACACATTGTAACCTATGATCAATATGAAAGGTCAATTAGAAGAATAATGCATAATGAAAAAACCCATGACAGGGTAACCAAACCTTGCATATGCATGAATTGCAGACAGTATGCCTCCACAACATTGCTACAATAGGAAGAGGTCTGGTAATTCATTGAAGTCCCATGCCAGACCAGCATGGCTTCCTAACTCTGGGGGCTGAAACTAGCAGTCTGAGGAACAGATAGACTGACTAGTAAGAGTTAGAAGTGTCAGACAACATGCTGGCAAGAGGGCTTATCCACCCTATAAAAGGTGCTCTCCTAATTAGAGATTGAGCAGAATATTCACCTTTGAAGATAGAGATTATAGATCTTTATCAGTGTATCACTACTAGCTGATGCCTATTAGTCAGAAGTATTCAAGTAGAGTGCGCCACTGTCTACTTGCAGATTCTGTGTATTTTCTCCTACAGCCCAACAAGACACTGCCAGGCTGTAGCTGTACCCCAAGACCCAATTAATAGCTATAGATTGTTGCCATACAATCTCTATCAACAAAACCCATACAATGACCAATAGTAAATATATTTCTTCAAGACCACAAAATCTTGACAGGCCATACTGCAAATGCAATTTGAAATTTGGACCAAAGCTGTGACAATCCTGCATTTTTACATTTAGGTTCTGGTTTTACAATGTAGAATAGTAAAATCAATTCAATAACATGTACTAAAAGTTAATAAAATTAAATGATTACTTTTAATGATATATTATTCAGCCTTATTAAATTCATAAGCATATTTTTTTGGGGGGGATGGTTTTTATTGGTATAAAAGGGGATAGGATGATCATAAGAAAAATATGGCCGTATTGAAAGCACTGATCAATGAGTTGGACACAACAGTGGCCAAGATTAAGGAGGTTAATCAAAAGGTAAAGGACAAGCTCAAGGAGGTGGTGCTAGAAGGTAAAAAATTGAACAAACTTAAAGTGAAAATGTTAAAAAACAAGATACCTAATACAATGGACAAGCTTGCAGCCAGGATCTTGAATGTTCAGAAATATGTTCTTGCAGACCTACAATTCAAGCCACAAAGGTTCACGGCTGCAGGGGCAGGGGCATGGGCAAAGGATACAAAGATGTTTGAGCAATTAAAAAGTAAAAAACCAACACAAGATGACAAGCAACCTGAAATTGAGAAAAAAAATGAAGCAGCCCCTGTCAAGAGAACAACTTGAGAGGATATAGAAGAAGGTAAGAAAATACATAAAAACAAATACTAACATTTTTTATTAAGGTGAACATGAAGGTGTACTAAAACAATTCCTGAAATCACATGTAACCAAGGCCTTCTACAGCAACTACGTTCCCCATATGAGGTATCAGCTGTTTCTGACAACATCTGTTCAATCTTAAATGATAGAAAAATTAAATAAAACATACCCTATTAACAAAACACAACTTGCCAAAATCCAACCAAAATCAGAAGACACCAAAGGACGGGTCACAGCTCTGGCTGTGGCCCCAAAGAACCAACTGAACCAATATGTTCTGTCCCTCAACTTCTAGAAGCCCTCATTTCTCTTTGTCTGGGACTTCATCAATACTATTTCATATCAAAACATACCAGAAATGGAGAGAGGACAAGAAGAAGTCAGGTTCTGTTTCTCACCTGAGTACACAATATTGCACATGCTAGAAAATTTTAAAGAAAAAGTATCCAACCTTACCAATAGTTCCTCTACCATCCTAGCCTACGTTATGGGCATCCTCAGAGACTCCAGGCCTCTTGATGCACCAAAGAGACTGACATCCTGATGGCCATGGAAAAAATCTTTGCAACAACCTCCCTAAAAACATAAAATAAGTACTCTATATAATAAATTTTGTGTTTTCTTGGCCCTGTTTACAGGACAGCAACTTCACTTAATTATTTACCTAGTTCTTGCTATAATGATGGGAATTAAAGCAGAGGCTTACAACACAATTGAAATTACAACTAAGCTGGACAAAATACAACAATATCTAGATGGAAAAAGGATTGCAACTGGTTACAGCTCAATTGAACATGTTATCCAAGACACAGTCATTCTTGCGGCTACCTATAGAATGCCAGCTCCACTTGAAAAAACCTTGTGTAAAATTATATCACAGTATTACCATATTAAAGTTGCTGTAAGTTATATAATCAGGATGCCATGTCAACATACACCTTAGCCATAGAAATAGCCACTTCACTTCAAAAACAGGTCATAGAGTTCCACCAATCAAAACCCCAATAAATCTCATTCAATCTTATTTAAATATCATAATACTTATATATATTTCATTAAAATATACTATATTTTCAGACAATTATCTCAAAACTAATAAATACATATTAAAGTATTAAAATTTTCACCTGTTCATTCTTCTTTGCTTTAGTAATTTATTAGTATACCTCACAGTATATTATTTAGAATTATAAAAAGTATGTAGATAAATATAAACTAAATAAAAAACAAATATTAAAAATAAAATTAATAAAAATTAAAAAAGGTTTCATCTATTTAATTGATTGGTTGCTTTGAAAAGCACACAGGGATAAACAAATTGGAGTGGGCATAGAATTTAGCCACCATCTCTGCTGGAAGGGTATGAACCCCAACTGTAGAAAATTAAATAAACCCTCAGGCCCAGATGGCAACCCCTGCTTGACAACTTGCTTGAGACACCTAAAGACCCACTTGATTGGGTTCAGGAATGGGGAATAGACAGGCAGAATCAATAGCTGCATAGGCCCTGTAGCCAATTGCTGCAAGCCAATTCCTTGCCTGTCTCAATCATTGGGAATTCAATGAGAATACTAGCCACCTTGTGGAGTCTAACATTATCCAACCCAATGATGTTGGTGAATCCCAATCTATTAATTCTGAGGTGCTCCTTAACCAATTGGAGAGATACAAGGAAGTTATCACTATTATGCAAACCCTTGATCATTTGATACAGTTCAATGCCAAGGGGACCAGAAAGGGCTACCATTGAGAAGGGCACAGTGCAAACAGCCACACACTGGGATAAATCATCCTTGGCACCTTTGGGAACATAGCTGTAGGCATTAAGCATGGGCAACACAAAGGACCATTAATTGATGTAGTATAACTTTACTGTGCCCTTGTCCTTTAACGCAATGTACATCTCAGTGTATTTTTGATGGTACTCAATGTTCATTGGGCTATCCCAGTTGTATGGAGAACCCCTGAGTTTTTCCAGGAGAATCTTAAACTCTTCACAGTGTGCTAGTAAGTCAAAATCAAGGCCTCAATTCAAAAACAGATCTGACCATTGGCGGTATATTTTCCAGTTCAAGATGGCAGTTGCGGTTGATCCACTGCTTTATGGTCCAGATATGCTCCTTATCCAGGAGGGTTGGCTTGCGCTGGGATTTCTCTGCAAGGAGAACAGTACCAGTTTTCAGGAACTTTATATACATCCAATGTGCAGATTTTGTCAAAATACCAATGATAGCTGCAGCCTTCTTGTAGCCCTTTGTCTCATTGAAAATCCTGAAAAAGGTCTTGCAGGTGGCGTCAGGGATGACATGGTACTTGGGCTTTTTTTGTTGGGAAGCAAATCCACAGGCCCAGCCACAACACAGGGCATAGGCACTTGGCTGAAGAACACAGTAATTTTTTCAGCACTTTCTGCCCTTTTGTTGTTTGGAAATACTGTGGCTCCTTGTTGTCATCTTGCCATTTGTTATTGCTGATGTAGGGCTTGTAGCTAGTGTCAAGGACAGGTTTCAACTTCTCCATAATGGTAGCCAGAATATAATCACAGCATTATAAATGGGTGTATAAAAAGGACACTCTCTTGGTGATGCCATTTACTGTTTTGGTGGTTGTGACCTTGGTGTATTTTCTGGTCAGCTTGGGGATCCTAGGGTTAATGTTCTGTGCCCTTGCACCTTGAGCTACTTGAACTTGTTGTGTCAGTGAACCTCACTATGATTCTCTCCTCTCCTGTCTCCTTCCTGAGTAGGCACTTGTGTTGCACTAACTCTGTTCTTTGACCGCAGGGGCAACCACAACCATAGCACACAGCAGCTGCATTGTTACTCTGTTGTTGCAAAGCTTTCATTTAGGTATAAAAGTAAAATAAATTAAAATTGGCCTGTTAATGTTCTTTATTTGCTGTGATATCTATCTGTCTATATATAGTAGCATTGAAGCTTTTAGTCATTACTGTTTATTTTAGATTGGGTTATAAAGCTTCCACATCAATTATTTTTGGCCGTGGATGTGCCCTTTTAACCGTATACATTGATAAATATGATTTTTATTGATTTTAATCCCAAGACAGATACTTGGACCCTTTGTTTCTATCTCATATTCTAGATTGTATGTCTTAATTAAGAAAAGCTGTTAACAGTGTTATAGATCCATTGAACTTTTTTGATATCTGATATTTTTGTTTTCTGTCTCAGTTGGTGTTGGTGTTTGTTGTAGGATCAATCTTTTAGCTTTTGTGGCTGAGTTTAATGCACTCTTAAAAAGCATAGTCAACATAGTAGCTCTGTTCTGTGACTGGATCCTATGACTTCTAGTGCTTGGCACATTTTTTGTTGAATCATCATACATCTATTCCCAGTTTGAATAGGTTGCTGTATGACTGGAAATTTTTGCCAGATAGCCCACATTTCCTGTGGAACTAACTTTTATTTCTATCTAAAACATTGTAACTTGTTGTGTGACTGAATCTATGTACTCTAAACTGGATGATGTTTGTTTATCTAAACAGAATTAAAAGCTACTGTACCAATAAACCTCACCTCTGGGCTGATATGCTACCAACAGCACTTATGGTATGCCACACCAGTGTAAACCAAAATCCAGGAAAAGCCAATTAGACCTTGTCTATGGGTATTAGCCAACTATTGTCAGTACTGCTATGGGACCACATCTACCCCTAGCTAGAAAGGTCCCAAAGACAATGGCCCTGGGGTACAACAAGCCAGGCATGATCAAGAAGAGAAGGAAAAGAAAAGGGTAGAGAGAGAAGAAATCCCGCTCCAGGAAGAAAGATTCCAAGCAGGAGATAAGATTGGGGGCATAAGTCACAACCTACACAGGCTGGAGCCAGGACTAAGGGGAACCAGCGTTGCCAGGGAGGTATGATCAAAAACACATACCTTGCCAAAGGAATCAGTGCCTGTAATGGGCTAAAGCTCATGCACAATAGTTGACTCTGCCTTTTCAAAGCAAGAGACACCCACTGCAATTCACAACCACCTGTCATGAATGCTGAGCTAGATCAGTATTGAGCACGGATCCTGGATAGTCTCAAGAAAGTCCCAAAAGCTCTGCTTCTCAATACCCCAGGGGGAGATGCCGCAACTGCTAAGATACTCCCTCATGGGAAAATAATTCTCTGCAAATCAACCAGATTAATGAATAATTGGTGGAACTCTTACCACACAATCATGCTGTACCGGGATCAAACACTTTGAACCCTAAAAGGAACACTACCTGGACAAGCCCCATGACATACATGGAAAACATGTTGCTTGTAATGATACTAGATAATACCTTTATCCTAAATTCAATAAAGTAACATTGTTCTCTTAATTTTCCCCTCCATCCTGCTCTATATACTTCCAAATAGTATATACTCAACAAAAGCAAGGAAGATGAAATAGAAATCAACCTTTCAAGGGAGAAAGTATTTCAGCCTCAAGCCTACTATGAAGCTTGTTGAGCATAGATTTTAAAGGAATAAAGGATGCTAGCTTTTTGAAGCAACTGCCCTTTGATTAAAAGGGATGGTTCTGCTGGTCAGTAAAGCAGTTTGGGCATCAAGGCAATATAGAGTTATTGAAAGCAGGGGTAAAGAGAAGTAGGGATTGATAAGCAAGTTTGAGGGGATCAAAAGGGAACCCCACCTAAAACCCATAAATTTAGGGGGAGTATGTCTGAAGTGTGCTTTTAGGCTTTTGTAAGACCAATAATTAAATTTAAGCTGTTATAATCCTACTTAACTTTATTTGGGACTAGAAGGGGATTGTAGAGAATTTCATTAGAAGTGTGTAGGAAAAATCCATGATAAATCTTTTTTATAGAGTACCCTTAAAGCATCTGCTTCTAGCTAAAAGTTTCTTATAAAGTAACTCTTTACAAATGTCAACCTTGCTTGAATTAGAAATCAGGGTACAAGATCTATAGAGTAACACTCCAAAGTATACAAGGCTAGCTCCAGGTAATCTGGAAGGGTATAATTAAAATGTAGAAGTTATCAAAAGCTATTTGGGATAACAGTTCAAAAGAATGTGTGGGTATCTGATGATATAATGAAAATCAACACAGATAAAATTTATATCCTTTTTTGAAAATGCTTCAGCAAAAATTCATCCATTTTTCACATAGCAGTATCTCTCATAAAGAACCTATCCTGTTCTCAGCTTTATATAGATCCCAGAACCCTTTCCTAAAGACAATAGATCCCCATCCCAGAAGAATGCATGATGCTGGCTTAATCCTTCTACTGTGTAAATGTATGTGAAAGATCATCTATTCTCTAATGCTCCCAGTCTGTGACAACATTCCAAAGTTCCTAGATAACTATTTCCAGCACCACTTTCCCTCCATACCCTCTTTGGGGCTCCTCCAAAACAGGTAATACTCTCTACATCCCTCCAAATAAAAAATCAAGTTTCACCTAGAAATTGACTTTTTGGAATTTACTTGTAAATCTTAAAAAGCTATAAATCATCCCCTTGTCTATCTCTTTGATTGTTCCCTCTAAAACATATTAGCACCAGAAAGATGATTCATTACTTTGAATATCACGTGAGCTATATATTTAAAGAAAGTGGCTCAACCAAAGAAAAGTCAGGCTGAATTGGGTTTACTTGCTGGGATAGAATTCAAACTGGATAGGGTCAATGTGATCTTCAACTACCCCATCTGAAGTCTCAAAGCCAAATAAGCCCTCGATGTAGTTGGTTCTTGAGACAGGATAAAAGTATGTAGCCCGGAAAGTTCGAGAGGTTGACTTGCTGTTGGCAAGTGTGATTTTTTGCCCAGCATAAAACGAGGCCCAATACAGCGGTTTAAACCAAAAGAATCCAGACCGCAAGCCTTGGATAGTGCCATTCAATACAACCCTGGAGTCTATCTGATCATACAGCAACCAAGGTTTAGGAGGAGGAGATAGATCTGGATACTCTTGCAAATAATCATCTTTCAAGTCCGTCTCAATAGTTCCGGTAAAGCCAAAAACAGGAGAGGTCAGGGAAAATTGGTAAGTTTCAGTGATGCACGACATTTTTTTTGAAATCTTTATTGCGTCGCCCCACCAGAAAGAACTTACAACATGGATGAAGCAGACCATGGTCAAGGTAGAACTAATGTTTCTTTGGTAGCAAGCGTTTGTCGGGGAAGGGTTAAGCTCATAACTTCCTGCTGGCATTTGATTCAGCCAGACGGAATCATTGTCTGGCTCTGGGTATTTTCCTGGCTTGGTCCATCCCACTGTAGAGTAGCCACTGTGATCTACAAGCCGAGTTATATTAAAAGGTAAATCGTGGTTAAGACTGACGCGGCCTTGGGCCTGGTTAAACCTATGCTTTAAAATAAAGCAATTTGAATAGGCAACTGAAGCGAGAATGACGAAGAGATGCATGTTTTTTGCTGCTTGGCGATATCTGATTTATAGTCCTTCCCATCGGGAGTTCGCTATTTGATGACGTAATTTTTCGTTAATTAGGTAAATTAACATGTTTTAAATACTTTAAAGCAAAGCAATATTGTTTATCGAGCTGAAACTGTTCCCAGAATAGGATAGAGTGGGACCCTAAGCGTGTCATGTAATTCCCTAACTTGAAATGTTTGTTACTAACTGTGCGATAGAGAAGAAGTTCTAGAAACCTAGGATCAATTAATAATCAAAAATCGTTTCTATTCAGGAATGACCCACTTTAGGCCCCGAGTATTTGTTATTAGCCAGGGAAATGCTATGTGCAGATCCCTAGATGCATAATCCAAAAAGGGTCGCCATTTGGAAACTTTACTTTGATTTCATAAAGAAACTATCTGTTGTTGTGATGGTCTCACTATCAGCTCCAATGATTGTTAAAGGAATACACTTATCAATGAGCCTTGAATTGTAAATGCTAATAAATGGTAATAGCACCCATGTTGACACTTTGTCAACATAGTCACTGTCAACTTAAAATATCCTATGTTTTTTGCTAGCTGCACTAGCTTAATTCCCACTTTTTTAAAGTGTTCAGGGGTGCAAACCCAGAAAACACGACAAAATTGTGGCCTTTTTGACACAATTTAATATTAAGATTAATAAAAATCTTGATTTAACCAAATTTTTCCTTTACATTTACTAATAAAAATTGGTTTATTTTTTATTTTGTTGTAACTGTGCTGTTTTAGCAGAGTTACACAGGAAAACCATTTAGAAACTAAATGATATTCTTTATTGAGAGATAATGATTATATAGTTAACGTGAGTCATGGATAATAGGAACATGATAGCGTTGATCACACGGTGAGATGGTAAAGGGTGTGGCTTGATCCTGGTAATGAGTCAAGCACCAAAACAAGGTATCTACTGTAAGGGATCATCTTCTGTTCATGTTGTTGGATTTGGAAATTTGAGTTGACTTCCTAGTCTGGCTCCAAGTGACTGGATAATCATATTGCAGGTCACAAACCCGCTTACTCAGAACCTTACTGGTGAATTGAGCCTGCTGTTTTGACACCCCCCAACTGAAGGTCGGCCTTCTCTGGGGATAGGCCATCAGGGAGGTTGTCAGGAGCCCGGGCGCCATACTGGACTAACTGTTGTTCCGTGGCGGGTAGGACAGTCTCACGCTGTTTCTGTCTTGCCTTGTAGGGTCTCAGGCAATCATGGTGGAGGACTTTGTCTTGTTTACATTTCCCAAGTCCTTGCATGAGGTAAGTGTTGTTTTTGTTTACCTTTAAGATGATCCATGGGCCTACTATCTTGGGCTGTAGTTTGCTTTTGCTGATATTCATGACCCAAACTTTGTTGCCAACCTTGTGTCTGTTTTGGATGGGGACAAATGTCTTTTGTAGGCGTTTGTTTTCTCTTTCTGTTTGATTGCTATTAGTCTCTATGAAATGGGGATCTGAACGGGGGAACCTTGCTTGGAATTTCCAACTTGGGTCCTGATTGTGCTTGGATGATATTGGGCTGTGTGCCATATGCTAACTAAAAAGGGCTTTTCCTGATGGATTTGTTCACACAAGTTCAGCATACAAGTAATGCAGTTGGTGACTGCTTGTACCATTCCTCAGGTCTCCCGGCAGTGAGCTTGGCCAAGGCTTGCACAAGGCTGCCATTTAGCGGTTCTACACATCCATTGGCCTGAGGGTGATAAGGTGTTGTCACAGTGTGCTTGCCCCCATTCTTAGTGAGGTATACATTGGTATCTTCAGAGGTCAATTCTTTGCCTCCGTTGGTTATCAGGAGTTCTGGCTTTCAAAACTTGCTGATATTTTCTTTCCTTATGAATTGCTGCACGTTGTTGCCAGTATGTGTTTTCACTGCTTGTGCCACTGGCCATTGTGTGATAAAGTCTATTGCATTAATTATGTAATTCCTCTCATTATGCTTTCCTGGCATGGGGCTCATGATGTATAGGGCCCACACCTTGAAGGGTAGTTGCGTGTGAATAGGTAGTACTGACTTAGGTGGGTGTGGTGCTTTTACTACTGTGAGTTGGGATAGTCAGTTGGTCGACAGACTAGGAGTTGGATGATGGAATGGGGGACAGATATATTAGTTGGTTGATAACTGAGTACTGTACCAGTCAGAAACTAGACAGGTATTTGATTGTACAAAGGTGATCAAACCAGGAGAACAACAAAGGGTCTAGAATAGTAGCAATAGCAACTACTCAAAAGCAAATCCTCAAGTAGTGACTTCTAGTCAAGCTAATTGGCAATTTAGTTGGTAAGAAGATACTAGCCTTTGTGATTTTCAAATTATACACTCAAAGAATATTTGATGGTGTAGCTAAAATAAGGGGGTATAAAAATATATCTTTATTAAGAAAAGGAGAGGGGTTTATATACTACAGCTTAATTGATAAATCAAGGCAAGTTGGTCATTGCATGGGGTAGAAGAAGGGGGAAATGAATGTTGAACAGCTGGAGATCAACATAGTAATCAGGGGAAGGCGAAAACAGCCCCAGTGGCACAAGGGGGTTACCAAAGGCTTAAGGTTAGGGAAGTTGGTTGATAACTGCAGTCAGTTAACTAATTGAGTGACAAATTAACGCCTAGTTGGTGCAACTTTCAATCCAGAAGCTAATCAATGTGTTGAGCATCTGGAATGACTGCTTCATTTGAAAGACAATCAGGATCTTTTACAATCAGGAAGTAACTCAACAACAATCAGGATTTGAGCAACCAACTGGTGATGGGTTTCACCACAGTGGGGGTTGCTTTTTGTGAATTTCTCACATACTTTGCATTGGTCCAAGACTTCCTGAACATCTTGGTACAGGGTTGGCCACCATGCTTTGTGTTTAAGGGATTTGTAGATGTTGCAACTTTTTGTGTGCCCTAGGTCTCTATGGTAATGTAGGATGGTGTCAACTTGCTGATGTGTGGGAACATAAGGGATGGTGGTTCTGTTGGACATTTTTTGATGTAAGGTTCCATACACGTCTGCAAATAAGTGCTTGTTCTTAATGACTGTTTCCTTTGTTATGTCTGTAGTGCCAGGGGGGAAACCTTTGTTCTTTGTCCAAAGCACCAAGAGGGGCCAGCCTGGGTTGATCCCATTCTCTCATCTTGTGGCTCAGATTTACAGGCGTAGAATTTGTCCACCATGGCAAGCTCTGGACCAGGCTTGTATTGTATGAGCATATTGAATATCTCCAAGAGTTCCATCCAGAAGGCCTGACAGCAGGATAGATTTTCTTGGGTTTTGAAATATATTAGTGACTTGTGGTTGGTCAACACTGTGAATCCTTCATGTTGTTCTAGATAGCAACGCCATTTGACTAGGCAGTGTATGATTGCCAACAATTATTTATCATGTATAGGGTATCAACACTTGCTGTCTGTCAGTTTCTGTGATTTTTAGGCTACAGGCAGGAATTCACCATTATTGTTTTTGATTTGTAGCACTCCCCCAATAGATGCGCCTGAGGCATCTGTTTCCATTTGGTACTTCCCATTGCATTTGCGGTACTGCAGGATAGGTGCTGTTATGAACTTTTCCTTGAGGTGCCTAAAGAAAAGGTCACATTGGGGGGGTCCATACAAACTTGGATTTGGTGCCAGTTATGGCAGACAGGGGTGCAGTCAGGACGCTGCAGTCAGGTATAAAACGGCATACATAGGCCACCATTCCTAAGAATGTGCAGAGTTCTGACTTGACTTTGGATGATGGCATTTTAAAGATGGCCTGTATCCTCTGACTGTTGGGCTTGATGTCATCTTTTGAGACTATGTGTCCTAGGAAAGGCAGTTGCTTGCAGAAGAACTGGAATTTGGAGGGTTTGGCTAGCAGCTTGTGTTATGTCAGGGTAGCAAAGACTGCCTCCAGGTCTTCACAGTGCTTCTCTACCAAGGAGCTATAGACAATAATGTTGTCCAGGTGGACTAAGGCGTACTTGTCTATGTGAGGGGCAAACACCTTGTTCATGAAGGTCACAAAGGTTGAGGGGGTGTTTGTCATACCAAAACTGAGTACCACACACTTTTATGAACTGTATTTAGTGCAGAAGTCTGTTTTGGGGATGTCTTCCTCCTTGATGTAAATCTGGTTATAGCCTGCAGTCAGATCAATCTTGGAGAAGACTGTTGCGCTGCTCAGGGCATTGAAGAGGTCATCAATGAGTGGCAGTGGGTAAAAATTCTTGATGGTAACTTCATTTAGGGATCAGTAATCCGTGACTAGGCACAGGGTGCCATCCTTCCTGGCCACAAAGAATACGGCAGCCACAAAGGTTGATTGTGAGGGACAGATAAGTCCTTTCTCCAAGGCCTCTTTGAGGTAGGCACATAGGACGTCATCTTTTTTTGGGGTCAGGGGTAAATAGGCTGCACCTTGGTTACAGCTCCTTTGAGTTGGATGGAGTATCTGATATGCTTTTCTGGAGGCAACCTGGGTAAAGCCTCCTTGAAGATTTCTGGGTGATGGGCTACAATTTTGTGACCCTGAAGCGTAGTGGTATCCTGGTGGTCTTAGAAATATATGATCCTGTACTGGCAGGAGTCCCAGTCAATTGCCTTGAGGCTCTCTCTTTTGTCCAGGGTCTCTGTAATGAGCACAAAGACGTGGAAACTTAGGCGTTAGTCCACTGAGTCAGGGTAGATCTAATGGTTGACACCTTTGCATTTGATGGTTAATACCAAGGTTGCCCAGTCTATGTGGGGGTTGTTCTTTTGCAACCAGTCCAAACCCAGTACAATGTTAAACTTTGCAAAGTCAATGACAGGGCCTTGAATGGTGGAGTGCAGGTTCTCAAGCATGACAGAGAAGGGGACAGTTTCCCTTGTCACGGCAATATGATGTTCATCAGCTAAACCACGTTTTTAATCTGCAAAGGATTAGTGGCTAGCTTGAACCTGTCCACAAAGCTGCTGTTGACTAGGGTTTGATCTGCACCCAAGTACAGGAGTGCTGAGTCTGTGTAACTGTAAAATCAGAAAGGGTAAGACATCAGTTTATTGGGCTTTCTGGAAATAGTATAAAGTACCTGGTCCTCTGAGGGCACTTGGATCATTGGGCACTGGTCAACGCCCTCAGGTTGGTATTCATCATTGGGCAAGTCAGGAGTTGTGTGGGGAGATTGGATTGCTTAATGCTCTCCCCGGGCTTTCCCTTGTCTTGGTTGCCCTGTGTGGCAGTGATACAGAAATGGGTACAGTTTGAATGGCTATTGTTCCTGTTTCCATGTCCATTTGAACCTGCGGGCTTATGGTCTGTGTTGCTTCTGTTGTTCCCAGGGGTGGTTGATTAGAACCCTGGTTGGGTGAGAGTCTTTGGATCTCTATTGTTCTCCAGTTTGCGTCTTGTGGAGAGTGTTGGAGGTTTGTTCTGATTTCTCTGCTTTGTGATATAGACTCTGTAGATTGGTCACTTGATCCAGGTTCACATGTCTAATTACATGCAACTTGAGTGCATTGTAGTACATGAGGTGTGTGGATGGGGTGTCAAAAGCCATATCAGAGGGTGCACATAGTTGGAGTTCCTTGTAGGCGCGGGTGAGTTCCTTCATAGTACCTGTCTGGGTTAGGTTCTTTACTTGGTGTATGATCATGAGTGCGGTGTCCTTAAGCACAAATCTTGCCAAGAAATCTTGTTTGAAGGTATCTGGTCCTTTTTGGTGTGTTCTTCATGCCACTTGTTGCACCAGGTGCCAGCGTCATGAGTCAGTTGGATGGAGATCTCTGCAATCCAGAATTGCTGCAGGCATTCCATTTGGGCCAGTTTGCTTTGGGCATATTGGATCCCTGCAGAAGTGTTATTGTTGTTGGCCCTGGCAAAGGATTCCAGGAAAGTGCTTCAAAGTCTTTGGGCTACGTAGGCTGGCATGATATTTTCATCAGTTGCACACGGCATAGAGGAGGGAGCCTGGAAGAACCCTTGTGCTGACAGGACATTGAACGCAGGGAGTTGTATCACCATGTTCTGGTAGAGGACAACCAATCAGGTATCTCGGCACCAGGTGAGTACAGTGTCCAGTCTTCTGGGAGGCCAGACATGATTCTATTGAGGATTTTTTGTCTGCAGCAAGTACAGGCAACAGGAAGAATGTTACAAGATAAGGTAGGATGGAGAACCTACCTGTGCTACCAATGTTGTAACTATGCTGTTTTAGCAGAGTTACATGGGGAAAATATTTAGAAACTAGATGATAGTCTTTATTGAGAGATAGGTATTATATAGTCATTGT
The DNA here is from genome assembly GCA_014839935.2 of Entomophthora muscae. Taxonomy (NCBI): domain Eukaryota; kingdom Fungi; phylum Entomophthoromycota; class Entomophthoromycetes; order Entomophthorales; family Entomophthoraceae; genus Entomophthora; species Entomophthora muscae. The sequence goes on from QTSX02005855.1 coordinate 41,547, forward strand.
GAATTGTGGATAACAGGAACATGATAACGCTGATCACATGGTGGGATGATGAAGGGGGTGGCTTAATCCTAGTAATGAGTCAAGCGCCAAAACAAGGTATCCACTGTAAGGGATCATCTTCTGTTCATGTTTTTGGATTTGGAAATTTGAGTTGACTTCCTAGTCTGGCTTTGAGTGGCTGGGTAATTGGATTGCAGGTCCCAAACCTGCTTGTTTGGAACCTTGCTGGCAGGTTGAGCCTGCTGTTTTGACAATTTGTTTTCACAACGTAACAGTGTCAATGTCAACACTTTTTAAGCCAAACTTATTTTCAATACATAACTGAAACATCTACAATGAAAATTAGGTGAAAATTTAAAAATATTTTTTATTACATTAATATATAGAAAAAGACAGTGTACATATAGCTGATTATTGAAATGTTCATATTATAAATATATCTGTGGCATTTATTCTGGTTTTAATATATTAAATGGATTAGTGGCTAATGGTGATCCAATAACTTAAGTGTGAGTTACTATGTAATTTACTATAGAATTTATTATTAAAAATAATGTTGACACTCAGAAATATTGTCTATTTGCTTGTGATCAACCACTGGGGTGGATTTAAGCAAATTAGAGTGACACAATTAAGCTTAAATTAATATGTCACCTCCTATAAAGAATATTGTAAGTGACATTGTTGACGCTTTACCTTTTTCATATCTAAATACAACTGCTTAACAACTTTATATAAGTTTAATGGTAAAATATCATATTCCTACCCCCAAAACATCATTTTTAATAAATAAATAAATAAATAAAGAACTTTGATGATTTTCAACTTATTCTCATATGTTTTTTAATTTCATTATATGAACAAAAACACACAGAAAACAGTTAGCATTTGCTAGCCTGCTTAAATTAAATTAAGTGTACCATGTTTTTTCATAGTAAATTTTAAAAATAATGTCAACCGTGTTAATGTTGTCAATAATAATGTCTACAATTTTTCTAATTGTCAGTGAGAATTGAGATTTTTTACTAATTGACACTCATAATGTTGACGCTTTTCATTTCTCACATATGAAACTTTATGTTTTACATAATAAAAACATCTGATTTTTTTGACATGTTTTATTTTTAACTTTTCTCTTTTATATTTTCTAATTTTTTAAATAGATTTATACAGTAGTTTTAAAAGCTATGTCAAGATTTTTGGATTTTGAGGAAGAAGATATATAGTTATTATTGTTTATATTATGCATGTGGGGATATGTGAATCTGTAAGAAGACAGGTGTGCTTCCTATTGGTGATGGTGGATGTTGCAGAGGGCTGTGTTCTGTTGCTGGTTGATCTGAGTGATGGTGAAGTCCTGTGGTCCTTTGGAGATGCAACACTGTTGATGGTGGGTTGGCAGGAATTCAAAAGTATCAATAAGTTGCTCTTACTGTACTTTGACACTACTACTATTTGAAGAGTAGCAATGTGGGTTATTATTAATTGTCTGCCTTCCAAGTGATCTTGAAAGGGCTTTTTATAGCGTAAAGGTAGTGTCCAGACTGGCGTCTAGCTGCGGACAACTCTTACTAGCTAGCCTATCATTCCCAAGCTACTAGTTTCACCCCCTAGAGTTGGATCCCAAACCTGAATAAGGTTTTGAGATGAGGTAATATTCTAGGCTGCTGATTTCTTCTCTTCAGCCTAGATATACCTTGACTTAGTTACAGCAAACTAGGTTGACATCATTTTGGCCAACCTTCCCTTATGCTTGGTATAATGTGCAAGATTTGCATGGGCAGTCCTCTGTCTCACTTCTTGGCAAAACAGAATGTTGTAATTCCCTGTTCCAATCTCTGAGTTGGGTTTGCGTCTTAATTTGGAATTGGGAATGCCTAGCATCTAATTATAGAAGCTTCTGGATTAGCCTGTGACCTGAGACCTGGAATGTCTCATGTGTCTTCTGACTTGGAAACTATATCAATATTATTACAGTTTCTCTGTATTCCAGAATAGCTGAGTCATTCTGGCTGTGTCCCATTCAGTGTCAAGCTACAGCTTCAGTGATAGGGACATGGATCAGTCAGCCTTAATCAATCAGGATTTCCTGACAAGCTATGACAACAAGAAAAACCAATCCAGATTTAAACAAAATTAAAAATAAATGAATTTATATGTATTTACAATAGATTTGGGTTCATTTCAATTTTGCTTAAATCTGAATTTATTTTGTTTAAATCTGAGTTCATTTTGTTGCCATAGATTTTAAAACTACTTTATATAAAGCTACTTTTTTTACATAAATCTCTTAACTTTTAACTTGTTGTTTAAAACTATAATTAAATAAAAACTATACAAATAGGATTTAAAATTTTAAATGCATAAAAAAGCCATATAAAGTTTACTTTTTATATATTATGTTTTTAAGTTGTTTTTTTTTACAAAGCTTTACCTTAGAACTTGTAGCTTATTATTTTAGAAAAAGAACACATCAAAGCAAAAAAGGGTACCAAGCGTCCCTCCAAGGCCCCCAAGACTCCAAAGAAAAAGCCTTCCTCATCAAAGAAGGCTACTCCTAAGCCTCCCCAAAGCCTCCCTCTGAGTCCTCTCCCAAGAAGATCCCCACTCACTCCACTGGGGGAGAGGAAACTGATGGCTCACTTACTGATCACAGTTTTTATAACTCTGCTTCAGACAAGGATCCTACCAAGAAGCAGCGCCAGGCCAAGAAGTCCCCTTCAAAGGATAAGTCTCCCACACATGAGGAGCACCAAGATAAGCCCCTTCTTCTTCCCCCACCAAACTCCCCTTCTTCCAGTTCATTAGGGGATGATTCAAAGCCCCACCCTGATTATTTCCCTAGCTTCTGCCATGCTTCTGCTGGCCCCTGGGACCCTCTGTTGACCTACAATATCTGCAATGTTGATGGCAAATTAAAGGTTACTTCCATCTTGCCCAAATACTTCCCTATCATGAGTGTGAAGGGTGGGCTGGCCATTTTAGCCAATGGTTACATTTTCAGCTGCAACAATGCCAACTGGGGCTACAAGAGCCACCACTATAACTGTGAGGACTGCTCCTGCCCAGTGCAGTTCAACACTGAGCGCTGGAATTTAGTCCAAACAATTAAGGATGAAAACACTTGCATAATGCCCAGCACCACCATAGCCTGCCTCCTAAAGTGGTACATTGTCCAGGTCATGCTCACTTCAAAAGACCTTTCCCCCACCTAGCTGGTTGTGCTTTCTTGCAAGTACTTCTCCCCAACCAACTTAAAGAGGGTTCCAACCCATAGTCAGATTGTGAAGTTTTTTAGTGATAGGTGTCAAGCCACTGATACCCTGGTCAAGAGCGCCACTAAAATTAAAGACCTGGTCTTCACAGATGCCCTCAAAATATCAAGGATAGTGAGATGTTCCTGCTTCATGACAATGAACAGAAAGTAGAGGTTAGGATCATATGCCACAATCCAAAACCTAGAGCAGCTCAACACTGCTACCACCTGGATGTGGGACGGTACCTCTGCAACCTTCCCCACCCTTTTTATCAGCTTTGGGTACTACATGGCCAATTTGACACACAGTTCATCCCCCCTATGTTCTTCCTCCTTCCTGGTGCCAAGACTGAAGTCTACGCCAGAGCCTTCAAAATTGTCCAGGATGCTTTGAGCTCCCTTCCTTCCAACAAGCTCCCCCTCCCACTCATGCCACAAGAGCCAAATTCTTCTCTTCTGAGAAGAATGAGTCTGCCCAGGCTGCTGAGCAGCTAGCTTATACGTGTGTTGCAACTGAGTTTCCAGACTTGCCTGCCAATGTACCTTACAATACACAGGGGGTGCTCAATGAGCCGCCCCTTGATGTATATAACAACATAAACCAATCTGATGACAATATTCAACTTCAGGCACTTTCTCCTAATTAGGAGCGCTACCAATTTGACCTGCTAATCCCCGCACAAGTTATTCCTTGGCTTCAAACCTTACATGGAACACCCCACTATGCCATCCCCTTGTGGCTTTCCTCATATAGTATATAATCACAATATTCTACAATAAACAATACCTTATTACATTCATTCCTGTTCTTTCTATTGGACTGTTGTCTTTCCCAATTCAAATACTGAACTCTTATTAGTTCAGTTGCATCACGCGCTCACTTGGGCCAAAGGTGATTACCATGGACTTTGAGCTTGCTAAGTTCTGAGCCTTCAAGGCCAAATTTAATGAGGAATTAAAGTGCTGCTTCTTTCATTTTAGGCAGGCCCTCATCAAGCATATTAAGAGCAAGAATGAGCTCTTTGAGAAGTATTTAAATAATGGTAAAGGGAAGTGCTGCTCTGCCTTAAACTAGTTTGCTGCCTTGGCTTTTGTGCAGCTGGAGAATACTGGGATTGGCTTTGAGGCCCTCCTGGAGGATGCTTATATCAAGAAGCACTCCACCATTTTCAAGGGCTACCTTGATTACTTTGAGTGCCAATGGGCAGGAAAGAAGGTGACTTACCAGAGAGGAAAGAGTGGGGCCACAGCACCATGGAACTGTCAGAGCACCTGTCTTAAGGGGGAGATGCAGACCACCTCCAGCCTGAAGGTGTGGCATAATCACCTGAAGGTGAAGTTTGGGTCCAACCCCAAATACAACAAGTTCTTCTCCAAGCTGAAGGAGGAGCAGGCCCAGAATGTCTCTAAGGTTTGTGACCTGGCCAACTGGGTGGCCCCCAAGAAGAGTAAGAAGCAGGACTATCAGGAGGACGTCCAAAAGGTGGTGAAGAAGAAGCATAAGGTGGCAGAAATTAAAAAATACCTTAAAGATGTAGAAACTGCTCTTGCTGGTGGCTTCAATTAGCCAATTAAACTTTTCTTTGCTTTTCCTCGATTGATTTTACTTTTGGATTTTTTTTGGATATTAATAATCTTTTTAGGTATAAATGGTAAGTTTCAGATACAGTTTCAATGTGGTTTAGTAAGAAATATCTTATATTTTGTTAATTTATCTTTAAGGAATGAGATTTTTCAGTTATGCTTATATAAAGTATAATAAACTTAAATTATAATTTTCTTATATTTTTTATTTATTATTATATATAAAATACTTTTATTTTGGTTCATTGGAATTTTAATTTTTATGAGAATAAAAAATAATTTTATAATAAAGAATATAATTTACATAGTAAATTGAAAAGTAATTGATTTTAACTCCTTATTCTTATTACTTGTGGTATTTTTAATTGCATTTTTGGACTCTCTGGGGTCATTTTAGTATAATAATGTATTTCAAAATATATTTGTTATTATTCAAAATGTTCAGGGTGAAGTGTTTTGTTAACTAAAAAAGTGTCAGCATCCAGGAGACAACATTATGTAAAACTGGGTTGTCACTTTACTATAGTGTTGACATTATTAGTGTCGACATAGCCACTGTTAAAATTATTAGCGTTGACATGGGTGTTATTGCCATTTCAATAGTGCCCATTCCATAACAGATAATATTAACAATGATAATGGTGACTCTGTAGTAAAGGAGTTTCTTTGTTTTCTATAATGTTGTCTTATATTTTAAATTTTTAAATGATTTCACTCATTACCCTGGGCATTATTATATAAAAAAGTAAAACAAGTAAGATACCACAAAATTTTCCCAAAAATCTTAAATCTGCAATAAAAAAGTACCCCAATTAATAAGGATAAGGAAAAAGCAACTATGTCTCATTTCACTATCTAAATCACACTCTTTACTATAAAACAGATCTTAATTCAAAACAAAAATAAAAGTTCTAATAATGAAATTATAACTACTATAAGTTTATAAAATTTAGTAAAAATAAAGTCTCATACATTCTTATTTGATAGACCTTGTTTATCAGCAACCAAAAATACCGTATTTTAAAAATAAATAATAAAACATATGGTATCTAATAAATTCCTACTTCAAAAATATACCTGAAGTTCAATATTCACAAAGAAGACTACTGCCATCCAAAAACCTAAATGACAAGTAGAATAAAAGCAAAAATATACATTAGAGAAGAAAAGTTTATCAATATCAGCCCATGCTAGTGCCAAGAGCAGGGGCAACATTGTCCAAGTACTTCTTGACCTCACCCACCCTGAACCTTTTCTTGAAAACCTTCTGGACCTTCTCCTGGTAGTTTTTACTGCCACAATCCTTCTTCTTGGGAGTAATCTAATTGACAGGATCACAGAGTTTTAAGCAAGCCCTTTCTTGCTACTATTAGAGCTTTTGAAAGAACATTTCAAGCTTTGGATTGGCATATAATTTAACCTTGAAGCGTCCATGACACACCTCAGGATTGGAGGTGACCATCATGCCCATAAACTTATGTCTTGCATCAGTTCCAGGGGGCAGCAACCCCACTCTTCCCTCTCCTGAAAGTTGACTTCTTTCCTACCCACTGCTTTTCAAAGTACTCAAGGTAACCCTTGAACATGAGAGAGTGCTTTTTGAAATAAGCATCCTCCTGGATGGCCTCAAGCCAAGCCTATTATGCTCAGGCTTCACAAAAGCCAAGGCAACAAGCTGGGTCATGGCAAAGTAGCACTTTCCTTTGCCATTGTGAAGGTGATTGTCAAAGAGCTCCTTATCACTCTTGAGGTATTTGATGAAGGCCTTCTTAAAAGAGAAGAAGCAGCCCTATACTTCTCCATTGAAGGTGGCCTCAAAGGCTCTGAACTGAGCTTGATCAAAGTTCATAATGATCACCTTTGACCCAAGTGAGCGCGCATGAGCAAGCTGCTCTGTGGCTAGGGTGGACTCATCCTTCTCAGTGGAGGAGGGATTTGACCTTGTGGCATGATGAGAGGTGGGAGCTGGTTGGTGGAAAGAGAGCTCAAAGTATCCTGGACAATTTTAAATGCTCTGGTGTAGACTTCTGTCTTGGCACCAGGCAGAAAAAAAGAAAACAAGAGGAATGTCCTGGGCGTCAAACTGCCTGTGCAGGACCCAAGGCTGCTTAAAGAGGGTGGGGAAGGTTGCAAAGGTGCCGTCACATATCCAGGTGGTAGCAGTGTTGAGCTGCTCCAGGTTTTGGGTTGTGGCGTAGGGTATGATTATATCCTCCACTTCCTGCCCATTGCCATGGAGCAGGAACATATCTCTATCCTCTGTCTTCTCAAGGGCACTGGAGCAGACAAGGTCCTTGACATTTGTGGCGCTCTTGGCCAAAGGGTTGGAGGCTTGACGCCTATCACTTACAAGCTTAACCAGCTGATTATGGGTTGAAACCCTCTTCAAGTTGGTAGAGGAAAGGTACTTGCAGGCAAGCACAGTCAGCTGGGTTGGAAAAAGATCTTTGGAGGTGGGTATCACCTGGACAAGATCCCACTTGAGAAGGTGGGTGTGGGGTTCCTGGTCACCAGTCCCCAAAGTGTGTCCTAGGTCATAGCCAGGGACCAGCTTAGAGGAGTCCTTATTTTCTAGTAGCAATAAGTGGCTTGCTTGAAGTTTTGTATCCTTGGCCTGAATTACTGCAAACTCTTCCAATACTTTCCCTATAACCAGGCGGATATCCCCACCATGCACTTGTACTTCAGCTGGTGCTAGCTTCTCTGTGGGCCTATACCAATCCTTTAACAACCTAGTAAACTCATTCCCAATAAATTCCCTTCCCCTATCTGTTATCTCAAGGTGTCTAGTGAACCTCTCCCACTCCTTCTGTAAAAGTTTTACTAGTGGCAAACCTTTGATTGCTTTGGCGGTAGCTGTCTTCTTCCCCTTGGCTAGGGTAGAAGATATTGGGTAACTTACTCATAGGGTGTATCTTTACTACTTGGATATTTTGGACATGGATTTAAATAGGCTTTTATTTACTCTTAGAATAAAAATACACTTAAAAAATTTCTGGTATATGGCCCAGGGGTCTGCAAAACAATTGATATGTGCCAATACTTGGAGTCCTCCAACAATCTCTTGGACTCCTTGTACTTGGTTTTTGGCTCCTACACCTTAGTCTTGGACTCCTGCTCCTTAGTACTAGACTCCTTCCCCTTGCATGACTTCCTGCTCCTTATTCTAGTCTCTGCTTCTTTATTTTGGGCTCCTGCACCTTTATCTTGATCTCTAGCTCTCTGTATAGCTTTAGTGGCCTTTGTATTCCACTTGATACAGTACCTGAAAAGCCTCAGATTGATCCCCTTTTATAGCTGCTTGTTTCAGTCCTTGTTTCTCTCAGATCTCTGTTTTTCCAGGCTTAATCTATTCATTTTCTTCTGCTCTAAAATATATTAAACCTTTTAACTTACTTTAGCCAATTAAAAACCAGCTTTCATTACTTCATTCCCTCATTTCTAGGAATAAATCCTTCAGTTAAAGCCCTTAAAACTATGATCAAACAAGCTTTGACTTAAAGCCAATCAAACTCCCAGATTGAACTTTTTTGCTAAAATTTTGCCCAAATGACTTTCTCTTGACCCTGGTTCAACCCCAGTGCTGTCTTGCTGGTAGGACACGCCATTTTGAAAACGGCATATCAAAAAACGCTATCTCAAATTACTCCATCTCAATTTTTCCATCTTAACTTTATAGTTAAAACACCATTTTGATTTACGGCATCACGACTAAGAAAAACATGTTTTAAATTTTTAGATTTTCTGAACTCCAAAAATAACACAAAAATTTCTCAAAAAATAAAAGTTAAAATTTTTTCTAGGCTTAAAAAAGCCTCAGGATTCCAATCTACAATAAAAAATGGAGTATTAGTATCAACAAGGCTGTGTAAAGCCCAAAAAAATACCCAAAAAAACTATTTCCCTCTATTATAACTATAAACTATACATTAAAACAAACATATAATTGTACCAAATACTAAATAAAAATCAAAGAATGATAAAATTAAAGGAAACAAGAGAGAAGATAAAGAAGAGTTTGTTTCAAATAGGCTCAAACATTAGTTGAAAGAGCAACAGAGATGGCCTGAAGATGCTTAAGCTTTCTATCCTTGGGATAGTAAGCAAGGACCACCTAGCTAAATTCTGTATATTTTTTCACCACTTTGGTCTGCTTGGGGGGTTGCCTTTGGTCTTCATGCCAGTCTTGAAGAGCCAGCAGATATGGCTTGCTGGGTTTTTAAATGCACCATTATTTTGTTGAAATTGAGCTTCTGAACCTAGACTCTTGTTGCAAATTGGCTATGCCACCCTTCAAGGGAAGAGGTGGTCTTGATAAAACCATCTTTTTCCTGCTTATAAAAGTTCCAAGTGATTGAGTCACTGTATTTTCTGATGTGGCGTGCTCCTTGAAATACTCCAACCCATTGAGTTTCAAAATACTCAATGAACAGAGCAAAGGCTGCCTGGTTGGCAAGGATATAGAATGGCATAGGAGAGCATTGTAAAAGGTATTGTCTTCTCCTTTCTCACAAAGACAAGGGCAGAAAATCAGTTGAATACATACTTTGCTCCTTTAGTGCCTTCAGAGTTGACCAGCTCATGAGGTTCAGAGCACTTTTGGAGGCAGCGGCAGAGTGCCTGCCAGAAGTGGAAGTAGCATCCCTGAGGGGAGCTTGTGAAGACTCTAATAAAAGCATTTGCCTGAGCTTTTTCAAAATCCACTACCAGATATTTGTGATAAGGAAGTTTTTCTGGTTGCTTTTTGGTTGGGGTGGCTTTCTCTTCTGGGACTGGTTTTTCTCTTGCACCCTCTGGCTTCCTTTGGCTCCTCTTCAATGTTTGGGAGGATCTCATCCAACTTGGCCTTTAGAATTGTAAGTGCATGGATATAAGTTTCCTGCTTCTTATTTGGGGGGAAAAGAAGACCAGGGGAAGAACTAGATTTCCCCCTGTCCGTGAATATTCCAAAGCTGGCTAAATAGTTTTGGGCAGGTGGAGAAAATTCCATCTGAAAGCCATGTTTTGCATTTCAACAGGTTGTACAGATCCTGAAAGGTGGCAAACCAAATAATGCGCTCATGGGCATGTTGGCTGTTGTTGTGGAGAAGGAATCTCCCCTCATCACAAGGTAGTTTTGTTCCTCAGTCAAGATCAATTGATCAATCAATGAAGCACTGATGCCTTCAGTGCTCATAGCATACCTCTGATCAGTGAGATATCTCTGTAATTTGGAGGCTCCACCAACAGTGGCAAGTTGGATGTCATTTAAATTGAGGAGGGCATCATTGACAATCTCAGTAGTGGTTTGATATTTGGTGGTAGGAATGAATTGGAAAAGAAACCAGAAGATCAGTTGATACAGGGGGTCAAAAGGCTCAGGGCAGTCATGCCCAGTAGTCAGGGCCTTGAATCTAGTAAACCCATATGTAGTGAGTCTAGTAGGGCAGCACACATTATCAAATTTATAGTGATGTTGTTGGATTGGATTTTTCATTGTTACAGCTGAAGCTGTAGCCCTTGTAAAAAAGCGGGGCCCTCCTTTCTTAGTCATTATGGGGTAGCTGGTTGGATATGTGGCAGGCACAGTAAAGGTGCCATTTTAAGTGCATATATTGTGGAAGGTATTTAGATCCCAGTGCTCAATTTGCTCATTCACAGGAGCACCAGGCTCAGGCTCAGGCTCCTGTTCCTCTTCCTCTTCAGGCTCTGAGGTGGGATTGGAGAGTGGTTAAAGTTGAATAACTTTTCCTGAGGATCTGAAGGGGAGTAAACAAAAGAAGAGTGAGGAGGAGTTGGGCTTGTTTCTGCAGGCTCTGGTGAAGGCGTGGGTGTCTTAGATGGAGCTTTAGCCTTAAAAGACTGCTTTTTGGGGGTAGTTTAAATTTTCTTGGCCTTGGTAGGAGTGACCTTGGACTTGGAGGCCTTGAATGCCTTGTGAACAGCTTTAGTGGTAGGCTGGGAGGCATCTAAAAGTGAATTAGTATTAAAATACTAGCAATTTGGGGGTTGTTTTTAAAGAGAAAAATGAGAATGTTTTTAATATAAAAGTAGTAATTCTTTTTACATATAATTATAGAAAAAGTCTTAAAATATAATATCAAAATTTCAATGTTTTTTATTTTGTAAATTTTTTCTTTATTAGTAATGCAAGTATGCAAAACTTTGAGTTTTGACTGAAAGCTTGCAGTCAAAATGGCATTTTTGAAGTGACATAATTGAGGTGCTGTAGCTCAAAAACATAGTGTTTTCATTTTTATATTAAATTAACAAATTTCCAGTGGAGCTACCTCAACCAGGCCAAAGAGTAAAACTTGAATTTCTCAAAAAATAGCTTATACAACTGGGGTTAAAAAGTACCCAGTTGGTTAGAGGAGACCAAAAAATTTATATCTGCAAAGTTTCAGGCAATTCTTTACATTTTATTATAATAATAATTGCTGTGAACATGTACTTGTGAAAAGTGGAAAACAATAATTGTGGTGAGGGAATCAATATAGCGTAGCCTGGCTTCATATGTGATTTCCCTTTATTTTTGCCTATCCATTGTGCACATTGAATCAATTGGATGATATGAAAGTTGGTGGAATTCAAAGTGATGTAAATTGAAATAGAGTAATAACCCCCTTCCATATTAAAATCACTAAAAATATTTTATTAAGAGATCTCTTATCAATGTATCCATGTATAAAAAAGTTATAAATTACATATAAAAAAGCTGGTTTTTTACCCAGTAAGGACAATCACTAGAAGGACTATCATAGTGGCATCTTTTTAGGTTGTTCTTAGTATAAGTGTCTTAGATTAATACTATAGGAACATCTTCTGGCACTATACAACAGGATTTATTTTAGTTTGGGTATAAGCTTATTTTATTTAAAGATAAATAGTGTGATTTGAAATAACATAAATTCATGAATGTGTAAACACGCCCCAGACTAAGTGAGTTTATATGTAAATAAGTTAGTAAAATAAGATTTAATTAGTCTGACTCAAAGTGACAGAATTAAGATGGTGTAAATTTGAGATGCCACATTATAAATGTATATGTGAATTTTAACTATTTTATTTTATTTTATTTTTTGTAATTCAAAATCACTAACACAAAAAATAGTATCTCAAATTAAATTTGAGATGGCATAAATTGAAGTGCCATTTTTGAAATGGCGTGCCCTACGTCTTGCTCTTGATAAACACCTGCTCTGCATTTTGAACAATTTTTCAGTGATTCTTGTCACTTTTCTCTGGGCAAACTTGAGCGCTTCCAACTATGTTTTACTTAGGGGATTTTCAAACCCAGTAACTTCAACGTTTCTCCAAGTTTCTCTGCGTTTTTCTCAGCATTTTGGTCATTTGAACTTGCCAGCTGCTTGCTTCTTGCCTCACTTAATCATTTTGGAAAAACTCCAGACTTTTTACTCAAAGTTTCTCTGTCCTGTTTCTGGCTACTTTGGCTCCTCTTTACAAATCAATTCCTTATAAATTACAGTCTATTTTCTGTAAACTATTTCCTGCTTTCTACCTAATTCTTTATATGATATTATTCTTATCTTTTTATCATTTTTTGGCAGTTTAATTAATTCTTTTTACTGCTTCTTTCTAATTATCAATCCTACTCCCAACAGTCTAAATTCAACATTCTTGCTCCTTTATCTAATTTTGCTAGTCCTTCTCAACCAACTTCCAGTTCTATAGGTAGACCTGCTCAATGATCTTCAAGACCTTCAGATAGTCCTGCACCATGACTTTCAACATCCATCAGCTAGACCTTCCTATGAACCACCTAGGTTCCATTCCTCACTATTAACTTCTCTATGAATCACCAAGGTTCCATCCTTCTCTGAAGTCTCTGTTACTAACACCTTAGCTCAGGCAATTAGTTTTCTTCAAGTGAGTTAGCATTTAACTGGGCCCTCATAAGTGACCACCACTAAAGACAATCAACCACAGACAATTCTCACGTCTGTGTAGTTGTTTTTAATCACTCAGGTAGTTAGTCTTGAGCTTTCAGTTACAAAGTAACCAGCTTTACTTCTCAGAGACCTGTTTGTTATCATGTTCTACAGCTGCTTCCACAAGCAGCTACCCTGACAACGTCTCTAGAATAAACATGTCCCTCTGGTGGCTTTAGGACCTCCCCAAAGCCTTCAAGAAAACACAAACAAGGATCCCTTACCAGTATGTTAGGTAAGGGCTTCACTTACAGACCCCATGAAAGTGACCAAGGGATCATGGAGCTACCTCAACTCCTCCCTTCCCTAGTAGACCTTGTTACCTATCAGACTGTCTCACCCTCCAGCTCCAGCAGCCACCAGTTATCTACTGGACTTGGGACCTTTACTGCCTCTAGTAGTCACCAATTACCTACTAGACTGGAATCCTCACTTCTTTTAGTAGTCACCAGTTATCTACTAGGCAGGCCTTGCCTTCCCTAGTAGCCAAGGTTACCTACTAGGCCTCTACTTGTCTCAAAACTACTACACTAACAACTTTCAGCATATAGTCTTTATTGTGGCAAATCAGCCCTTGCCTGCACAACAGCTTCCATGTGGACTGTCACAGTGGGCTATGGTTGTGTTGGGCATTATGCAAGTGTGATTGTTCTTGATGGTTTTTACCTTTTACCAGTGCTTGGTATTGAGTCACACTGGGCAAGAGTGGTCCTTGAAGGTGTAGTACTGGCTCTTAAAGCCCCAGTTGGTATTACTGTAAGAAAAGATGTACCCTTTGGCCATCATGGTTGACCTACCCTTAAAACTCATGATTGGGTTTATTTGGGTAGGAAGGAAAGAGCCTTAAACTTGCCATCAACAATGCAAATATTGTGGGACAACAAAGGGTCTCAGGAGCCAACAGGTGGATTTTGGAAGACAGGGAAGTAGTCAGGCTGGGGCTTTGAATTATCCCCCAATGAGCTTGTACCAGGGGAGTTTGTTGGAGGGGAGAAGAAGGGGGCTTGTTGTGGTGCTCCTCATGTGAAGGAGAATTATCCTTGGAGTGTGTGTGAAATCCCTGGCTTTTTGACTTGAAAATTCAGCCATCAATCTTATTGATTGGAATCTGGAAAGATACTCAGAATAAATTGATGTTGGGCTCAGACACTGATGCCCTGGCAATATTTGGTGGCACTAAGGCCAAAACGTTTCAAGAATTAAGAATGACTTTTCCTGACCCAAAATCAATAGACCAATCCGTCCTTAATCCAATCCAAATCAAGTATCCACCTTTGATTAATCCAGCAGTGCAGCAGCACAACTCTAAAATATCCAAGTGCTCCATAGGAGCTCAAAACTTGGTTTTTAATGCACTTTCAGGTGCTCATCCCAATTATCATAACCACAATAGTGGTTAGTCTATGGTTTAACCTGGTTCTGCCTACATTGACTGGGGTTGAATCCCAAAAACTCCTTAATATATTTCCATATGTTATTTTATTATACTCTGCAATGGAGTAGATCCCATTCATAGGAAATGGGATGAATGTACTGGTTTTAAGGAAGAAAGCCACAATGACAGCTTGGCACTACAGTTGACATCACACTTTCTTAGGATAAGGTTAGGAGCAGAAAGGATGCAATAACAACAACTCCACAATGGAGCATTGGGCAAGATGCCTTTTGGGGAGACACTATTCAGTAAACCCCCAACACTTAGGCTGGTCTGGCCCTAGGATTCTTGGGTCAATTACCCATGAGATAACAATCCTATAAAAAGATTTTTTCTAAAAATAATAAAGACTCAACTCTTTCTCTCTTCAATTATACTCTTCCTTAAGGTTTATCTGCGCTTATAGATAGTAAGACTGTGTTTTGGTCTGCCTAGATAAGAAAAAGGTGTTTTGAAGTTAGTAACTGTGTATTGATGTCCTTAGTCTTCAAACAAGGAACCAATACTTTCTTCCCTACAAGCAAACCAGCCAAATCTCCTCTCTCCAAAGTTGAGAGGGGGTCTTTTGGGCCTGGCGCTGCTTCTTGGAGGGCTTCTCATCTAGAGCCAAATTATAAAAACTGTGGTCAGTAAGTGAACCATCATATTCCTATCCCCAGTGGAGTGATCTGGGCTATGGTCAGGGGAGGGCTTTAGGGAGGGTTTGGGGGTAGTCTTCTTGGTGGTTGCTGTCTTCTTCTTGGTGGCTTTGGTGGGCTTAGAGGAAAGCTTGGTGTCCTTTACCTGTTTGGAAGTATTATTGTCCTAAAAATAATATAAAAAGCTCAAAATAAAGCACTTTATTTAAAAACAAATAAAAAACTATAAACCCATAATAAATAAACTTCTAAATTGTAGGGCTTTTAATGAAATTTAAAAACATAAAACTGGTGTGTAAGTTTTCAGTTTATTAAAGTTTTAAACAGCAAGCTAAAAGTTAAAAGACATACATAAAAGTATTAATTTTAGAGATAAAATTTAGTTCAAAAAATTAAAAATATAAAAGAAAAAAAGTAAAAAAACACCATGTTAATAAATCAGATGTTTTTATTATGTAAAACATAAAGTTTTATATGTGAGAAATGAAAAGCGTCAACATTATGAGTGTCAATTAGTAAAAAAGCTGAATTCTCACTGACAATTAGAAAAATTGTAGACATTATTATTGACAATATTAACACTTTTGTTATTTTTTTTAAAAATTTACTATGAAAAAACATGGTACACTTAATTTAATTTAAGCAGGATAGCAAATGCTAACTGTTTTCTGTGTGTTTTTGTTCATATAATGAAATTAAAAAAACATATGAAAATAAGTTAAAAATTATCAAAGTTCTTTATTTATTTATTAAAAATGATGTTTTTGGGGTAGGAATATGATATTTTACAATTAAACTTATATAAAGTTGTTAAGCAGTTGTATTTAGATATGAAAAAGGTAAAGTGTCAACAACATCACTTACAACATTCTTTATAGGAGGTGGCCTATTAATTTAAGCTTAATTGCGCCACTCTAATTTGCTTAAATCCACCCCAGTGGTTGATCACAAGAAAATAGACAATATTTTTGAGTGTTGACATTATTTTTAATAATAAATTCTATAGTAAATTACATAGTAACTAACGCTTAAGTTATTGGATCACCATTAGCCACTAATCCATTTAATATATTAAAACCAGAATTAATGCCACAGATATATTTATAATATGAACATTTCAATAATCAGCTATATGTACACTGTCTTTTTCTATATATTAATGTAATAAAAAATATTTTTAAATTTGCACCTAATTTTTATTGTAGATGTTTCAGTTTTGTATTGAAAATAAGTTTGGCTTAAAAAGTGTCAACATTGACGCTTTTACGGTGGGAAAAAATTGATAAATAAATAAATTTTTACTAGTAAACATAAGGGGAAAATTGAATTTAAATTGAGCTTTTTATTAAGCTTACTATTAAGTTGCATCAAAATGGCCACAATTTTGTTGTGTTTTCTGGGTTTGCACCCCTAAACACTTTAAAAATGGGAATTAAGCTAGCACAACTAGCAAAAAATTAGTAGAATTAAATTTTTGAGTAGACAGTAATCATGGTTGCCAATTAGAGTGGGTGTGGGTGAGCTGGTGGGAGCAGGCACTCAGGCAGGCAGCAGAGCTGGTGGGGGTGTAAAATGCCCCATTTTCAATTTGTAATTTTTTAAAACTTTTTTCAGCAGTTTACCCCAATCAGGTGAAAATGCTGCTAATAATCTGAATGGTTTTCCTTATTTGAAACATAAAAATTATCAATGGTTTTTGTGCTAATGTCAGGAATACTCCTGAAAAGTAAAGATTGTACCAAAATGGTTTCCTCTTGACCCTCATGGTTTTTAAAAATAAATAAATTAGTATTTTTTGTGTCAACTAACTTATCTGTTCTGGTATTTAATCCATTGGCTTTCTGCATTGGCACAGATGTCAATGTGTTTCCTAGTTGGGTAAATGCATCCTTGATTAATTGAGGGCCTTGTCATAGAGCCTGTTGGAGTATATTTTAAAGGTTGTAGTTACCCTATCATAATCCAGGTTCAAGGAAATTCACATGTCAATTGATGTTGAGACGCCTAGAGATCTTTCTAGGGAAATTTAACATGCTATTAAAAAAGTCCTTTGGTGAGTTGTTTAACCCATGCCTGGGAAAATGTTTGGCAACATGTGTTTCCTCCCTAATTTAGACTATTGCTATTCTAAAAATATCAGATACTTTGTTTAGAAAGCCACCAAACCACACAACCACCCCATCAATGTCAGCAAGAACTACAGTATATTATCTGTTGCAATTCATGCCAATAAACTAGTTCAGTGCTAAATCAAATATTAAATCCCTTATTTTTATATCATTTTTTATTTTTTATGATAAATTATGACTCTTTCAAAATCCCAATTCTTTGTCCTTTTTCATCAATGTCTTTTTTTGATTTTTGCTACTTATGTTAACTTTTCTTGGCTATTTTATTTGCTTGTCTATGATGTTCCTGATGGTATCTGTTAGATTTTAACTTATTGACTGGTTATAATATGCATTATAATTTATGTGGCGTGTATTGATATCACATTTTCTACAAGTCAAATTCATATACCAAAAATAAACTCTAAATTAACAATGCATTTTAAGTAAATTTTAGTAGGATTTTTGGCAAACATGCCCAATTGTATTCACTTGTCTTGCTTCATTTGACAACAATAAAGCCAATGTAAATCAAATCCATAGGAAGCATAAAATATAAAATAAAAGCAGGCCTTTGTTTAATTGATTTCTAAATTTTTAGTACCATGATTGGCATGCCAACAAGCCACAAGTTATCATCTATAATGTCACTAGATTAGATGGAAAGTTGTGCTTTATTGGGGCTGTATAATCTAATATTAATCCCTATCAGGAAATTAATTCCCTGAGACTAGACCTAATTAATGATAATTGGTACAGTAGTTTTAAAAGCTATGGCAACAAGCAAAAACAATTCAGATTAAAACAAAATGAACTCAGATTTAAGCAAAATTGAAATGAACCCAAATCTATTGTAAATCAATATTAATCTGTTTATTTTTAATTTTTTTAAATTGGAGCTATTTTGTTTAATTCCAAATTTTTTTTGCTTGTTGCCATAGATTTTAAAACTACTATAAAACTTCTGCCACATTATCAAGTTGTCTGGGGATCAAACATTTCACATTCTAAGATGAGCACTAATTGAAGAAGACCCATGACTGCCATAAAGTACATGGAGAATATGTGGCTTCCCATGATAGTATATAAAATTATAATTTAATAACAAATAAAGCATCATTATCCTATCAATTTCCCCCTTTATTTTGTTTTATATACTTTCAAAAAATTATATATACAATATTGACATACAAAGAATAGAATAAAAATATAGAAATAAATAAATCAAAAAATTACTGTTTTAACTTTATTTTTTGGTTCTGGATTATTTTTAAATTGGCTTTATCATTTTCAAAGGAATCAAGACAACTATGGCAGTTTGGAATGCTTTAAAAAGACTATTAAAATTTACTCTGAGTGCATTATTGGTGTGATAACTGTTTGAGGGCAATTAATCATAGATTAATTTAGTTAATGAAAATCTTAATGAGTGATTATAAACCACCTAAGATTTAATCTTTTTCTTGTTTATGATTAAAGGTATGGTATACAGAATAATTAATGAATAAACAATGCTTCAGTAATAGTGATTCTGGATCACTAACAGGAAGATTTACAGCTAATTAAGCTACTGGAGTATTATATGCCTCAATTAATTACCTTATATATATTGTTTATTACTATATCAATAAATACACCTTTTATATCTATACATTTAAATAAACTTGGAATAGTGCCTATATTCTTATACATAATACCTAAGGCCATCAACCAGACTTGCTTATTGATTCTGATCTCTTGTTACTTGCTTTATTAGCAAGTAACAGGAATATCTCCCTGCTGTCTTAATACTTATATTTAAATCTCCAGGCTTGATTAAAGTGTGTACTGTTTTTTCCTGCATAGCATCCCATTTTTTTTAAAACAAATTTTTCTTTATTGGGGGTGGGGGTATCCATCTGGGAGCGCCCATAGTTCCTGCATAGCATCCCAATACACTTTAATATTTAGCAGGCTTATATTTCGCAGAAGCTACTTAAAGACCTCATCCTTATTCTCATCTACCCCATTAGGATCATAGTTAGTCCAGATTTTTTGGTATGCTGATTTGGCTTGTGTGGTGACTTTTCTACCAAGTTGTTAAGCTTAAACAGTAATTGATAAGAGAGCACCAGGAATGATGGAGTACAATAGAATATACCTTGCCAGCAAAAAACTGAGGAGTTGCCAACTATTGTCAATATATGAATATCATAGTATTACAACAGAAGAAGAGGTCCAGGTATTAGTTAGTAATAGGGAAACAGGCCATAATACAGATTCAGTGTATAGTAGTCAGTTGAATATCAGATATACAATATATACTTTGGGAGGTATTCAGTTGTCAGTTGGCAACAAGACAACAGAGTCTGAAAAGGGCTGGCAGAGGGATGGGTGTATGTTAATCAGTTGGAATCTGGACAGAAAATGAATACAGGGGAAGGGGAAGAGAGGATCCTGAATCAATAAGTGGCATACTGCAGACTTATGATTCCTAGGTGTATCTATACTAACAGTGCTGAAAACACAAGCTCAACATTTTTTATAGCTTACAGAAGCTATTATAGGCTGTACAGACCCAAGGTCTGCACCTCTGCAAAGGCAGTTGACAAGTAACTTATCCAAGTTAAAGTATAATCAAAAGTATTTAGTTTACAATAAAAGGTCTCTTATTTATTAAATAAGTCAAGTGAAGATTATATAGGCCTTTGTGAGATAATGATCAACTGAAATGTTGATCAAAAATAGGGAAATTTGATGATCAATAAAGTTAGTTGTTACAGTTTCATGTGGAGATTACAACTGATAAGAGTGGTTGTAAGTTAGATCAGCAGCATAAGTTGGCAACTAGTTGTTCCAAAGGCAATTATAGCAAATTAGGCATAATATGGACAGATTATGGAGTAGACAGTTTAAAAGATCACTTATACTTCATCTGAGCGGCATATATGACACATTGAATGGTCTGGTCAACATCTTTGACCTATAGACTTGTATGGTCAACAGATAAAGCCTAAAGCTTTATATGGACAGCAGGTAATGCCTATAGCATTGTATGACCAACAGGTAAGGCCTATAGACTAGTATAGCCAACAGAAGCTGGTAAATAGTGTAATAGCTCATAGCTATTTCACCACAGGCTTTTATGCAATGCAAGATCAATATATTATAGATAAAGGATACACAAATAATTTGTGCCATTATATAATTCATTATGTGTTTAATTGGCTATAAGAGAGAAATAAAATCATAGAAAACAGGGAATCTGGAAAAAACAAGGGAACTCTGGATTCTTAAAGTACCTTTAGGGTTAAATGCAAAAACCTTGTGTTAAAGTATAGCTAGATAAATAAATTGAAGATGAGAGAAAGGGCAAAAGTTGAGTGAACAGGGGGTTTGGTATGTAGAAAAGAAAAGCCCATTTATAGCAAGAATTGCTGCATTATTGGTGCAATACAGTATCTTGAAACACTATCTTGATAGACGACATATCAAAAATATTTGTAATAGAGTCAGGATCTTGGATAGTAAAAAAGCTTAATAAAAATAGTTTAAATAGTTACTTTTTACATATTGGTTTCTAATAGGGTATCTTGAAAAATCACAAAACAAAAACACTATCATAAATTTAAATTAAAAGGGTGCTATCTAAATAAGGTTTTTCAAGTATAAAAATACTTAATAAATACCCTAAAATATGTGATCAAAAAAAGACACTATCTAGAAAGACTGCATCTGGAATCCATTAATAACTATAATATTTTGTGGTAAATCTGAGCCTTTCCTTTGTTAGCTGGGAATAAAGTATGGTATTAATTTATGATCTCACATGATAAATAAACCCAAATTGGCGCTAATTTGATAGTACTATCTCCCTGTAAAACAGCCATTAAAAACCACTTTTAATATAATGGTTTCATTCCTTACCATAGAAGGATCTGTAATATTTGGGGTTTAACAATAAAATGTTTTACTAATGATTTTTTATATATAAGGGGATGTTTACGCAATCACAAAACACGTCATATGACACCATATAGAACTTGCCATTTAAAATTGACTGTTTCTACTTTAAAAAGTACAAATCAACGCTAAATAAGACTTAAATAAAAAATGTAAGAAACCCTCTTAAAATTTGCATATATTTATTTTTGATCTCCTCTAAACAACTTGGTACTTTTTAACCCCTGTTTAAAAAGCCAGTTCTAAAGAGAATCAAGATTTACTCTTTGGTCTGGTTGAGGTAGCTCCACTGTGGATTTATTAAATCAAAATAAAAAATATGGAAAATCCTTATGCTTTTGCTCAACAATATCTCAAAAATGGCATCTCAAATACAGCATCTAGAAACACATTTGCAGCCAAAAACTTAAAGTTTTGCATACTTTAGCTAGTAATAAAAATTTTGATTTTGCAAAATAAAATCTCTAAAATTTTGATACATATATTTTGAAGTTTTTCTAAAAGAAAATGTAAAATATTTTATACTTTTATATTGAAATCATTATCGTTTTTTGCTTTTAAAATTTCCCCCAATTTTTTACTTTTCTGATACTAATTCACCCTTAGATGCCTCCCAAGTCTACTTACAAAGCTACTCCTAAGGCCCCCAAGATCAAGGCCACTCTCATCAAAGCCAGAAAGCTAAAAACTACACCTTCAAGCAGCCTCCAAAGGAAAAGACATCTGCCAAGACTCCCACACCTGCTCCCAAGCCTGAGACTGACAGCCCTACCCCCAATCTCTCTTTGTTCACTCACCTTCTGACAAACAGGAGCAGCACTTCAACTCCAATAATTAAGATGAGTAAGAAGGGTGCTCCAAAAAAAATCCAGTGGACATTAATTGTTTCTTCAGAGGAGGAATCTATCCTAGAGTGGGACTTGCATGTAGTTGTCAATATCTGTAATTCAAAGGAGCAGTTTCAAGTCCCTGGCATATCCCCTGACTTCTTCCCTATCACAAACAAGAAGGGGTATTATTGGCTTTATAAAATATGGGGTTCTGTTCATGTGAGACAATCAAAAGAAAAAAGTGGTCCATTATTACTACTGCTGTGATAGTCCTGGGTGTCCAACAAGATTAACTACAATTAATTTTGTACAATTCAAGGAGCTCACCAATGAGCATGAATGTGAGAGCTCTAATGAGATATTCTATTATCTCATATGCTGGTATTTATGTCAAGCTATTCCCACCAACAAGGATATGACTTTGTCTGAGCTTGTCACTCATGCCCTCCTCCACCTTAATGAGAATCAGAGAGAGGAAATTAGAGACAATACCAAACTCTAACACTATGTAACCAAACTGTGCTTGATTGAAGCAAATCTTGGTGTCAGCACCAGGAATATTGACAATCTTGTGCTAACAGAAGACCATAAGACCACTATGCTTGATAAACACTTCCTCCTTCATGATGATAGCAGAAGCACCCAAGCAAATTTTGTGCTTTTCAACACAAGATGATCTCACACACCTCCTAAATGTGACACATGGTTTGCTGATGAGACCTTTTCATCATGTTCAAGGCTATTTTATCAGATCATGACTATCCATGACTAAATAAATGTTCATAATTTTTCCTTTACCTTCTTCTTCCTTGCTAATAAAAGGGTTGTTACTTATATCTACGCCCTTACCATCCTCAAGCAAAAACTGGATGCCATCTTGCCCACGCTTGATGATGAATCAACTGAGAAGAGGGACTTTAAGAAGAAGAAGGCTAATCCAGAAGCCATCAAGGAAAAGGTCACAAAAAAAAGACTCCAGAGTCAATTCACTACCATACATCTCTGATGGTTGATTTTGAGGCAGCACAAGCCAACACCTTTATCAAAGTCTTTAAGAGCAGCCCCCAAGACTGCTTCTTCCACCAACACCAGGCTCTGCAGAAAAATTTCAATGAAAAATCTAGCCCTTAAAAAGCTGGTCTTTTTTGGATGGTACAAAAGAGGCCAAAAATATCTTTGATTGCTTTGCTGCCCTGGCCATGATCAGAAAGGAAAAGGTCAACCTTTTTTATAGTGAGATGCTCAAGGACAACTACATTACTGAGCACCAAAAATAATATTTTCTTCATCCAGTACTTTGGGCACAAGTGGGTCAGTGTGCTTTAGGGGCAGCGCCTTATACACAAGAGTGGTGACTTCATCAACTGGAACTGCTGTAAGCAGGTTAAGAAATGCTTCACTAAGACCACATCTTCACTTGAAGGGTGCATAATTAATTTTCTTTCTTGGTTAAGGTAAAGAAGTCCATTTTCAATGTGATAATTAGCAAGCTGAAGATCTAGCACGCACATGGGGACCAGATTTACTCCCAGGACATCAAAAACAAGGATTTAATCTCTAAGGATGCTGACCAGCAGGTCAAGTTTTCTAGTGTCACCAAAGAGGTTTTAGCCTATTACTCCAAAGAAGACTGCTCTGGCCATCTCAAAGGCATTATCAAGGCTCTTAGAGCTAAAGCCTGATCAGTTTCCTTTTTAACAAATACTTTTTCCTCTCAAATAGCCTTTTATTTTAGCTTAGTATATATATGTTTAACTCAGGGCCAAAATTTAATATAAAAAAGGTTACATCTTTGGGGTGTGTTGGCTTTGGGGCTTTGCACACTATAGTTGATACTAGCTGATCTCACATCTTTATGTAGATTTGGAATCATTGGATGACCTTGAGTCTAACCAGATGTTTTTATCACTTTGAATTTTTTTAGGCCTTTATTGATATTTAAAGTTAACAGGTGCAGTTTAGCCATAAATTTAAGATATAGTTTTTATACGGGTTATTTTTGATGGTGTTTTTGGACACATTTTCTAGATGTCCTCTTTCTAGATATTTTTTCTAATAGTGTTTTCTAGATAGATTTTTCTATATAGTGTATCCCACCCATTATTTAATGCTGTGTGCTGTTTTTTTCATGGGTGGGGTGGGGTGGGGAAAATAGAGAGTAGTAACCAAGGGAAGACAATAGTTGTGGTGTTTGTTCTCTGTATTCAAACTATGAAATGCTGGCCCTAGTTAATATCAGAGAAAATTTTTTGGGCAAACAGTCCATGATGGTCATTTATTTCCAATAGTATAGCTGCCAGGAACTCACCCACTTGGAAACATAGATTAAATTTGATGTATAATGAATGAAGGATTCAGTCCTGTGACCAATGAACCTACAGGAATAGAAACCATTTCTATATTTAAAAACTCCCCAAGGAGTCAATAACAGCCAAGAAGCGGGTTGAAACAACCCAGGAATAAATAAGCCCCTAAGTAGCTTAAAAGGAAGGCTGACACAAGAGGATGAAAAACTTGAGGAACTTCAGTCTTGAGCACAGTTTGATAAGGCTTAGGTTTATCTCAAACAGGTGTATTTTCATAAAGAATGGAGACTGTGTACCAGCAGCCTGGATTCACACAATGTCAGGACTTTTCAGATTTGAAAGAAGTAAAAGAACTAGAGTTTGCTCTAGTTTAACAAGAAACACTTGCCCAGATAGTGTTGATAAGTAGAATCTAGACTATCTGCTTATATCTAAGGTGCTCTTTGAAGCAAGACTTGAGTAATCTCATGATTTCTATGATAAGGAGCAAAAATTTATAAAGTAGCTTGAATATTAAAAGACTTTATTGATTGAAAAAAATAAATTATAAGAAAGCCATGACTTATATAGCATGAATTTGAGGAGAATAATATAAGAATTAAGGAGAATATAGGGGAGCTGGAGAAAATTATGGAATATTAATGGCATTTATTTGCACTTAATTACTCATATTTAGCACCCTTACTATTCTCCTTGTTCTCATGGCTATCTTCTAAGAGCAGGAGATCAACTTATTGAGGAAGATCAGAAAGCAGGTAAAGAAAAACCTAGGGACAAGACTATTGATTTTGAAATCAAGCTGGAAGAGAAAGAGTATGGAGTTACGGAGCTTGACACATTTAAGTAACCAGAAGTAAAGAAGGCTACTACTGTTAGATTATTAATATCATTGTATAAAATTGACCCCTCTGATTGGTGGGAAATTTGATACTTGACAATTGATCTAAACTTAAATTGATACTAACTTCATCACTTAGGCTTTCCTTTTCTGCTGAAGTGATCCTGGGTTTAATCCCTGCCCCAGAAATCTCAAAAGGAATTATTTGATATGAAAGGCTCAAATAGGTAATTGAGACATGATACAGTAGTTTTAAAAGCTATGGCGACAAGCAAAAATACTTTAGATTTAAACAAAATGATTTCAGATTTAAACAGAGTCCAAGTTGCGCAAGATTCAGGATTCAATTAATTTAAATATTTTTGGTTAATAAATAAACTGTCAAACCAAAAACAAAATTTCACTAACCCATTATACAAAATTAAAGCAAACATCAAGCAGTGTAGTTCAAACCACAAACAAAATGAACTGACACAACAAGTGAAATGAATGGATGCTGTTCCAGAGTATATTATAATCCAATCAGGATTCATATGAGGCACCAACAGAAGAACTAAAACAAAACAAAACTTGAGCAAACTAGAAGCAAGATTCCATAAGCACAAAACAAAATGAAGTCACACAATATGTGTAGTAGAGGAGCAGCCTAAAATAGAAAATAATCAGTTTAACAGAAAATCAACAGCTATCTAATTTAGGAACAGTGTCATTTAATTCATTTTCATGGCTCCTGATTTGTATGAAATGGTTTTGAGAACCTTCCAAATATAGACTTGAGATTATAATAAAAATTAATTATTAATTTTTAAAATTTCTACTTTTAGTGATTTTATCCTAGGTTTTTTACAATGGTTTTTACAAGCAACATCTTCAACTGCACCAGCAGCCAAGCCAGCAGCAGCCAGACCAGCTTCAATGGAGGCAAGGCTCAGAACATGGAGGCACCTGTTTACACCCAAGCCTTTGAGGCGGGTAACAAGGAAGCTGACCTGTTACTGTCCCCCAACTCATATGGCTTTGACTTGTTTGAGAGTCACTTAGCGTCTGGCTCTGCCCTTGCTCCCACACCCACCCCTGCACAAGCTGCCTGTCAACCAACCAATCAGGATGGCAAAATTGATTCCAAACAACTTCCTGCCACCACCCAACCTGCAGGGTCTGTCCTGGGATCAGATAGCCAGCCTATTACAATTCACCCAGGCTACTGTCATGCGGGAATTCAACAACCTGATGAATAAGGGAAATCTGATTGGGACGGCCAAGAAGCCAAAGAAGGCCACAGAGTCCCAGATCAATGAGGCATACCCAATAATGCTTGACCTCCTCCAGCGGGACCCCAAGCTTCCCTTGACCCAGGTCCTGAAGCAACTTGTGCATCATGGCATTTGGGTGTCTGAGCGCATGGTGCAGCTCTGGATGCACAGAAAGGTGGCTTCAATTAGGGTTCTTACAAATTTTGCCGGCAACCAATGTGATGGCGCTGAGGATTCCCCATATGACACCGCAATCAAATCAACCCTGGTCAGATGCTTGACAAGTCTAACAGATGACATCATGTTTGTCTTGTACTACAAGTTATCAATTGCATTTGACAATTTTGGTGAGCAAGGAAAAGCTGCCATCAAGAATGGAAGGAAGAAGGTCAAGAAGGGGACATTCATTGGTGCATTTCTGGCTGTTTCAGCCAAGGGGTTTGTCTACTATTGGGAAAACCCTGATTTCATTGATGGGTACTCATACAGCCACATCCTTGGTGGATTGCTCAACTCCTGGGATGGCTTGAATTCCAAATACCAGGTTTTCTTGAGCCACCAGATGGAGGGTAGCTTCACCGCCCTCAAGGCCATCCAGCAACGCGGGCACCAGGCCTCAGTGTACCCAGCTGGTCACACCAACGTCTATCTGGCAGATTTTGTGTTCTTTAATATTAGAGATACACTCTGGGAGCGCCGCCCTCAGGCTTTCAACAACCTCTATCTTGGGGTCCTTGATCACAATTTTCTCTTTGGTCACCAAATGGTAGCTGACTTGTTTGCACAAATGGTTTTCCATGTGAACATGGGCAACCAATCACGCAAGAATAAGCACCTCCCACCCCGTGCCACAGCCACCTACCAGCCCATCCAGCCAATGACTGATGAGGAGTATAATGAGTTGTATATGGCAGTCATCACACGCAATCCTCCTGTCTCCACCCCCGCCACCAACACCCCCCACCTGCAAACCCAACCCATCTAATCCCAGACCCCCCAGGCCAGTACCGCCTCTACGTCTTCCTTCCTGCGCCATTCTGCCTACTAGGCATCACTCTTCCCTGCCTCAATAAACCCCCTGGTCCTAAAAAATTTCCATTTATATTATCTTTATTTTGAATTTCAATTGTTTGTGTTCTCTTTGTTTATAGTTGGCTATATTCTTTATGTTCAGCTTATTTCTATAAAGTCATATATTTATTATTTCATGTATCTAGATCCTGAACACAGTTATTTTTAGCACCCAAACACATCCCCTTGTGAAAATATTAACAAAAATTTGGTGATCAACTGAATTTAAACTAGAAGATTATAGGTTAATTGTATTTAGATAAAGTTGTTACTGATCCAAATTCAAAACCTTAATAATAAACTTTAAGCCAATCAGGAGCCAAGTGATAAAGTGATTGCTGTGATATAAAGGGTCATTCAATAATTCTTTGATGCATGTGTGCTAATTAATATGATTGGCTGGATGTTTTGCCATTGTACGCCATTGCCGCTGTGGCAAGTTGTTGATGGACTAGTGCTAACCCAGTAGCTGATTGGGCACTAGTCCATCAACAACTTGCCATAGCAGCAATGGCGTACAATGGCAAAACATCCAGCCAATCATATTAATTAGTGCATATGCATCAAAGAATTATCAAATGACCCTTTATGTCACAACAATCACTTTATCACTTGGCTTAAAGTTTATCATTAAGGTTTTGAATTCAGATCAGTAATAACTTTATCTAAATACAATTAACCTATAATTTTCTAATTTAAATTCAGTTGATCCCCAAACTGTTGTTAATATTTTCACAAGGGGCTATTTCAAGTGCCAAAAATAATATGGTAATCAAGGAAACAATGCCAACACAAAGCAAACAACACATATTGAGATGAGCGTAAAACATATACACAATGGGTAAAAAGATGGGATAATGTAATAAATGGGAAAACAAAAAGGAATAAACAAAGAGGCAACAGTATCAAAATAATACAGAATTTATTGGGGCAAAAGCTATAAAAACATATGGAAAGGTTAGTAAAAAATTAATGAGAGAATTAGAAAAGCTTCTGAAGGACCTCAACTTGGCAATTGCCAAAATAAAGGACATTGACCGCAAGATCAAAGCCAAAGTGAAGTCCGCCGTCCTCACTGGGGACAAAATTGACAAGGTGTCTGCAAAGGCACTAATGTCAAAAATGCCAGACACCCTAGGGAAGACAATTGAGCGCTTACTAAATATTCAAAAAACTGTGGTCAAGGGCCTCCAGTTCAAGGCATACAATCTTTCTGTGCCTTCCGTCTGGGTTGATGACCCGGAGATGTATGCCCACCTCAAACCTGCCAAGCGTGCCAGGGCAGAGGATACCAAATTGCCAGCGCAATTGCTTGCGCCAAGAATGGCAAAGCTGGCTGAAGCCGCCGGCAAGGAAGAAACCCAAGAAGGTAACCTAAAAAATTATAATTAATAAAAATTCTTAAATACTTACCTTTTTTTAGAAGATGTTGATGGTGAACTCCGCCGGGTCCTGGTTCCTTTTGTCCCCCCCACCTTATACTCCAACTACGCCACTCATGTGGCCAAACAGCTTTTTCTGTCCCCCCTGTCTTGCAGGAGCTTGAAGACAGGATCCATGGTACATTCCTGATGTCCAGGGAGGCATTGGCTGGGCTTTTGCATGGTGATGGGGCATCTGAGTGGGCAGTTACTGCCTACAAGGATGCCCAACTGGTCTTCCTGGACCCAGTTAACCTCAAAGGAGTTTACTGTGTAAACTCCATTGAGCTTGTTTGGGACGTCCTGACAATGCTCTCATTCAAGAATATACCAGAGATGGGCCAGGCTTATGCAGCTGCTTGCCTCTGCTTCCCAGTGGAGCATACCATCTCTTACCTGTTGGAGAACTTTGAGCGTGCGGTGTCAAAATTGGCTGTTGCAGACGCAACAGCCATAAAGAAGACAAAAATCCTCCTGGCAGACTTTGGGATGACCTGGAGTGCCAACAAGACGGGGTTCCCTGCAGCTATGGAGCTGACCTTTGCCAAAACCAAGCACAAGAAGAAGATTAGCGCTGTATACAACAAATTGTGTGATTTTACAGAAGCCTTTGCTGGACAAAGGCTTCACCTTTTTGTTTAACTTGGGTATCTTTTCTTCTTTGGGATGAGCACCAGTGTAGAGGACCTAGACGGGGTCTTTCTTGGGGTTGACAAGGCCAGGCTTTCACTGGACGGGAAGAAGGTCCCCCCTGGGTATGACTCAGTGGAGCACGTCATCCAGGACGCCCTGGTCCTGGCTGGCATTTTTGGGTTTGCAGCCCCACCAGAAAAGCTGCTCCTCCATTCCCACCTCACCATCCTTCCTTTTACCAGCAGGCATGAATACTTTAATAAGGGTGTATTCACTGTCCACAGTGTGGCGGTGGAGGTTGTGCACCACCTCCATTGCGGGGTGGGTACATACCAAAGAACCCATTATAGGCACACTTAATTTTATCTCTATATCAATAAATATATTTATACTCTAATATATTTTTATATTATAAATAATTTTTCAAATAACATTTTAACAAACAAGATTTGCAAAATATATTGCGGAAATGAGTTTCATAAACGTATAAAATAATACAGTAATAAAATAAATTCAACCTTACAATTTACGTTTAATTTTTATAAGACTATTTTATATTTACTTGACAAAAGTGATATAAATATATTTGCGTAATCCAGTATCAAGCGTTTGGGATAACCTCAGATGACATATTAAATAATGTATAATAAAATAAATAAATTACTTACATCTATTGATGGATCTTCTGAATGTGATTGCGGGCGTGGAACCATCTAAATATAAAATGATAATAAATAAATCTTGAATAGTAAATTAGAGAATATAAAAAAAATTGGACTTGCTAAGCCTTTAATTGATTGGCTGTTTGGCTAGGCATGTGGGGATGAAAAAATCAGTGTGGCCATAGAATTTGGCCACAGTCTCAGCTGGGAGGGTATGGATCCTGGCCTGCAGCAAATCAAACAGGTCCTTGGTCCCTGTTGGGGTTCCTTGCTTGACAACTTGCAGCAGCCAACCCAAAGACTTCCTCAATGGGATTTAGGAAGGGCAAATAGGCAGGGAGGAAGAGAAAGCGCAAATTTGCTGTGGCCAATTGCTGGGGGCCCACTGCAATGCTTGTGTCAATCATTGGGAATTCCTCAAGAATGTCAGCCACCTTATGGAGACCAACATTGTCCAACACAATCACATTGGTGAAGCCCGGGCTTGTGCGCCTCAGGTGCTCCTGGACAAATTGGAGGAATGACAAGAAGGTACAGCTGTTGTGAGAACCCAATATCATTTGATAAAGCTCAACCCCCTTTGGACTGGGGCAGAGCCACCATTGAGTATGCTGTGGCACGGACTGCAGCATGCCAAGACATCCCGTCATTAGAGCCTTTGGGGACATAGCCATACCCATTGCACATTGACAAGGCAAATGCTGATTTGTCAATATAATAGAATTTCACTGTCCCCTTGGCTTTGAGGGCAGTGTACGCCTCAGCATAATTTTTCCGGGTCTTGATATTGGCTGGGATGTTTCTGTTGTAGGGAGATACCCCGAGCTTTTTCCAGGAAAAGTGCATCCCCTTGAGCAGATGGTAGTAAAAGGAAATTGAGGCCTCAACCCCAAAAGCGGACTTGACCATGGCCTGTATATTTGCCAGTTCAAGATGGTAGTCCTGGGTGATCCACTGGCGGATTTCTCATTTGTGCTCCTTGGTGAGCATGGTGGAAGCACGCAAGGATTTCACCGCAGCAAGGACCTGGCCAGTATCAATGAACTTGTTGAAGGTCTTTGAGGCGTACTTGGGATCCACCCCAACAAGGCCGCAGCTGCCTTGTAATCACCAGATTCCTGCATGAGCCAGAGAAGGATGATGCGCTTAATGTCAGGAATGCACTTGTGAGCGGGATTTTTAGCGGTGGGGATTGTCTCATTGGTGTTGGACACAACACAGGGCATGGGCACCTTGGTGTAAAACGCAGCAACTTTCTTTAGCACTAACTGTCCCTCATTGGTTTGGTAGAACTCAGGCTCCTTGTCCTCCTCCTGATTGCCATCACTGACGTAGGGCTTGTGGCTAGTATCAAGTACAGGCTTCACCTTCTCCAGCATGGCTGACTAGGACTGACTCT
The DNA here is from genome assembly GCA_014839935.2 of Entomophthora muscae. Taxonomy (NCBI): domain Eukaryota; kingdom Fungi; phylum Entomophthoromycota; class Entomophthoromycetes; order Entomophthorales; family Entomophthoraceae; genus Entomophthora; species Entomophthora muscae. The sequence continues at coordinate 72,854 of QTSX02005855.1, forward strand.
TGCCGGTACACAATGTCAAACACATACAAAGTAAGTTCTACCTCCTTGTCTCTAACTTTCTTGGTAGTGGTAACCTTAGTGGGCTTCCGGGTCAGCTTTGGGACCCGAGGGTTTATGCTCTGCACTGTAGCAGCTTGTGCTCCTTGAACCAGCTGTGTCAGTGAACTGTCCCTATGGAACTCTCCTCTCCTGCCTCCCTTCTGAGTAGGCACTTGTGTTGCACTAAGTCTATTCTTTGACCCGTGGGGGCAACTGCAACCGCGGCACACAACGGGTGCAATGGTAGTCTGTTGCTGTGTTCCTTCCATTTTGAGAAATTAATAAATATTAAATAAAACTTTATTAAGTTACTCCCTATTTTTAATTTTTGCTTTTATCTGTTTATGGATATTCAATTAATATTTTTTCCCACCCAATATCCCAATTATAAATTTTTTATTTCTTAATTAGTTGTTTTTGGTTTTACCACACCCATTTTAGAATACCCAAAATAATTTCCACCTATTTTCCCATATTTTACGCCAAATTAAGCACCCAACACACTATTTCTAAAAAATTTGTTTCAGATCTTGTGTCTTATTTTAGATACCTTGGTATCATTCTTGATTACAACCCATTGCACATACTGATTGAGTGATTTCATTTACATAGTGAGTTGTTATTGTGTTTTTTTTGGATTGAGTTTTGACACACCACACTTTGGTGTATTTTGTCACCAATTCACATAGTAAACATATGGGTCATTATTTTTCTTGTTATGCCTAAGCGCAGGACTGATTATTTTATAACTTAATTGCATTATTTATATTCAAATTATTCAGAAAGATTAAAATACAATCAATGTCAAATCTTAAATAGATCTTGGGCTTAGATATTTTTTGAAAAAATAATTTATCAATTTTAGAATTGAAAATTGCACCTTATAATATTGCTGGAAATATATTAAGTGCTACTACATACTGCAAGCTAAAAATATTTATGATGAGTTCATGGGAGAGTAATAGCAGCCCCAAAGCTATAAATGCTATTACCCTATCTTTGGCTCATCATATATATTCTTAGTTTGTTTCAAAAAAAAGGTTGTTAATTTTGAAAGACTGATAACTCTATTTAAAATACACCCTCTAGTAAGCTGCCCTACTTCATGAACTTGCCCTAATGCACCACTAGTATCTTCTGATATTTTTGTTTCTCTGGTATCATCACGTGATTTCAAATGATAAGTTATCTCAGAATATTCTGAGAAACTTTCAAATGTTAAAGGTGAAGTATACAACTTCCCATCTTTCATAAAATATGAAAGATTAATGCGCAGATTTCTAACTTTGAGCTCTTTCCTTATAGGCCTAACTTTTCTCTCATAAATATAAAAGAATGGCTTTTGAGAAATATTTGAGCCTGATAGCACTGATTTATATAATTCTTTTCTTTTTTCTTCTTGCTCAAAAATATTTTAATATCATTTATATTCTTAATATAAAGCTGATTTTTTTTCTCTTTTAATGTTTTTGATATTACACCAAAGTGACCATCAACAATGCTTTTTCCATGACATTCTACAAATCTATTGTATTTAATAGACTCTTTAATGTATTGTGGTGCCTCTTTAAATAGATAATATAAGAATTCATAGGATCTAAAATGGTTTCCATTATCAGTCTATACTTTGATATTATTTATTTTTTAAACTTATCTGATTTAAAAAGACTTATTAGACATTCACCTGAAAACAAAGAATCATGAGACAATATTTGAGATAAAAAATCATGGTATTCATATTTAGCTTTATTGTTTTCTTTAAATACCAATGCAAACCCTAATAAAGAAATAGGTCTTCTGGAATAAAAACAGTTATTAGTTTCAATTGGACCACCAACAACTTTTAAATTCTCCTTAAAATCTATGACTATAATACATGAGACATTATCTAATTCATTGATATCTTTCTTATATTCCCTATTTTGATGAGCATAAAAGACTTGGTGCTGATTAATAGCTTTTAAGTCACTGTTTATAGATTCTGGCAGTAATAAGTTTTTACTTTCACATTCTTCTTTTCTTTTTTCTAAGGATGATTTTAAGTTACAAATATTACACATGTCAGTTTGTTTTTTACTCTTGATTATATTTTTTAGTATTAATTTATAATAAGTTAAAAGTGATATTGAAATTTCATTTTTTATTTTCATATTTTCATATATTTCTTTTTTGTTTTTAATAGAGAATATTTTATTTCAGTTGAATATTCATTCATTTATTTTTCAATGTCTTTATAAATTTTTTCTGGTGCTTTTTTGTAAACTGGCTTGTTTCAAAAGAATTTTCCAGTAGTTTTTTAATTATTTTTTTCATTATTTCTTTTTTTAATGAATATTTATTATCTTTTTGGCTTTTTATGTTTAAGGTTACATTTTTATTTATTTTTCTTGAGTATTCAAACTCACTTTTGGTTATATTAAATCCCATATCAGTAAGCTCTTTTAAAGAGTAACTGGAAGTAACCAGAGATCTCAAGGCTGGGAGATGCTTTTGAGGAGCAGATTTCAGAGGATCCTTTAAGTTGTCAATTATCCTATATAGTTTCTGATTTTGAATTAAAGGTATGAACTCTGTTTTTCCAAACTCAGTTTGAGTGAGGAAGTGATTGATGAAGGAATTAAGATTGCCTCTAGAAACAAAGAGGAATGCTTTCTTTAGCATAGCAATTCTTTCTCTTTTTGTTGATGCTCCCAGTGAGGAAAATGGCTTCATGGCAGAAGTAAAGTTAAGAGATTCCATAATATTGGATTTGTGATTGCTGATAAAGAGATGCTTTGTAGAGATGCCTTGCAAAAGAGTGCTGGTTGCAGGTATTATATCTTTTTGTGAAGATGGTTTGAAGTAAACCTTAGGTGGTGTTTTAGCTCTTATATACAAAGCCTTATGACACCATTCTGAAAGAAATGATATGACAGCTTTATTTACAATTTCAACTTAAATTTATATTCCTAAAATAAATGAAATACCCAGTTTTCATGCACAAGTGATATATGTGGAGCAGCTAAGCATCAAATTACATCATATCCTCTTTGTAATCTATGCAAATCAATTAAAATGATGTATTAACTTAATTATAACTGTTCCACATATTTTTAAAATGATAAAATATTAAAGAATTAAATTTAAAAGATGCTTAATTTGAGGTTTGCAGCTCACTTGAACCTCAAAATTCATCTAAACAGCAAATAAATTAATGTCCTAACTTCAAACTACCATAAAATCCTAAATAATTAAGCTTTCTAAATAAAATAAAATGCGGAAATGAGGCTCTTGATTTTATCTTTATTTTTGTCAAATAAAAAGCATATATTAATTAATGAAAAATTAACTTTTTTAAGCTTTAAGCAATCTATTTTATTTCATTATCAAAATAATATAATAAAATCTGACATATGCTCTTTTAAATTGCTTTCACTTTAATATTCAATATTATATATATATTAGTATTTTCACCAATGAAAAGATATGATTCTTAGCTTCATTTTGATAGTTTACAGTATGAAAAAATATTAACTTTTTGTTGAGTTACTACTGTTTTAAATATAAACATTTGCAATTTGATTTTTTTCAAAATCGAACTGTGTTATGCTGCGACTTGGGCAGCATGTGTATTAGAAAATGGCCTAATCCCTAAAATAATGACCCATATGTACACCAAAAGTCAACTCACCATTTTGTTTGTGAATCAATGTATTTTGGATTGTATTTTGAATGGTTTTTCTTTGCATGTGAGCCCTTTGTTGCTGTGTTGACCCATTTTGCCCATTAACGCCAATAAACCCTGTTAACAGAGTGTATATTTTAACCTGAGAGTTGGATTTTGTTTAAATCTTAAATCATTTTGTTTAAATATGAAGTATTTTTGCTTGTTGCTATAGCTTTTAAAACTACTGTAATACTTATTGAGTCTTCTTTTTTAGGCATCAAAGACCCAAATAATTAAATTTAATAAAAGGAAATTAAAAACACTTTTTTATTTAACATGGATTACCAGTGACAAAAAAATTGAAAATAGGGTTCTGAAAATAGCAGTCATAGCCTTTGAATCCATGGCTCAAATTATGCTGCCAATATTATAAAATATAATATCAGTAAGATGACAGTCTAAGTGGGCTGATGAGTATATGAAGCATCAGAGCCCCATATCTTGGATGGTTTCCTTTGTTCTCTTATTGTCTTCATTTGACTGCTTAGATATACTGTTTATTTAGCCCTTGGTAACTTAAAAATATATTTAGTATAGCCTCAATGGTGAAATTGTATCTGTTACTGCTGATATAATTGTCCAACACTCAATAAAATATAGCCCCTTTCAAAAACCACCAAAAAATGCCCCAAAATATTTGCCTGAGACTTTTACCACTTAAACAGTTGTGCAAATTTTTGGGGCCATAATACTGGCATTTTATAGATAGTTTAAATTATGACATACAAATTAAAACATTTCTAGTTAATATGAGGAGCTGTCTAGATAGTATCACTAATTATAAATTATATGATATATTTTTGTAGTTGAAACACTAATATCCACAATAATTGAAGAATACTTGCACTGTTATTACAGCACTGTGCATCTACACCTGTATCATCTTCTTAGATACCCAAATATCATTGTGGCCCAGTTGTTATATGATCTGGATTAGTTTGATTTCAGGAATGTTTTAAAGTAGTGACAGCATGGTAGGATAAGTGTCTGTACATTGGGATGCTTTTTTAGAATGTATAGGCTTTTCTTTGATAGCATTTCATACTTGTATAACCCACTGAAATATCTCATGATGGTTGCCTGGGTGAACACAAGACATTCAGTAATTACCCAAAAGTCCAGTTCTTGTGTGTTCAAGGCTATAATATCCCAAATAATTGATTGGTTATAATTTTGGCCTCTCTTTGATGTTGTGCTTGAGTGTACTTTCTTAAAGCAGCAGATGCTGTTTGGATGGCTTTAATTGGTACCAAAAGGGTATTGTTAGCTGAAAAAAATTGATTTCAGTGTCTTATTATACATAAGACTAGCTATTGCCCTGATCAGGGGTAGTCTCTGTCACAAATCCCAATTTTCTTGCATTATTAATTTTGTTTTTGATGGAGTCGCATTCCAAGTGCAAAATCCTTCATTTTCTTTTCTCAACTCAAAATTGGGTTTGCTCTAAATTGTGTGAAGGACTCATTTACATTCTGACTGGTGACATGAGTAATCTTGATCCACTTATGAGAGTGGCCAGTGATCTATCTGTCCTTCTATTGTTTTGTGGTAAACATTTGCCATATAAGAATCATTTAGATTCATCCAATAAAATTAAGTTCTACTTACACTCTTTTTTGTGTTTATTCTTGTACTTTGATGCCATCTCCCTAGTCTTGTCTAGAGGAGATTTCTGATAATTATCATTATCAGGGCCTTAAAGGAAATCAATTATTCATTCCTGAAGACTAAAATCTAACTTAGACAAACTCAATCCTACCGTTAAATTTACTGTTGTGTCCCTTGTTGCGCTTTTTGCATTATAGCGCCACAATTATTTGAGATTATTGGGCACAAGGCATTTGCTTGAATAAAGTAATATGTGAGAATATGGGCAATATTGTATCAGAAGGGCCAGGATCAAAAGGAAACATGATTATTGTCCAGAAATGGCTTCTGATCACACAGAATCACTTAAAGATTAGGATAAAGATCACCTGGATTAAAAATAGATTAAAGATAGGTCAAAGATGATTTTTATTGTAATTGATTAATACTTCTTAAACCTTCTGCAAGGTTCATCCCTGGGCTGCTAGCAATATCTTCTAGGACATTCTAACACGTCCTTATTTGGGTAATTATTAATCTAGGTTTGGCGCTTATCACACGTCAACCAATAGAATATCTGCATCTTTACCCAGCACAGGTGATCCTTGCTGGCATGGAATAATTTAGTTACTTCAAGATCACTTTCTACTTTCCTGACATACTTCAAGCTTAATGCTTATTACTGTGGTTAATATGGGAATTTGAGATTGTAGGGAATCAAACCCAGCACCTCAGCACTCAATGTAAAAGTAAGGTGGCACCTGCAATAATTTTCAGTTGGCGCAGCAGCGCTTGGCATAAAATTAGTTTGGCGCTTTGGCGCCTAATCTGATTGCTAGGCGGCGCCGTGGCACCTGTATCTTTTCCAAAGTGGTGTGGGGATAAATCATTAATATATATAAAAGTGAGTCTGTCTGTCTGTCTGTAATGTTGCCTCAAGTGGGCTCAAGCCGTAAGGGATTTGACTGAATTGATTTTTACTTAAATTTGATTTTAAAAGTTGATTGTTAAGCCACAAGCTCAATTTGGCTCATCCTTACATTCAATCCCTTACATGCATCTTTGAAAATACACAGATTGAATTCAGTGGAGTGTGGTCTAAATCATGTTGAACTGAAATATAAGCCACTCAAACTTTAATAAAGTTTTATTTAATTACTTGAATTTTAAATTAGTGGCTAACACCATTCAACCATATTAAAGTGGCTTATCTGTATAGATTACCCGACTCTAGAATGGGTGGATTAAAATTAGAAAAGAAGCAGCAATTGTTTGAGATCCTTTTATATGATTGGATGGTTATGCTCTATGCTGAGGATTGAATTGACAACAAAAAGAGAGCTTGGTCAATTTAAAGCAATACAGTTTAAATTATAATATAAATATTAGTTTAAAGAAGGAGATGGTTGGCTTGGACATTTCGAAATTCTTATCATTCAAGTGAGATAGTAGAACATTCCAATTCGATGCCACCTGATCCAAGTAGCTCCATATTGTTTCAGAGTAAACCTTGCTTGCCACAGCTTTATCCCAAAAGAACATCAGTGGAGTAAACTATGATAAAATTATGTTTCCATATGATGATTTTCATTAAATTCAGAGGACGTAGATCAATTTTTTAGATGATTCCGATCAAAATGGTACCAAACATGATAGCTCTAACTGCTCTAGATGCTGATATAGACAGTTAAGTGCTGGAATTGGGTTCACGTCATAATCAAAGGCTCAGACTCGATTTGAGATTATCTAAATTTACTTTTAATGCACACTAAAAAACTAAAATCAATGTATCTCGGTGAATACTAAGCCGATTTTGATGTCCAATAGCTTATTTAAAAGCTGCAGATCAGCTCTACATTTTGAAGGGTTAAAAAATCAAATACTAAATTTTAAAATAATTAGTTTAGCTGTACTAATCTTAATAGTGATACTACACTTATTTAGATTTAGTTTTTATTTATACTTGAAATATACAATTTTAATTTTAAATTTAATTAAATATAATTGAAACTACATTTTAATAAAGCAATTAAATAAATTTTAATTAAACACATGATAAGTACTCCAAGCCTAAAAACACAATAAAATATATTTAATTGATTTATTAAATTCAACTTTAATTCTGTCCTTGGACGGGGCAACCACATAGTGTATTATTAAGCGCAGCAGCGGCGCTTATTATTAGCTTATTTAAGTTTCAGGTCAGCAGACTACTGCAGATCCAATATCCATATGATTTATAGGTACAACACACCATCTCAAACACAGCACTTTGATTTATGCCATCTCAAATTTAATTTGAGATGACGTTTTTTGCTTTAGTGATTTTGAATTAAAAAAAATAAACAATAAAATAGTTAAAATTTACATATACATTTATAATAGGCATCTCAAATTTACACAATATTGATTCTGTCACTTTGAGTCAGACTAATTAAATCTTATTTTACTAACTTTATTTACATATAAACTCACCTAGTCTGGGGAGAGTTTATGCCATTTTGACTTTACGTCATTTTAAATCACACTATTTATCTTTAAATAAAATAAGCTTATACCCAAACTAAAATAAAGCCTGTTGTATAGTGCCAGAAGATGTTCCTATAGAATTAATCTAAGACACTTATACTAAGAACAACCTAAAAAGATGCCACTATGATAGTCCTTCTAGTGATTGTCCTTACTGGGTGAAAAACCAGCTTTGTTATATGTAATTTATAACTTTGTTATACATGGATACATTGATAAGAGATCTCTTAATAAAATATTTTTAGTGATTTTAATATGGAAGGGGGTGATTACTCTATTTCAATTTACATCACTTTGAATTCCACCAACTTTCATATCACCCAATTGATTCAATGTGCACAATGTATAGGGAAAAATAAGGGGAAATTACATATGACGCCAGGCTACACTATATCAATTCCCTCACTGTGATTCTTGTTTTCCACTTTTCAAAAGTACATATTCACGTCTAAAATCAATTAAGCAAAAAATGTAAGAAAATATATGAAAATTTGCAAATATATATTTTTTGACCTCCTCTAAACAACTGGGTACTTTTTAACCCTAGCTGTATAAGCTTTTTTTGAGAAATTCAAGTTTTACTCTTTGGCCTGGTTGAGGTAGCTCCACTGGAAAATTGTTAATTTAATATAAAAATGGTAAGAAAACACTATGTTTTTGAGCCATGGCACCTAAATTATGTCACTTCAAAAGCGCCATTTGACTCCAAGTTTTCAGTCAAAACTCAAAGTTTTGCATACTTGTGTTACTAATAAAAAAATATTTTTTACAAAAACAAATATTGAAATTTTGATATTATATATTTTAAGACTTTATCTACAATACTCTGTAAAAAACATAATACTTTTATTTAAAAACATTCTCATTTTTCTCTTTAAAAACAACCTCCAAATTTCCCATATTTTGATACTAATTCACTTTTAGATGCCTCCCAGCCTACCACTAAAGCTGTTCACAAGGCATTCAAGGCCTCCAAGTCCAAGGTCACTCCTACCAAGGCCAAGAAGATCTAAACTACCCCCAAAAAGCAGTCTTTTAAGGCTAAAGCTCCACCTAAGACACCCACGCCTTCACCAGAGCCTGCGGAAACAAGCCCAACTCCTCCTCACTCTTCTTTTGTTTACTCCCCTTCAGATCCTCAGGAAAAGTTATTCAACTTTAACCACCACTCCAATCCCACCTCAGAGCCTGAAGAGGAAGAGGAACAGGAGCCTGAGCCTGAGCCTGGTGCTCCTGTGAATGAGCAAATTGAGCACTGGGATCTAAATACCTTCCACAATATATGCACTTAAAATGGCACCTTTACTGTGCCTGCCACATACCCAGCCAGCTACCTCATAATGACTAAGAAAGGAGGGGCCGGCTTTTTTTACAAGGGCTACAGCTTCAGCTGTAACAATGAAAAAACCAATCCAACAACATAACTATAAATTTGATAATGTGTGCTGCCCTACTAGACTCACTACATATGGGTTTACTAGATTCAAGGCCCTGACTACTGGGCATGACTGCCCTGAGCCTTTTGACCCCCTGTATCAACTGATCTGCTGGTTTCTTTGCTAATTCATTCCTATCACCAAATATCAAACCACCACTGAGATTGTCAATGATGCCCTCCTCAATTTAAATGACATCCAACTTGCCACTGTTAATGGAGCCTCCAAATTACAGAGATATCTCACTGATCAGAGGTATGCTATGAGCACTGAAGGCATCAGTGCTTCATTGATTGACCAATTGATCTTGACAGAGGAACAAAACTATCTTGTGATGAGGAGAGATTCCTTCTCCACAACAACAGCCAACATGCCCATGAGCGCATTATTTGCTTTGCCACCTTTCAGGATCTGTACAACCTGTTGAAATGCAAAACATGGCTTGCAGATAGAATTTTCTCCACCTGCCCAAAACTATTTAGCCAGATTTGGAATATTCACGGGCAGGGGGAAATCTAGTTCTTCCCCTGGTCTTCTTTTTCCTCCCAAATAAGAAGCAGGAGACTTATGTCTGTGCACTTACAATTCTAAAGGCCAAGTTGGATGAGATCCTCCCAAACATTGAAGAGGAGCCAAAGGAAACCAGAGGGTGAAAGAGAAAAACCAGTCCCAGGAAGAGGAAGCCACCCCAACCAAAAAGCAGCCAGAAATCCTTCCCTACCATGAATATCTGGTAGTGGAGTTTGAACAGGCTCAGGCAAATGCTTTTATCAAAGTCTTCACAAGCTCCCCCCAGGGATGCTACTTTCACTTCTGGTAGGCACTCTGCCGCTGCCTCCAAACTGCTCTGAACTTCATGAGCTGGTCAACTCTGAAGGCACTAAAGAATCCAAGTATGTGTCCAACTGCTTTGCTGCCTTTGCCCTTGTGAGAAAGGAGGATACAATGCCTTTTACAATGCCCTCCTATGCCATCCCTATATCTTTGCCAACCAGGCAGCCTTTGCTCTGTTCATTGAATATTTTGAAACTCAATGGGTTGGAGTATTTCAAGGAGCACGCCACATCAGAAAAGAAAGTGACTCAATCACCTGGAACTTTTATAAGCAGGTAAAATATGGTTTTATCAAGACCACCTCTTCCCTTGAAGGGTGGCATAGCCAATTTGTAACAAGAGTCCGGGTTAAGAAGCCCAAATTTAACAAGATTCTTATCCATTTTAAAACTCAGCAAGCCATCTCTTCCTGGCTCTTCAAGACTGGCATGAAGACCAAGGGCAATCCTCCAAGCAGACCAAAGCAGTGAAAAAATATACAGAAATCAGCAAGGTGGTCCTTGCCTACTATCCCAAGGATAGAAAGCTTGAGCATCTTCAGGCCATCTCTGTTGCTCTTTTAACTAATGTTTGAGCCTATTTGCAATAAACACTTCTTTATCTTCTCTCTTATTTCTCTATAATTTTATCATTCTTTGACTTTTTTATCTAGTATTTGGTGTAAATATATGCTTATTTTAAAGTATGGATCATAGTTATAATAGATGAGAATAGTTGTTTTTGGTTACATTTTAACTTTTGGGCTTTACACAGCCTTGTTGATACTAACTAACCCCATTTTTTTTGCAGATTTAGAATTCTGAGGCCTTTTTAATCCTAGAAATGTTTTTAAATTTTATTTTTGGATTTTTTTGGTTTTTATGGATTTGAAAAAATCTAAAATTTTGAAAACACATTTTTCTTAGTCGCAATGCTGTAAGTCAAAATGGTGTTTTTACTATAAAATCAAGTTAGCAGAAAATCAAGATAGCATTTTTTGAGATGGCGTTTTTGAGATAGTGTGTCCTACCAAATTATACTACCAATTTATGTTATTTGGCAGCAGTTATTCATATCCGCAAGCTCCTTTATAATTAGAAAATTATTTTTATACTGCTAATTTATGGGTTTGATTGCAGAAACCCCAATCTGTGAGCTCCGTCATAATTGGCATCATTGCTTGGTTGAAATTCCCAACATCCCTTGGATGTGCCTGAGTACACAAAAGTCTCTAAGTGGCGTCCAAACAAAAATTTACTAGTTTATTTGGTTGAAAAATATAGCTCTTAGTCCTCCTGAGTGTAGTTAAAGCCCTGGGTGTATACATCAGCTGTATCATCTCCTTGATCTTGGTTGTTGCCTGCCATAAGGTCTTGGTACTGAGTGTAGATAAATGAAAAATTGATATAACTTGCAAAAACCATTTTAAAACAAAATAAAATCTTAATTAAAAGGATAAATATATTGATGATTGTGTGATTGATATGAAATAATTTTATTATAAATTTACTACCTAATATTAATCATTTATTTGGAAAGCTAGATTTTAAAAAATTTATCCTAAATTGCTAAATAAAAACAGTGTTTTATATGTGGGTATTTCTCCTTTCTTTTTGGATTCTTTTTCAATCAAATCAAGTGAAAATAAAAAATTGTTTATCTGGGTTTATTTGCTGTGCTTACAAAAATTTTCACTCTCTATTTGATAATTATGTGTTATTAATATGAATTTTCAAAGTAATAAATATTTGGTTGTTGTTTTGAATCTGGAATATCATTGTTCAAGTTTTATTTTCTCTGTATTTTGGATGTATATCATTTACTATGATTGTGTCAATGCTATTTACCCCTGTTTGAGGTGTTTAGTTTGTCATATTAAAACCATTAACATCTTTTGTCTCCTATTGTCATCAGAAAAAAATTGCAAAAGTTTATAGGATCCAGGACCATTTACCCCCCAATTGCCATTACTGTTTTTACCAACACTTCTTTTGTTTGAAGACACTAGCTGAAAAACTTTGCCAAGTTTTATCTCTAGAGAAGCTATCCTTTTTCTGAGTATTTTGTTATTGTCACTCCATTTCACAAACATCTATACACCATTTTTGTTACATAACCCTAGTCCTTCAATTTCACAATTACATATTTCTTTCATCTGCTGAAAGATTTCATTGAAGCCCTAAATTAAATACAAAGATTCCCAAGCATAGATCCTGTTGCCTTGTGTTGATGTCCCCTCTTTAGTAAAGTATTCACATATAATTTCTCAAACGCAGATTTTACCTCCATCAATGATTTTTCAGGAAATGTCTTGGCCACCTCAAGATATCTTCAAAAGTTGTTCAGAGACTTCTTGGGGATCTCTTTCTGTAGCGTGGTACTTCTTACCTTTGACATGCCAAATTTTTCCTCACATAAACAAACAAACTAGATATTATAAAAACTCAAAATATAATGAGGGGAAATCAAAAATTGTAAACTAGATATCTTTTTTTATTTAAATTTTTTTATATTTATATTTATATTTCAATTGGGGTATAATTGGCTGAAAATCTCTCCCATTATGGAATATCACCTGGATTCCTTCCACATGACCTATAAAATACCTGTCATCCAACTAATATCTTTTACACCAAAAGATCTTGGTATCTGTAACCAATTCAAATTTGTTCAAGTACGTTAGGTAAACTTTTGGTTGCTTCTGTGGAACTGTACTTTGGCTTTAAGATGTTCCATATATCATGTGCTAAACCCCTTTGGAATGCCCTGATTTCTGATTTAAGCTTCCAGTCTTCTAACTGAAAAAGTTGACTGCCCCTTTACTACATATAAACCTTTATCTCCATTTAGTAGTGCCTGCACCAATAGCCCCTTGCTCTTTGTACTACTTCATGGTTTGATATATCAAATTAGTGCCACTGTGACATCTGCTGGCAGTTAACCTTAACTGTTCTCTTGACACAGTCAAGGCTAATACCGCCCTATGATAAACTATTTAAGACCATATTCTCATGTAAATATTAATTAACATTCCCAGTTAATTAACTGGACTGTAAGAAACCTATTATTCAAGATTAAATTAGCCAATCTTGCCTTAATTCTATTGATTAGTGCAGTCTAATAATTTTTGGGGATTTTATCATCCATCTTATACAGATACTGGATTTATCCAAGAATTCTTAAATTGGAGAATTCTATAGTAGTTTTCTGAGCATTGCACTAAGCAAAATCAACTCATATGCAAACGAAATTAAAATCAATGGATTTATACTGGTTAACAATAGAATAGGATTCACTTAAATTTTGTTTACATCTGAGTTGATTTTGCTTAGGGCCAAAGCTTTGATAACTACTGTATGAGCCTATCCATGTAAGATCATGGACTTAACTTATCAACCTTGATATATCAGCAAGTTTATCTGGCCAAACACCTGTAGTGGCTGGTGGACAGTCACTGCCAGCTAAGTTTTTATGTGCGCCTTCAGTTTATTTTGATCTTAATTTGCTTTTTTCATCTCAGAAGCTGTGGAATTACAGTACTTTAAGCCTCTGCTTTCTGGATGACCCATTTCTTGGGTGCAGACCAAGTTCCATTGACTTTTTTAACTCCCCTTGGCTAATCTTGAGGGGAGGGATGCTGTGAATTTTGTGATATGGCTTTTCCATTCATGGTTGTATTGTTTGTATACTTCTTGTAAGTATATGAAATGGGATAAAGGGGAAAATTAAGAAGAAAGTGATACTTTATTGATATGAGTTTAGAGTACTATATGATACCATAACAAGCCACATGCTGTCCATGTAATTCATGGTAGCCATGGGGCTTGTCCAGGTAATGTTCCAATTAGGATTCAAAAAATTTGATCCCCATACAAGATGGATGTCTAATAAGAGTGCCACCAATTAATCATCAGCTAGAGAATTACTCTGGGAATTTATTCCCCAAGAGGGAGTAATTTTAGATGTTTCAATACCTGTGAGGTTTATTATAATTCAAAGATCTACATGGGTTTGTATTTTATTTCAATGGTTGGCTCACTTCCATAGATGTCAGTTTACTGATTTCCCCACATCCTGGATAATCCCACCAGGCTTTTTTGATCTTGGTATAAATCCAGGAATTTTATCTCCTTGTCTGACTAGTGAGTGATATATGTCACAATAGACTATATAATATATTATTCCCCATAAGAAGTATTAAGTTTATCTAATTTTTTTCTGCTCATATCTACTTTACTAATTTTGTTTTAGTCCAAAGAAAAAACTGTTACATATCTTCTCTCCCAGGAAATCAATGTACACATCCTTATTTTCACTAAAAGCTAACCACTAGCTTGCTAGCTCAATCATCAAATCTTTGGTTATAAAGATTTACCAAATTTTTGTCTTAAATATTTTCCCCAAGATCCAAGAACAGCTATTTTCAGCAGTAATGCAGGACCACAACTCCCACTCCCAAATAAAGGCGCCAAAGGAAGACAAATAAAAGTGAAGAAATCAAGAGAGAACTAACTCAAAAAAAGGAAAAGCCAGAAGGGAAAACTTCCCAATCCAAGTTGAGATAATCCAAGTAGGCAGAAAAGTTTGAGTAGTCAACCATGACCAGCACAAACTAGATCCTGGCCTTAGAGGATCAGGGAGCGTCATTTAAGCTAACCCAAAAAGCACCCATCTCACCAAAGGAATTATTCTACAGGATACTCTCAAACTAATGTATCACAACAGAATTGTACTATATAAAGTCAGACATGTATAGAGAGATTCACGCCTACCAGTATCCAGGGCCAACTTGGATCTTTACCAATTATGCCCCCTGGATACTCTCAAAATTTTCCTAAAGGCTCTGCCTTTCAAGACCCCTGGGGAAGATGCTCCAATAAATTTGCTTATTTACTATTTTTAAATTATTTCCCTGAGGAATGGCTTAATCACTAAGTAAAGGTAGCTCATAAAAGAATCCAGGTACCACACAAGTATTAAACTCTAAGGCTCCAAGGAAATCCAGATCTTCTGAAGACCCATAACTGCCATGATGTACATAGACACAGGCGGCTTACCGCTGAGCATTATAACTATCTTTTTCAATATCTAATATATATACCATTCTCTTCTTATTTCAGCCTCTCATTCTGTATCATATACTTCCCAGAAGCATCTGTGCAGCAATGGTTAAACAATCCAGTCTAACATGCTTTCAGCACACAATCATGAGCACAAGTGGCCATCTTCAAAGAATAAGTTTATTGCTGGTATCATTCATCCACCTGCAAAGATCCTGTCACTCATATTGCCAATATAGCAATATCAGGAGTAAACGTGGCTCAAATATATAACCAGTTGATGAACCAAATAAGCTCTGATACTTTAAATAGAGCCCAGAAAAAGAACTTTATCTGATTGGATCTGATGCAATGGCTTTTAGGATAGACAACCCTAATGGTTTATAGAATGCCGCTGCACTCTCAAGTGCTGTCCTGCATTGGCTGCTTTGCAGAAGCTTGGATATATACTCAGTATCCTGGAAAGGGCCCTTCTCTACTTTAAACTTGATCCATTCAGACATCTTTCTGGATGGGTTAAGAAGCGGGGACAAGCTTTAGGAGTAGGAGCCTTACTGGAAGATCAGAGGTTTTCTGGTAGGATGTGTTGTGATCTGAGGCGCGGCACAGAGTCACAACGGGAAATCCTAACCTTAGGATTGGATTTGTACTAAGTCTTGGTTAGAATGGCAGGGAAGGCTATGTGATTAACTTGTGGCCCTGATTGAATAATATCTGCTTAGTGTGGCTAGAGAGGCGCCAAAGTACGTGGAGACACAAAGACAAAAATGTAAATATAACTTAAATTTTATTGGGTATAGAAATTGGGATTATATACTGTGTAGCTTTACCACAAAATAGTACATGGATGGTAGGATCACTTGCCACAGGCATGAGTGAGGCAAGTGAGTTGCACAGGATCAGTAAAATGAACAATTGCATTTCCCAATTCAGAGCCAGCCTCATTTTGAAGGGCAAAAGCAAAAGAGAGAGATTTTTCCTCAAAATAACCCAACAAAGGCAAAATCAAAACATGATGAATGGCGGCATTCACAACATTGCCCCCTCTAGAGTGGCCTTAGGGGGGTGATACTTGCAGAGAAACTTGACATGCACCTGAGAAAAAGATTGACCACTAGAGAGGAGTTTTACAGTATACTCTGACCCTCACTTGAAGGTCACTTCCAAGGGCCCAATCCACAACAAGTCTAGCTTATGAGCTTGTCCTCCCACTCTATGTTGATAGTAGAGAACATGTCCCTAATGTTGAACTCAGGCAGGGGGAATCTCCCAGAATCATCAGGGGAGAGCTCAAGCAGCTTGGTCTTATAGGTGGACATATAGGCAGATGCCTGAATATCAATGATTTGATTGACTAAATTTGATATGCTCATCAGGGTTCATGGCCTTATCAGAGGAGAGTAGGAGGCCCCCAAGAGCAACAGAGTTGTGGCTTTACAACCATACATCATAGAAAAAAGGGAATGCCCAGTGACACAATGTTTGCTAAGGCAATAGAAAAAGAGAGCAGCAGGTAAGAATATATCCCAGTTGGCGGTGTCAGAGTAAGTGAGTTTCCTCATGATAGAAACCAGAGTTGAGTTTGCGCGCTCAACTGCCCCATTGGGGAAAGACTTATAGGGAGTAGAGAAAGACTGATGAGACCCTAAGGCTTCAACAACAGAGGTTATCAACTTGGCGTTGAATTTAGTCCTATTGTCAGACAACAACACTTGAGGGCAGCCATGGCAGAAGAATACATCTTGTAGCAGAAAGGCAGCGGTTGTCTTGGAAGTGATGTCTTTGGTAGGACAAGCTTCTACCCACTTGCTAAAATGATCAACAGCAATTAGGATAAAATGGCAACCACAGAAGAAGCAAGGGAGAGGCCCTACAGCGTCAATACTGACAATGTGAAATGCGTGTTGAGGGGGGACTAGCTTGAACTCATGAGCGGTGGCTTTAGGTTGTTGGAGTTAGCAATTGTGGCAACTAGCAATAACATCTGGGATCACAAGAAAATATTTTCCCAGAAGTAATTCTTCTGGAGCCAGTCATGGGTCTTGGCAACGTCTCTGTGTCCTGTCTCTTTATGAGCTTGAAGCACCAAAAAAGGAGAAGGCTAGGCCTTACATAGGGCAAGTAGCAGTCTTGTACTTTCTTGAAAAGCTGATTGTCACAAATGAGGGTGTCTTCAGATAACTTAGAAAGGGCAACTAAAACTTCTTCTGTCTTGTTCTCCCATGACAAAGGATATCCAATTAGTTCATACAGCCTGTCAGCATCAGCAGGGTGTAGAGCAAAGATGGGCATGCTGGACAGTCCATCAGCATTCTGGTGTTGAATCCTGGGGCAGTGTAGCACAGTGAAATTGTATCCTTGCAGGCAGAGAGCCCATCTAGCTATTTGTCCTTCTGGTTCCTTGAGTTGCTGTAGCCATTTGAGCAAAGCGTGGTCAGTAACCACAGTGAAATGGGTGCCATACAGGTAATGGCAGAACTGCTTGACGGCATGCAGCACAGAAAGGCATTCCTTCTTGGTCACACTGTAATTTTTCTCATGCCTATTCAGGACATAAAAAGTATAAGATACAGGGTGATCCACACCTTCATCATCCAATTGAGCCATGATAGCCCCAATAGCCAGGTCACTAGCATCAGTATATGAGATGAATTCTTTATTGTAGTCAGGATATACTAGGATGAGAGCCTCTTTGAGTTTTTATTTGAGAGTTTCAAAGACTTGTTGTTGGCTGGCGGTCCATTCAAAGGGGACATTACACAGCAGCTGGACCAAGGGTTCACTAGTGTCAGCAAAATTGGGATGAACTGTCTATAGTATCTCATCATACCCAGAAAGACTTGGATCTCTTGCAGGTTAGTGGGCGTAAGCATTTTGTCAATGGCCTCAACTTTCTTAGTCATGGGGAAAATTCCTGTCTGAGTCACCTCATGCCCCAAGAATTCAAGGCGTTCCTTAAAGAAGGCACACTTAGATGGTTTTAACTTAAGTCCAGCTTCACAAATCTTTATGAAAACTTCCTTAAGATGAGCAAGGTGATTGGTAAAGGTAGCACTGAAGACAGTTATATCATCTAAGTACACTAAAACACATGAGAGCTTCAAATCATGGAGGATGAAGTCCATGGCTTGTTGGAAAGTAGCTGGAGCATTGCAGAGTTCTTGCGGCATTTGTGTAGTCTCAAACAATCCTTCAGAAGTGATGAGCGCAGCCTTCTGTCTATCTTTGGGAGAGAGATCAACTTGCCAGTATCCAGAGGCTATGTCCATGGCAGAGAAGAACTTGGAGCCCCCAAGGCAGAGGGGAGCATAATCAATGCATGGTAAGGGGTAGGAATCCTTTTTGGTTAAGGAATTCAAGCATCAGTAGTCTATCACAATATGATGACCTCCATCCTTCTTTTTCAGTATGAGTAAGGGGGAGGCCCATGGATTTTGGGAAGGAGCAAGCAGTCCAGCGTCTAGAAGTTGTTTGAGCTCTTTAGACACCTGAACATCCTCTACTTGACTGCAGCAGTAGGGTTTAGCGCAAAAGGGGGGAGCATCACCAGTATCAATCTGATGAATGACACCTTTGGCTAAATCATACTCAGTGCTATCCTTAGCAAAGATATCCAAAAACTGATCCAGTAGGTCAAGCACCTCTTTCTGCTGAACTGGAAATAGCTGCAGGAAGTCTTGAGTAGTGAACAATGATAGGACTTGTGGCTCATTCTCAGGTAAGTTAAAGTCCTGGAACGTACCAAAGGGATGTAGCAATAGGACGTCAGGAGCATTCAACAATTTATAATAGCCAACAACCTGCCCTCTAGACACATGTATGGGGAGAGCAGTCAAGTTGATAATCAGCAGTTGAAAAGGGTCTTTATGAGAGACATCCAATATTCCTGGGCAGAGATAAGGTTTGTTGCATCCTAGCAAGGGAGGAGAGTACAACTCTAGGAATGTACGCTTGGGCAGCTCATACAATATTTGGGAGTCTAGGATAGCCTGAGACCCAGGAGGAATATTCACAGCAGAAGTGATCAAGATAGGAATCCCTTCTAACGCAGGGCAAGCCATAGGAGGACACTTCATGTTGGAGGAATGGGTTTGGTATTTTAAAGTGAAAACACCAGTGGGATATTCCAAGGTACATGTCTTAAGCGCTTCCTGGGAATTTTAACTGGCTCTTCAAAGATCAGAGGGACTTCATATCCCAAGGTAGAAAGGAAGCTGTTCTTTAAGTTGATGATCCCATTATATTCCCTAAGGAATTGAGTACCAACTAGCAGGTCATAGCTCTTGTTCTCCAGGACAACGGCAGGCGCTGCCAAGAGCAGCTTGCCAAATTGCATGGGCAGAGCAGAATAAGCTCCTATAGCACAATTTATGGATAGCCCAGCAGTACCATACAACTGGTGATAGTTGAGGTCAGGGGCAAGCCTGAGCTTCTTGATAAGATTCAAGAAGACAACATTAACAGGAAATTTCATGTCTAAGACGGCCTTGATTTTCACTTTCTGAATGGATATTTCTACACAAGTGGTAGTACAACCAATGGGATGGAGGACAGACAGAATGTCTTGGGATTCTGCCAGCTCTTTGTCCCATTTTTTAATCATGCATCTTAGGCCCAGAAACTCCAAATAGACTGTCTGGAGAGGAAGCAAGAATGAAACATTTTTGAACACAGTGTCAGCAACCTCAGCAGCTTCCTTGGAAGGCTTGGCAAGCATGGGGGATATCTTAGCTTGAGTAAGGTATGAGCAAGAGACAACCTTCTTGGCTTCAGGCAGAGGCTTGGCGGTTGTTGTAGTTTTACCAGAACATAGCTTATAAGGGACTGCAATAGTTTTAGGGACAGCAAGGACTGAATACCCATAGGCGTTGGGATCTTTCATATCAGAATTGTCCATGTCAGAGTCATCAGAGATGTTGTGGAATAGTAGCAGAATGGGAAGAGCCTCAGTGTCAGCAGGCTCATAGTCAGCAATGCAGGGGGGAATTGAAGGAGACTGGGAAGAATTATCAACTGAGAGCATCTCTGCCTCTAGGTTGACTGTTCTTTTCCTGCCTGATCTTTGGGATCACTTCTTTAACTCAAGGATTGGTGCATACTTGTGAATGATGACCTATCTGTCCACAGTTATGGCAACCCTGTAGTTGAGGAGGATTCTGCAAGTTCATGGTAAGGATATGCGGCCCACGTAAAGACAAACCAGAGGTAGAAGCAGCACAATTCTCCCCCATAACTGCCACAGAATGGGTAAGATACATATCCTGCAACAGTGTCTTTATGCTCTTTATGGAAGAAAGCATGGTTTTATGGGCCTTGAAGTGAAGACACAGCAGCTGGTTAACCTTGAGGGCTTGAGCGCAAGCCATGTACGCTTCATGTGCGGTCAGCTGGTGGCTTGTAATCAGTTGCTGTCCCTCCATGTAGAATCTATCTGTGAATTCAGCTAGGGTATCTTTTGGTTTGAAAGAAATGTGCATGAAGGCGTCCTTATTCACTTCCAAACTAAGGTTACCACCAAATTGGTTAATCAGAAGCTGCTTCATATCTTCCCAGGTCTCAACAGTGGGCAGCTCTGGCACTACTACCTCTTGGCAGGTTGGGTGCAGACAGGTTAGGATGTGTTCCTTCTTAACCTCACCAAGGCTCTCCTTATGGCAGTTTCATAGATAGCTAGGAAAGCTGCAATGGTTGATGTTTTGGGATCAAAGACTTGCTTAAAGGCGGGCTTGAAGTGAGCTTCTGGAGTTGGGCTGCCATTGTTGCTATTGAGTACATTTATGCGCGGGGAGAATTTGGCTTCAGACTTGGTGGGGGGCTGTCTGGCCCACAGCTGGCAAACACTTTCCTCAAGGGTAGTCAAGGTTTCAGCAGTACGGGTGCCCATATTATTAGCTAGGGTGGTCTAATGCTTAGTAACATCCAGACGCTGACCCTGGGCTGTTACTACCAAGGACAATTCAGCCAGTCGGGAAGTAAAAGACAGACCCACCAAAAGGCAAGGGGCAAACCTTTCATTTACTGAATCAATCACTTCACTTAGTTCTTGTATGCCTTTATCAAGCTCAGAGTGATCTTGCTTCAAGAGGTCCACTTCATTGGCTAGAGGTATCAACTCTCTAGCACAATGAATGTGGGGGACTCCTGACAAGCCAGGGCAACAACCATCTTCACCCAAAACTCCAGGTGGACTAACAAGAGACACCATTGCCTCACGCAAAGTAGCAACCTCTTGTTGTAAATCAGCAACCTGAGTTGTCAGAGCAAGCACTTGAGGATCAGGCTGGGGGGCTTTGGGAGGACAATCTTGACTGCAGGTGGATGCTCTTAACTCTCAAATGGCATCCTATAGTCTCTGCTCTCTATCTGTTAAATCATCAGATGGAGGAGAAGGCAGGACATCTGGTTTAGGTATAGACAATCCATTTACTTGAGTCTGGAGTTTGGCAATAGTAGTGGCGGTAGCAGCCCTTTCTTAATCAAATTCCTTGCCAAGTCGCAGAGGCCCTTTGCAGCATGGACTGCTACTTGCTGTAATTAGTCAAAGGAGTAAGCACTGAACTTGTTGAGTTGCTGCACAAGTTGTTCAAAGTAAGTGAGATAGGCGTTTAGAGTGGAGTCTACTTGGGCACTCCAGGGCTGTTCCAGCTGGTGGAACTCATGAAGACGCTCTCTGACATACTTGGGGATGGATTGGCGCATTTTTTCAATGGAGTTGACCAAGTGGGATTAGGAGGTGACAGAGTTGAGATGATTGTCAGATACTAAGGAAAACAGGGAGTGAGTCCACTGCTGGTAGGCTGCAAACTGATCCCAGTGATGAGTGACAGCGGCTTGTAGCAATGAAATCTCCTGAATGTGGAGCCCTAATACCATTTGATGATGGGCTAAGGTGGGTTTTACAAAGGAGGACAATGATTGTTTAGCAGAGCCAGCTGCTGAGAGGAGATGCTGTGGAAATTGTGGAGCTACAATCAATTTATAGTATTCTGCTTGGTTGAACTGAATCTGAAGGCAAGGGATAGCTCCATCACGGGCTATCCCAAGGGCTACTGCCATGACTTGTTCCAAGTCAGGGGTACCCAAAGGGTAGGCCACTAGGTGGGGACCACTCCCAAGGTTCAGTACAGTAGGGACAATAGGCGGGTTGGCAATGTCTTCCTCAATAGGAGGACTGGTAATTTCAGGCAAAGTTGGCTCTTTTATGGGAGGAGGCAAAGGTCCTGAAAACATTGTTGCAAAAGGGATAACTGAGGGGCTCACTTCCTGTAGTGAGCACCATTTTTGTTATGATTTGAGGCGCGGCACAGAGTCACAACGGGAGATCCTAACCTTAGGATTGAATTTGTACTAAGTCTTGGTTAGAATGACAGAGAAGGCTATGTGGTTACCTTGTGGCCCTGATTGAATAATATCTGCTTAGTGTGGCTAGAGAGGCGCCAAAGTACATAGAGACACAAAGACAAAAATGTTAATAGAACTTAAATTTTATTAGGTATAGAAATTGGGATTATATAATGTGTAGCTTTACCACTAAACAGTACATGTACGGTAGGATCACTTGCCACAAGCATGAGTAGGGAAAGTGAGTTACGCAGAATCAGGAAACTGAACAATTGTATTTCCCAATTTGGAGCCAGCCTCATTTTGAAGGGCAAAAGCAAAAGAGAGAGATTTGTGCTCAAAATAACCCAACAAAGGCAAAATCAAAACATGGTGAATGGTGGCATTCACAACAGGATGTTTGAATGTCTTAATCAATAGGGGGAATTTGAATATATAGGAATCTATTTCATGCTGACCAACATAACCAAGAATTACAAAGTTAGCAGTGCCAATGTAATTGATCTGCAGACCCCCCTGACATCTCAGAGAGAATTGGGAGAGGTTTTCCTGGCATGATATCATTCCATTGTTTGATATTGGTCTAGCCCATGCAGTCCAAGCAACACTATAATAGAAGAGGTCTGTGATATGAACAAAAGAATATGAGATACACTACATTTGGATCCCTTCCCAACCCATCCCTGTCTCAATCCAAGCAACAAAAAGTGCTGACTGATCTATGTAGAGGAATCAGACATCTCTGCTCTAATTTGGGGCTAGATATGTTTCAGCGTAGAAGTGAAAGGCTTCAGCACTCTTTCTGCAATTTCAGATAGATAAAAGGATCCCTGAGACCTCCCACAAGGGACCCAAATATTTCACAGCTCTATATGCAGGGGATTAGGAGATATATTAGCCAAAAGTTGATACCAGAATTGGTTGGATAAAGACAGAGTCCAGGTGAAAAACTCTGACCATCCATTGCTAATTGCATCCCTATGATTAGGCAGTAGCAATCTAGGCTGGATCTTGATTTGAAATCCTTGCAAATTGACTGGCACATTCCTAAATTTATCAATCCAATAGATTTATTTGACAGCAGTACTAAGTTGGGATATGGTATCCTTAATAGACAGGTCATAGGGATTCATCAGATAGCTGCTTCACAATCAACATCAGACGCCTAGTTCTGGCAGGCACTGCATCATTAACACTATCAGGGTCAACACATAGGATGGGGACTTTGGTATTAACAAAGTACCTTTATTTTATGTGACATTGCATCAATTTTAGAGTTCAAAACGGTACAGCTGGCTATTCAACTGTGACAATGGATTATAGGATTATCAAATACCCTAGGGCATGCACTTGTAACCCTGGGGTCTAGTTTGAATGGCCAAGTGATACTGGATAGACAGGGGAGGTTCATTAAGCCTAATTGTTTCCAGAAGCTTTTGTGGGGGTCACTTTGATAGCTGGCCCCGGGATATGCTTCCATCTTAGATTCAGGCTTCTATACCTAGCTTGAGATGTGAGAGGCAGTTGACGGCTAGCAACACTTTAGTAGGCCTTTATTTTTATTAATACTACTGTTCCTGTATTATGCGTATTCCTTGGCCCTCTGGGGCATGCCCTGAGGTAGACTGTGCTGTGTTGTTTTATGGGAACTTGCTGGGTGGGGGGCAGTTTGTCCATAGAAAAGAATTTTTATATTTTATATCATACATACATACATACATACATACATACATACATACATACATACATACATACATACATACATACATACATACATACATACATACATACATACATACATACATACATACATACATACATACATACATACATACATACATACATACATACATACATACATACATACATACATACATACATACATACATACATACAATACATACATACATACATACATACATACATACATACATACATACATACATACATACATACATACATACATACATACATACATACATACATACATACATACATACATACATACATACATACATACATACACATACATACATACATACATACATACATACATACATACATACATACATACATACATACATACATACATACATACATACACATACATACATACATACATACATACATACATACATACATACATACATACATACATACATACATACATACATACATACATACATACATACATACATACATACATACATACATACAATACATACATACACATACATACATACATACACATACATACATACATACATACATACATACATACATACATACATACATACATACATACATACATACATACATACATACACATACATACATACATACATACATACATACATACATACATACATACATACATACATACATACATACATACATACATACATACATACATACATACATACATACATACATACATACATACATACATACATACATACATACATACATACATCACATACATACATACATACATACATACATACATATACATACATACATACATACATACATACATACATACATACATACATACATACATACATACATACATACATACATACATACATACATACATACATACATACATACATACATACATACATACATACATACATACACATACATACATACATACATACATACATACATACATACATACATACATACATACATACATAACATACATACATACATACATACATACATACATACATACATACATACATACATTAAAATATTTAATTCTTTATTGCTTGCTCTTGGTTTAGCTACAAATAATACCATGCTGTCTTTTTTAGTGCTTTGGGGTGTAAAATTTTGTTTGATTCCTGCTTTGGAAGTGTAGGATTTTTTTTTAATTTTTGTGCCTAAATATGGTTATCAAAGCTGCACATTTCCTTGGTCTTTGTCAGGGCAGGGCTTCTTAATTTGGCTTATTTTCAAGGTTACTTTGGGTGCTTTGTTTCAGATTTTGTATACCGCAAATTAGCCTTTGGATTTACTATGGCTTTTGTTCGCAGCTTGAAAATTTGCTGTTGGATTTGACAACCCGGCAGCTTCAAAACTGTGGAAAAGTTATTAAAGGCGGTTGGTGGATCTGAACAGTTTGTTTTGGATACTTATGGTTCATTTTATATCCACATAAAAATTGTGGGCACGAATTGAATCTTGAAGTTTGCCTACAAGATCCAGTATTTTGTTTTGTTTAAATAAAATCTAAAGAAATAATTTAATGGGGATAAAAGCCAGATTGTATTTCCAATTTTAACTTGTGCATGTTGGATTTGCTAATCCCGGATTTTGCTAGCAGGTTCTAAATCTACAGTTGGGTCATTATTTTAGGGATTAGGCCGTTTTCATATACACATGCTGCCCAAGTCGCAGCATAATACAGTTCGATTTTGAAAAAATCAAATTACAAATGTTTATATTTAAAACAGTAATAACTCAACAAAAAGTTAATATTTTTTCATACTGTAAGCTATCAAAATGAAGCTAAGAATCATATCTTTCCATTGGTGTTAAAATATTAATATATATAATATTTAATATTAAAGTGAAAGCAATTTAAAAGAGCATTAGTCAGATTTTATTATATTATTTTGATGATGAAATAAAAT
The DNA here is from genome assembly GCA_014839935.2 of Entomophthora muscae. Lineage (NCBI taxonomy): Eukaryota > Fungi > Entomophthoromycota > Entomophthoromycetes > Entomophthorales > Entomophthoraceae > Entomophthora > Entomophthora muscae. The sequence continues at coordinate 99,006 of QTSX02005855.1, forward strand.
AGATTGCTTTAAGCTAAAAAAGTCAATGTTTTCATTAATTAATATATACTTTTTATTTAGCAAAATTAAAGGTAAGATCAAGAGCATCATTTCCGCATTTTATTTTATTTAGAAAGCTCAATTATTTAGGATTTTATGGTAGTTTGAAGTTAGGACATTAATTTATTTGCTGTTTAGATGAATTTTGAGGTTCAAGTGAGCTGCAAACCTCAAATTAAGCATCTTTTAAATTTAATTCTTTAATATTTTATCATTTTAAAAATATGCAAAAGAGTTGTAATTAAGTTAATACATCATTTTAATTTATTCACAGTGATTACAAAGAGGATATGATGTAACAATGATGCTTAGCTGCTCCACATATATCACTTGTGCATGAAAACTGGGTATTTCATTTATTTTAGGAATATAAATTTAAGTTGAAATTGTAAATAAAGCTGTCACATCATTTCTTTCAGAATGGTGTCATAAGGCTTTGTATACAAGAGCTAAAACACCACCTATGGTTTACTTCAAACCATCTTCACAAAAAGATATCATCCCTCCAACCAGTACTCTTTTGCAAGGCATCTCTATAAAGCATCTCTTTATCATCAATCATAAATCCAATATTATGGAATCTGTTAACTTCACCTCTGCCATGCAGCCATTTTCATCATTGGGAGCATCAACAAAAAGAGAAAGAATTGCTATGCTAAAGAAAGCATTCCTCTTTGTTTCTGGAGGCAATCTTAATTCCTTCATCAATCACTTCCTCACTCAAACTGAGTTTGGAAAAACAGAGTTCATTCCTTTGATTCAAAATCAGAAACTAAATGGGATAATTGATGGCTTAAAGGATCTTCTGAAATCTGCTCCCAAAAAGCATCTCCCAGCCTTGAGATCTCTGGTTACTTCCAGTTACTCTTTAAAAGAGCTTACTGATATGGGATTTAATATAACCAAAAGTGAGTTTGAATACTCCAGAAACATAAATAAAAATAAAAACGTAAGCTTAAATAAAAAAGCCAAAAAAATAAACAACTATTCAGTAAAAAAAGAAATAATCAAAAAAAATTAAAAACCTACTGGAAAATTCTTTTGAAACAAGCCAGTTTACAAAAAAAGCACCAGAAAAAATTTATAAAAACATTGAAAAGAAATGAACAAATATTCAACTGAAATAAAATATTCTCTATTAAAAACAAAAAAAAAGAAATATATGAAAATATGAAAATGAAAAATAAAATTTCAATATCACTTTCAACTTATTATAAATTAATACTAAAAAATATAATCAAGAGTAAAAAACAAACTGACATGTGTAATATTTGTAACTTAAAATCATCCTTAGAAAAAAGAAAAGAAGAATGTGAAAGTAAAAACTTATTATTGCCAGAATCTATAAACAGTGACTTAAAAGCTATTAATCAGCACCAAGTCTTTTATGCTCATCAAAATAGGGAATATAAGAAAGATATCAACAAATTAGATAATGAATCATGTATTATAGTTATAGATTTTAAGGAGAATTTAAAAGTTGGTGGTGATCCAATTGAAACCAATAACTGTTTTTATTCCAAAAGACCTATTTCTTTATTAGGGTTTGCATTGGTATTTAAAGAAAACAATAAAGCTAAATATGAATACCATGATTTTTTATCTCAAATATTGTCTCATGATTCTTTGTTTTCAGGTGAATGTCTAATAAGTCTTCTTAAATCAGATAAGTTTAAAAAATAAAGAATATCAAAGTATGGACTGATAATAGAAACCATTTTAGATCCTATGAATTCTTATATTATCTATTTAAAGAGGCACCACAATACATTAAAGAGTCTATTAAATACAATAGATTTGTAGAATGTCATGGAAAAAGCATTGTTGATGGTCACTTTGGTGTAATATCAAAAACATTAAAAGAGAAAAAAATCAGCTTTATATTAAGAATATAAATGATATTAAAATATTTTTGAGCAAGAAGAAAAAAGAAAAGAATTATATAAATCAGTGCTATCAGGCTCAAATATTTCTCAAAAGCCATTCTTTTATATTTATGAGAGAAAAGTTAGGCCTATAAGGAAAGAGCTCAAAGTTAGAAATCTGCGCATTAATCTTTCATATTTTATGAAAGATGGGAAGTTGTATACTTCACCTTTAACATTTGAAAGTTTCTCAGAATATTCTGAGATAACTTATCATTTGAAATCACGTGATGATACCAGAGAAACAAAAATATCAGAAGATACTAGTGGTGCATTAGGGCAAGTTCATGAAGTAGGGCAGCTTACTAGAGGGTGTATTTTAAATAGAGTTATCAGTCTTTCAAAAATAACAACCTTTTTTTCTGAAACAAACTAAGAATATTTATGATGAGCCAAAGATAGGGTAATAGCATTTATAGCTTTGGGGCTGCTATTACTCTCCCATGAACTCATCATAAATATTTTTAGCTTGTAGTATGTAGTAGCACTTAAGATATTTCCAGCAATATTATAAGGTGCAATTTTCAATTATAAAATTGATAAATTATTTTTTTTTAAAAAATATCTAAGCCCAAGATCAATTAAAGATTTGACATTGATTGTATTTTAACCTTTCTGAATAATTTGAATATAAATAATGTAATTAAGTTATAAAATAATCAGTCCAGCGCTTAGGCATAACAAGAAAAATAATGACCCAGTTGTTATAGATGGACTTGGATCTATTTAAAGAAATGGAAGTGTTTTAATTATAAAACAGAACCGATTGATTGAAATAATTTGAAAATGGTGAAATCCCAGGATACCAGGAAGGTTGAGATCATGACAGGGGATAAAAGTCAAATCTGGCGGGGTCGATATAGTCTTTGGCCCGGCTGCTTGCTGTTTTAAAGCCATACAAGCCCTCGATCCGACCGTTTCTGGAGACAGGGTAGATTTGTGTGGCTTTGAAGTAACGAGATACTATGGTGCTTCCTATAGTTGTAGTTTTATATCCAGCATAAACTGTGGCCCAATACAATGGTTTGACCCAAAAGTATCCTGACCGCAAGCCTCGCATAGTCCCATTCAATACAACATTGGAGTATATCTGATCATACAATATCCAGGGCTTGGGAGGAGGAGATAAATCTGGATACACTTGTAAATCACCATCTTTCAAATTTGTCTGCAGAGTTCTGGAAAAGCCAAGGATCGGAGAAGTGAGGGAAAATTGGTAAGTTTCGGTGATGCACGACATTAGTTTGGAGATGTTTACTGTGTCGCCCCACCAGAAAGAGCTTTCAATGGGCTTGAGACAAGTTCTGGTTAAATCATGGCCAGAGTTTTTTGAAAAGCATGACATTTCGCTAGCCTGGTTGATTGTGTAGTCGCCCGGTGAGACTTGATTCAACCAGAAGGAATCATTGTCCGGCTCTGGGTATTTTTTTGGCTTTGTCCATCCCACTGTAGCGTAACCAGAATACCTAGACAGTTTAGTTCCATTTATTGGGATGTAATTGTTGTCTTCATATTTATGAGCTCGACCAAACATTTGCTTAATCATAAGTAACTTTGGATAAGCAGCAGAGATGAAAACAAAGCTTAAAAGCATATGGGTCTCTAAAGGCACGCATGTATTTATATGCTGTCCATTGGTAGCTCATGTGTTTGAGAGAGTTAATTGATGAATGTACCACCTGGAACTCGGAAAGGCTTTTATTAAATATGTTATTATATTTTGTTGGATATAAAACTATTCTAAGCGTGGAATAGTTGAAACGTCTAGAATAAACTCTATTTCCACATCTTGGCGAAATCCGGTTGGCCGGTGATAGTTTTTGTGGGCAATACTCTAGCCACTTTAGGTCAAAGCAACACGTTTAATTGTTTCTTTATAGTGACTTTTCAATAAATAAATAAATAAATAAATAAATAAATAATTGTATATATTTGAGCTACTAAATTAGCTAGTGTTGATGGACAAAAAATTAAACAAATCTTGCCCATCTACCATTTATATTGTATTTTATGTTAATATGCCCGCTGTTAGTAGATAGGTGGTTGGGCTTCCAATTGTAGTCCACTGGAAATCCTATAAATTATACAGAGTGTATTTGGCAAAAGAATTGATGCTGGCTGCACATTGATATTATATCATCAACTTTATTCAGAATAGAAAGTGATATTTATATTTATTTAGTTTCATCTCAGCATTTGTGATTTGCTAAGCAAATTTTTAAATAGATCGGATTTAATTTTTTTTCAGCTAGTAACAATCCTTAGTTTATTTTTAAAAAAACTTTAGTTAAAATAGTTCTAAACATGTAAAATTAATTAATAAAGCTGGAAAGTTATGTTTATTCAACCATTCCCGAGTTTTAAGCTATCAACGACATAAAAAGTAAAAGCTTTAAAGTTGTTTATATTTCATTCGTATCCGCTCCAAAAAACAACCATGTGTTGTGAACCAACCAAATATCTTTTCATAGCTCTTGAAAAACTGCCATCAGGAATTTTCTCTAGAAGATTATGTGCTCGCCTCATTTCCGCTGCTCTTATTTCTACAGAACATCTTCCAACATTATTGTACCATCACATATTAAAAAAGAAATTATTTAACAATAAAGCCTTGCCATCGTAATCTTGGGAATCAGAGCATATAGATGAAGGTGCTGGAAATAAAGTAGATACCGCAAGCGCCACTGGTTTGCAATTTAAAACAATTTGAGTCAAGAGCAGAATATTATACTTTACATAGATTACACAATACCGGGATATCTTAATAATAAATGAAAACAAATAATATTTATTTGCCTCTATGCCGTCAAGGCAACTCTATTGTTTCAATAATATATACCTGGCTTAAAAGCCCTAAATCAGGCTGCATCACATTAATTATAACTAGGGCTGCGGCGTCCCACCCCGGACAAAGAACTTCTTTTTTCCGGCATTCCAGAAGATCGGATTTAAAATCAGTTTTAAATAGAAAATATATTCCCTTCCACATCTTCAGAAACTTGGGACAGAATCCGGGTTTTGTCCGGGGGTGGGACGCCGCAGCCCGAATTATAACTAGGGCTGCTTCGGCCAAGCCTTGGCAGCCGTGGCCAGTTTTTGGCTTTAGCCACCGATGTCAAAGATTTATTTTATCCTGTTTAAATAAATTAAAGACCGCCTTGGTCATAGCGGGCCAGAGCCGGAGTCTAGTTGGCCCAGAGCCGAAACATCCCTAATTTATAATAACACTGCCTTATTTCCGACCCCTTTATCCCTATAAGCATGATTTGACATTATGACACCACTCTAGCCATTTTAAAGATAAACTTGTGCTTTAAATGATTATAGTGATGTCACGATGCCGCTTTAGGTCCCTGGAAATAAAGGTGTTGGAAATAAGGTGAGTACCACTATAACCAACCGTCTTCTAGCTACCAGCTTGGGTTTTCTATTTAGAAGAAACTTAAAAAACAGCTTTGGGAGCCGAACATGTGACGCTTCTGGATATTGCTTTAAAATGGGTTGATAAGAATTTAGGTCAGGAGCATCCGACTATTTTTCCACTCACTTTTTTTTGGATTTAGTAGATGAAATAAATCACCTGGATAAAACTTATTATTTGAGGCCTTGTGGGGCTCCTGGTCACCAGTCCCCATGGTGTGTCCTGGGTCAAAGCCAGGGACCAGCTGGAAGAAGTTGTCATTCCTTAGTAGAGGTGGGTGGCTAGCTTGAAGTTTATATCTGGCTTGCATTACTGTAAACTCTTCCAATACTTTCCCTATGACTAGGCGGGCATCCCCACCATGTGTGACAGAAATGTTAGGGTAATAGGAAGCAGTCTCCATGTGGTGGGGAATCACTACCCAAATCCACATGTAGTTGATGATTAACCACCAACAAAGCTTCAAACACTGTTTGGTAAAAAATCCAAAAGATACGCTAGGACTAAGCAAAATGATCAACCCTGACCAAAAAAGTCCTAGATAAATTGCCTGAGAGAGAATCAAGATGTCTTCAGCATAGAACCCAAGACATTGAGAGGGAGAAAGTGTCTCAGGTTCAGATTCAGCGGGGAAACTCCAAGATTCTGGGGCATTGGATTAACATTGGGAGGGGACAACAATGAAGTGCCAAAAGTTGGACCCCATCTTCTTGTAATAATCTGACAGAGAATCAAATTATAGGGGATGTAGCGCAACAAGTCTACTACAGTATGCATGATAAAAATAGATTAGACCAGGAGAATATTGATTTCATTTGAGTATAAATTTAAGGAGGACTCAACTCTTAAGGGTTGAACAGCAGAAATTTTCCCCTATATATAAAATTTTTATTAAGCAATACCACCTGGATCCTTGGTTCCTATTCCTTTTTTATGGTCTATAGAGTACCTTGCCTGGTTTGCAAAGAACCCTTGTGTGACTGATTTCTGATGCTGTTCTGATAAATAAGGTTGTACTGAGTGACTCTCAGATCACATTGATTTATCAGCGTCAACTTGGAAGGGGAAATTGTATCCAAATGGCAAACTGGAGCGGCAGTAACCCATTCACAATCAACTGTTTGATTTAAATCCGTAAAATCAGTTAACCTGGTTAATGGCTTTCCCACCTGTTGAACTTTAAGACTAGGGCAAATAATTCCCAGCATTATGGAACCTGCTGTGACACCATGCACTTGTACTTCAGCTGGTGCTAGACCCTCTGTGGGCCTGAACCAATCCTTTGACAACCTAGTAAACTCATTCCCAATAAATTCCCTTCCTCTATCAGTCATTTCAAGATGTCTAGTTAACCTCTCCCACTTTTATTGGGAAGTCTTGCTAGTGGCAAACTTTCTACAACTCTGATAATAGGTATCCTCCTCCCCTTGACTAGAGTAGAAGATGTCAGTAATTCACTCATAGGGATTTTAACTGTATCACTTGGAGATTTAGCCAGGGGTCAAATGGGCTTTTATTTGCTTTCAGAAGGAAGATCCCCTTAGAAACCTTCTGGTATATGGCCCAGGGGTTATGGGAAACAATATGGTTTTGCCAATACTCGGAGTCCTCCAACAATATCTTGGACTACTTGCACTTGGTCTTTAGCTCCTGCACCTTTGTCTTAGACTCCTGATCTTTAGTCCTAGGCTCCAGCGCCTTATCCAGCTCTTTGTCCTGCTCTTGTGGCCTTTACAATCCACTGTTATCAATCCAAACCAGTTCAGTCTAGTCTTAGTGGCCTTTGTAATCCACTCTGTTGAATCTCTTAAATGCTTCAAAATGCTCTCCCTTTTATAAATCCTTGTTTCAGTCCCTATTGCCTCTCATATATTTGGTTTTCCAGGCTTAAACTATCCAGTCTCTTCTTCTCTAAAGTATTCTAAACTTTTTTGACTTAATTCAGCCAATTAAAAGCCATATTTTTCCTGTTCATTCCCCCATTTTTAGGCTCAACCCCTTCAGTAAAAGCCCTTAAAACCTTGATCAAACAAGATTTGATCTGCAGCCAATCAGATGCCCAGATTGAGCTGCTTTGTTGAAAGGTTTGCCCAAATGAATCAATCTTGACTCAAGTTCAAACCTGGTGCTGCCTTGCTCCTGAAAAACCTTGGCTCTGCAGTTTGAACAGCTTTGTCGTGATTCCTGTCATGTTTCCCTGGACAAACTCAAGCTCTTTCATATATATTTTACTAAAGGGAATTTGAACCCTAATTTCTTCAGTGTTTCTCAGCGTTCCCCTGCATCTTTTTCACATTTTTACAGTTTGAACCTGCCTACCGCTTGCTTTACTTAATCATTTCAGAAAGATTCCAGCCTTTGTTCTCTCAGTTTCTCTGTCCTGTTTCCGGCCACTTTTGCTCCTTTTTATTCATTTAATCTATTATAAATTCACCATCTATTTCCTGTAAATAATTTCCTTTTTCCTTCTTATTTCATATATGATATTTATCTTCATCTTTTTGTCATATCTTTTTGACAGTTTTCTTAATTCTTTTAACTGCTTCTTTCTCATCATCAATCTCATTTTCAACAGTTCCAGTCCATCATTCCTTCTCCTTTATCTACTTCTTCTGGTCTTTATTAACCAACTTACAGTTCTTTAGCCAGTCCTGCTCTTTGATTTTCTAGTCCTTCAGCTAGTCCTTACTATGAACCATCTGGGCTCCATTCCTCACTATGATTCTTTAGTCCTTTAACTAGTTTTCACTATGATTCTTTAGTCCTTCAACTAGTTTTCACTGGGATCTTCCTGTCCTTAAATTAATCTTCACCATGATCCACTACTATGAACCACCTTGATTCTATTTTCAGTCCCCATTACCAATACCTCACACTCAGGCAATAAGTCTATAAGGCTACTAGCTTTTGCCTGGGCCCCTGAAAGTGACCTTCACTTGGGCCATTCAACCACAGACAATCCTCATGTCTGTGCAGTTGTCTTTACTTGCTCAAGTGGTTAAGTCTGAGCTTTCTGATGCAAAGTAACCAAATTTACTTCCCAGAGACCTTATTGTTATCAAGTTCTGCAGTTGCTTCCCTAAGCAACCACCCTGGTAGCACCTCCAAGCATATTTATGCTCCCAATAGTAGTTTCAGGACCTCCCCCAAAGCCTCCAGGGAAACACAGACAAGGACACCCTACCAGTCTGTTAGGTAAGGTGCTTACTCACAGACCTCCTGTATTTGCACAAGGGATTGTGGAGCTACCTCAGCTCCTCCCCTCCCTAGCAGCCAATGTTACCTGATATGTCACATCACCATCCAGCCCTGGTAGCCAAGTTACCTAGCAGGCTGTTATACTCCCCAACCCTAGTAGCCAATGTTACCTGCTGGGTAGAGACCTTATCCTCCCCTAGTAGCCAATGTTACCTACTAGGTTAAGACCTCTTAACTATCACCCTAGCGGCCAATGTTACCTGCTAGGCTATCACATTCCCCACCCCTATTAGCCAATGTTACCTACTGGGTGAGGACACCTAACAAGCCCCTAGCAGCCAATGTCAACTACTAGACTGGAACACTCTTAACCTCTAGTACCCACCAGCTACCTACTAGGCATTTACTTGCCCTAAAGCCACTATACTTTGCCAACTTTCAGCATAGAGTCTTTATTGTGACCAAATCAGCCCTTGCCTGCACAGCAGCCTCAATGTGGACTGTCACAGGCATATTTTTTATTGCATTTATATTTAGGTTTTAGATGGGGCAAGAAGATATTCTGTTAGTCAATGTTTCTGCAACTAAATTTCAGCCAAGTTCAAACAGCTGTAAGTTTCTTCATAGGTAAATATTTTATATCTACTATAGAAAAAATGGAGGTTTTATTCAATAAAATATAATGTACATAAAAATACCATGGATCAGCTTTTTTATTTATCAGTCATAGCTTAAAATTCACATGCTTTGATCCAACCTAAAAAAGGTTTACCAAGGCAATAAAAAACAGGATGTAAGATCCTTTCAACCAGAAGTTTCTATCAGGCCTTTATATTTTCTGGTCCAACCTTGTAACTTTTAAGCTTAGCTGTAAAGCAAGCTACACTTGGTCCAAACCTGACCAAAATTCTTGCAAGGTCATTGATTGGTATAAGATCTTCATCCTGTAGTTATATTTCACCCGTAGGCACCTGTAAAATCAATCTAAGAAGCAACCCCATAACCAGATTCCCCAAAGCTTGTATCCTTATATATTGTGACCACAGACAAGCGGCTCTACCATAATCAACCACCCAACCTGAACCCCCATCTTCCAAAGGTTTAGCATAGAATCTCTGATCATCCTTTAAATGGTCTATTGTATTTAGAGTTTTGAAATAAAGTTCAAGGAAACTATTGAAAGGTTTATATATATGTATAATTTGGTACTTCAAACTTAACAATATCAAAAAACCACTTTTTTATTCTTGATAGGGAGCCAAGTGCAGGATGGAGAACTAGTAGTTGCAGATAGCAAGTGTGACAGTCCACATGTTGGGTGGTTTTTCAGGCGGGGATAATGTTGGCCAATATAAAGTCTAGTGGCTTTTGATAGGTAGGGGCCTAGTAGGAAATATTGACTACTAGGAAAGGTAAGGCCTGCCTAGTAGATAACAGAGGACTACTAGAGGTAAACTATGTGATAGCCTGGCAGGGAACATTAGCTGATGTGGGCTGATTAGTTATCTTCACACAGAAAGAAACTTTGGCTTCTTGGGGTGGGGAGTAGCCCAGCCTGGTGGGTAGTGTGGGCTACCCAGACTGGATGTTGTTGTGAACCTGGCGGGTAATGTGGGCTGCCAGGAGATAGAGTGGTCCAGCCTGGTGGGTAGCGTGAGCTACCCAGGCTGGATGTTGTTGTGAACCTGGCGGGTAACATGGGCTACCAGGAGAAGGAGGAGCTTTGATAGCTCTATGAGCTCTAGTGCACTTACAGGAGTCTGTGAGCAAGCACTCTACCTAACAGACTGGTAGGGTGTCCTTGTTTGTGTCTCCCTGAAAGGCTTTGGAGAGGTTCTAAAGTTAACAGTGGGGGGCATGGTCATGCTCAGAGGCGTTATCAGGGTGGCTGCTTGGGATAGCAGCTGCATAACATGGTTGATCAGGCCTCTTGGAAGTAAAGTTGATAACTTTGCAACTGAAAGCTCAGAATAAATCAAATAGGTGAGTAAAGACAACTGCATAGATATTTTGATCTATGGTTGGATGGGCTAAGTAGATGCCAATTTCAAGGGCCCAGTCATACACCAGTAGCCTGGTAAACTTATACCAAATTTTGTGACTTTAGTAACGGGGACTGTATTTAAAACTGATGTAGTTCATAGTGTAGGATCTACAGTGAAGACTAGTTAGGGACTGGAAGATCATAATGAGTATTGAAACCAATATGGTCTATAGTGCAGTTAGAACCTAGGTGGTTTATAGTGAAGACTGAGTGAAGGACTAAAAGATCATGGTGTCACAGTAAGTTCCATAATGCTGGGGATTATTTGGCTGAGTAGGAAAGCACAGAAAGGCAAAAAACTTTAACAAAACTGACTGATTTAACAGATTTGAATCAAATGTTGATCAAAAATGGGTTACAGCTGCTCCAGTTTGCCAGTCAAATCTGATTCCCCCCTATAAGTTGACGTTGATAAATTGACATAATTTAAGGGTCACCAGATATGAATTTGTTAATCAGCATGGCCATAAGAAGTTGGTCACTCAAGGGTTCTTTGCAACCTGGACTAGATACTTACTTGAAAATGCGGAAGGAATAGGAGCCCAGAATCCAGTTGGTATTGCTTAGTCATTTTTTGATATATATTGAATGATTTTCACTGTTTCAACTCTTAAGAGTTTAGTCCTCCAAAAATTTACTCAATAAAAACCACATATTCCCTGGACTAACTTTACTTTTGAAATGTATCCTGTAGTTGGATTGTTGCACTACATTCCCTACAATTTAATCCTTAGCCAGATTATTACGGGAAGATGGGGGCCTGCTGTTGATACTTTGTTGTTGTTGCTGCCAAATGTTAATTCAATACCTGTCAATATCAGAGCTGTTCCTACTCCCATCAAAGCTGAAACTCATGTGCTATCCCAATGTCTTGAATTTTATCCTGAAGAAACTCTGATTCTCTTGCAGGCCATTTATCTAGGGCTTTTTCTGGTTGGGGTTAATTATTTTACTTAACCCTAGTATCTCATTTGGAAATTTCACAAAACAGTATTTGAAGATGTGTTGGTGTTTAATCATTAAATCTATGTGGATTTAGTGGGTGATCCCCCACCACATGGAGACAGCTTCTTATTATCCTGTGATTTATGTCACACATGGTGATGGACTAGCTGCATTCCCCCCAGTCAATTTTCTTAATAAATTTGGTTTCAAAAAAATGGTGATGGACTAGCTGTATTCCCCCCAGTCAATTTTCTTAATAAATTTGGTTTCAAAAAAATGGTGATGGACTAGCTGATGGATAAAAAAGACTAGCTGAAGGACTAGAAGATCATGGTGATGAACTAGCTAAAAGACCTGAAAATCATGGTGCAGGACTAGCCAAAGAACTAGAATTTGGCTAAGAAGGACTAGCAGAAGTGAATACAGGATCTAAGATACTTGATTTGGACTCTGAAAAGAAGGATTTTTAATAAGAAAGAAGCAGTAAAAGAATTTCTTAATGCTTCCAGAAAATATGATAAAAAGATTGGATAATTATCATAAGATTAAAGAGAAAGAGGAAAAGAAATGATTTACAGAAATTGAAATGTAAACTTATTAAAGATTGATTAAGCAATATGGAGAGGAAAGAAGCTGGAAGCAGAACAGGGAAACTGTAAAAACAAAGGATTGAGTTTTGCTGAATTGGTTAGAGAGAGAAAATTGTGTGACAGTCAAGTTTGAAGGGCTGAAATTTTTGGAAAATGCGGGGAAACTAGGAGAAAAGTTGAATAATTAAGGGTTTAAAAATCCCTTAAGTAAAACATGTGCAAAAGTGCCAAGTTTTGCGGGGAAATATGCCAGGAATTACTGCAAAACTGTTCAAAAGTTGTGGAGCAGTTGTTTATCTGGAGTGAGACAGGGCCAGGTTTGAACCATGGTCAGGAGCAAGTCATTTGGGTGAACTTTTTGGCTAAACCATTGAATCCAGGCGTCTGATTGGCTGCACGTCAAAGCTTGTTTGATCAGTGTTTTGAGGGCTTTAACTGAAAGGTTTAAGCCTAAAAAATAAGGTAATTAAGCAGAAACTTCAGGGCTATCATTGGCAGAAGTAAGATAATAGATTTAATATATTGTATAGAGAAAGAAACTGGATAGTTTAAGCTTTGAAGATCAATAAATCTGAGAGAGAGAGGGACTGAAACAAGGAGCTATAAAAGGGGAAGCTATCTGAGGCTTTTCAGGGACTGAATCAAGTGGATTAAAAAGGCCACAAGGATTAAAGAAGGAGCTGAGGACCAAAATAAAGGTGCAGAAGTCTATGATAAAGGAGCTGAAACAGGAAATAAGGAGCTGGAGCTGGAGAAAAGTGTAGGAGCCCAGGATTAAAGTGCAGGAGCCTAAGACCTAGTAAAAGGAGTCCAAGAGATTGTTGAAGGACTTCAAGTATTAGCAAAACCATATTTTTTCCAATACCCAGGCAATATATCAGGAGGTTTCTTAGGGGATCTTTCTTCTTAAGGTAAATAAAGGCCTGTTTTGACCCCTGTCCAAATTTTCTGGTGATACAGATAAAAGCCCTATGAGTGAGCTACCCCATATCTTTTACCCTAGCCCAGGGGAGGAAGATATCTATTGTCAAATTTGTAGAAAATTCACAACCAGTAAGACCTCTCAGGAAAAGCAAGATAGGTTAACTAGGCATCTTGAGATGACAGATAGGGGAAAGAAGTTCATAGGGAATGAGTTTAATAGGTTGTTGAAAGACTGTTGCAGACCCACAGAGGGGTTAGCGCCAGCTGAAGTATAGGTGTATGGTGGGAATGCCTACCTAGTGACTGGAAAAGTACTAGAAGAGTTTACAGTCATGTAGACTAAGTATAAACTTCTATCAAGCCACCTCTCACTACTAGGAAATGACAAATCCTCCAAGCCAGTGTCTGACTATGACCCAGGACACACTTTAGGGACTAGTGAACAGGAACCCCACAGGGCCTGTAGATGCGGTATGAAGATCATAAAAGCCAAGAACTAGATATGACAGAATCTGGGTGAACCAAAGGTTTATTGAAATTTATTATAATAATAACAATAGGGCTCATCTTTAACTGGCAAGGTATAGATTTTACTCACCAGTCCTCATCCTTAGATTGGGTTTCTGAAACCTTGAGCAGGGGGGAGGCAGGAGTTCAGGGGAGGAAGGATGGCATCAGGCATGGGAGGTTGCTATTAGCTAATGCTGGGGAAAGATATCTAAACACTTCTGTTTGCCAGCCTGGTTGGAAAGAATAGGCAGGGGCACTGGGCATGTACCGTTTCCTGGTCTTTGGAGGATATTTTGGGGGCTCTCCTTTGTGAAACAGCAAGTTTTTCCATTAAAACCATTGGTATTATCAAATAATTCTTTGGAATGACTTACAGTGATGTATAGTGCCTTTATTGAAATTTATTGGGATCTCAACAAGAGTAATGTCATTGGTGGTTTTCCATCCAAAACACATTTATATTTGAGCCCAAAAGCCGTATGCAGCTGGGCCCTTGACCCTCTGATCTGATGGGCCATAGAGAATGGGGGTCAGATTCTGATTTTTGCTCTTGATCTTGCTTTATGAACAGAAAAATTTCATCTGTGAAATTTCTAATAAAACTTGTTTGTGGGAATTAGATGCAGAGTAGACCAGCTAATCAAGAGCTTGTTTAAAGTAACTTAATCTTCCTGGCTTAAGTGTAGTGCCCCTCTCAAATAATAAAGATATTATTTCACTTAATCTCAGGGCTATATTCCAGATTAAAAATAGCATTTCAGCTTGGTCCATTGAGATAATCCAAATCATTTCCCTTTGCTTAAAGGCCTGGATATACCAAAAGAGTTCAAATGGTTAGTTTCATGTTTTAACTGAACTAATAATAGTTCAGTATTTGTTTTAAGGAGAACAGATGTCTGTAAAGTGAAAGAAAAAGGATTAGGAATACAATGATCTTAATTAAAAGCAAAATAAATCTCTATAAAAGTTTAGTGAGCCATTAGGCCACTAAGGGGGTGGTGTGATATAGATGATATGTGAGCCTGTTCTTGATAAGGTCATGTGAGGGATTGATATTGGGGTTATATTTGCTTCTTGTAAATAAATATGAGATTTATCTATTTTGTGGGAATCAAGAGAGGTTGTGATGTTAGATTCAACATGGGGTAACTTGAAAAAACACCATGTGAATTTTAAAATAGGTCAGCAGCTAAGGAGTCTATTTTTCTTTAAACACTTTGTTAAATGAGTTTTTTTTCATTTCTGATCAATGCATTATTTGTATATTAGTGAGGCTTAATGTCTTTAATATTGATCTTATATTTTATTGTGTACAGGTTGAGCCAGTCAAGGCCCAGGTATTATGGGTGATTTTCTATAGGCTAAATGAGTCTATAGAGGGCCTCAGTTGTGATAAGACCTACTCCCTTTTATATTAGATGTCCAGGTTCAGTTTTTAAAGCTGGGACTTCCTTTTGGCCTGATGCCAGGAGAGTGTGCCTTTTAATTTTGAAGTAAATTAGCAACTTGTGGTTATGGAGAACTTTAAAATCAGAGCATCATTATAGGTAAAGTTTCCCCTTATAATATGCATGATAAATTGCAAAGAGTTCCTTATAAATTATTGTATATTTTTTTAGCATCAGTCAGTTTCCTGCCTTTGTAACTTAATAGCAGAAAGTTTTGTTGTCCTGGTTTATGGATGATAATAACTGCACCTCTGGTAATGCTATTTACATCTAGCTCAAGCTGGTAACAACCCTTATTATTTGGGGCTTGGCTTGGCTTATGCCTTGATCAGGTGTTGCTTTAGGAGTTGGAGGTCTCCTCACATTCTGGGTCCAGCAAAGTTTATTTTTATTCCTTCCTTTGATTAGATCCTTGGTTGGTGTGTTTAGTTTTTACAGCCTTTTATAAACTTTACAAGTTAATATAATAATCCAAGAGATCATCCACCTTCTTCAAATAATTGAGCCTATGTATGTTACTAATAGCCTTCACTTTTTAAGTATCTGCTTTAGAGCTGTCATTGGAGAAAATATGGTCCAGGAAAAATTTCATTCCACATAAATAGAAATTCTAGTTTTGGTATAAAGATTGTGTTTGTAAATATGGCCAATATTATTGCACAGATACGCAAAGTGATACTCTTTTTTATTTTAGGGTACAATGATATTATATGGGGAGCATTTAAAGTTGAGAGCTAGCCAAGGGCTTGGTTAAAAATAGCTTTAAACATAGATGGTGAGTTTATCATTACAAAATTAATTATTTTGTATTCAGATGATATGTAGCTGGTTCTATTGAGGTCTTTGAAGTTTCTTTACTTTGACTTCAACCCTGTTTTATCCAATTTGAGGTGAAATTTAGAGAATATATGTTAGCCAAGAGGTGCATTAACCAGTCTTTTTTATATATGATGATTCTTGGTTTTTAATTGCTTATGTTGAGAGCTCTGTATTATGTTACTAGGCATAGATCATCACCATTTTTTGAAAAATAATTCTGCACCCAAGAGTAACTGTGATAGACAGATGGAACCCTTAGCAAAGCTGGTGTCAATTTAATCTTTAAGAAATTTGTCTTCAATAAGAGAAAGTATAAAAATTGATTCCTCTTTGAGCATGGCTTTGCATATATTGATACAAAGTTTGACATTATGCTCTGGTAAGAGATGTGTGAGATCTTCCTTTAATATGTATTTTTATTCTTTAATGAGTTGGGTTAGCTCAAGTAGGAGGCTCCCTGGTAACTATATTGTAAGGATTAAAATATCTGTATCTCAATATTTTCTAAGCCAGGTAAATTGATCAGCCTGTTTAATGGACTTTTAAGAGTATAAAATAATAATTTATTCAAATTATATGACTTGAAAAATGAAGAGAAGAAGATAGTGTTTATTTTGAAAAGTATGCTTATATATGATTAATAATAAGGCTTAAAATTTAGGAATATTGTTGGTTCTTTCTTAATCACAGTAAGCTAAATTTATGGATGTTTATTTTTGGCTGTTTTTGGGCATGTGATTAGTAATAATTTAAGCTTAACAATTTTTTACTGATTATTGCTATTTTGGGGAAACAGTTACTGCAAATTCAGAACACAATGGCAAAAATTAGGGGTTTTTCAAATCCTGGTCCAAATTTCAAATCACATTTGCAGTTCAGCCTTTTTTAATTAAATTAGATTATTTGCATTTTATTTGAATATTTCAAATTACAGGATCTCACAGAAACTCTGCAAATTTTGAGTCAAGTTGCATATTTCAAGTGGAAAAATTAGTCAACTGGAATCTGATTTGATGTGTTTAAATCCAACAACCATTTTCATTAAGTTTTTACTATGTTTTTAAAATTACAGGACTGTCAAATCAAAAGAACCAAATTTCAAATCAGAAATTAATTTCACTAGTAAATCCAAAAGTTAATTGCAGGATTTGGAATTAAAATTGAATTTACTGTAAGAAACTAGGACAAATTAATCTAAATCAAGAAGCTCCACTCTGGATAAAATCAAATGAAAAATCCAATCTCAACAACCATGTTTAGACATGAAATTAAGTGAAATGTAAAATTGTCTAAACTGGAAATAATGTAATATTCTGAACTCTAAATTACTAACATAGCAACCACAAAAACATATAATGATATATGAGCTACCCTCCTGATGACACAGAAATTTTTAAAGTTTTTTGGCTCCTGGCTACGCTGGGGGCCAAACAAACTTGGAAAAAAAAATTCAAGGAAGAAAGGAGGGGGAAAGATAAACCATCAATTTGCTACAATATGTATTCATGTATTGCTATTAAGGATACTTGATTACAGTTTATTTTAAAAAACACCAATAAGAAAATAGAATTATATATTACAATCTATCTTATAATGTAGTCTTTTCCTTGATGTGTTGATAGTCTATTTGCTGTTGATAATGTGCTTGCGTTTAATTGGATAGTTTTACCTCCAGTTGCCTTGGCAATAGGAAATCAAGTTTCCTCCCTGAGACCAACTTTGGTCTTGGAGGCAACTTGATTTCCTATTGCCAAGGCAACTGGAAGTGAAACTATCCAATTAAACGCAAGCACATTATCAACAGCAAATGAACTATCAACACATCAAGGAAAAGACTACATGATAAGATAGATTGTAATATATAATTCTATTTTCTTATTGGTGTTTTTTAAAATAAACTGTAATCAAGCATCTAAATTTTAGCCGCCCTAAAATGGAATAGGGTGATTTTTGAGGATGCCTATGATTCCTAAAAGAATTAACACAAATCCACTCTAGATTCTTTAGCATCCTTTTTGAGACACCCATAAATTATATTTATTTTAAGTTCACCTCATTTTTGATTTGAAATTTGGTTCTTGGATTTGACAATCCCGCAATTTTAGATTCATTAATTTTTACATGGTGTCTATGATTTGTTAGACATACAGGAAATCTAAAATTATACATTAGAATCCCGCATTTGTTTGTTGTTTTTTGTCTTTTGTTAGTTGAGTTTACTGCTAAAGGGATTTGAAATTTGCCAATTTAAATAAACTAAAAAAGTCAAATTAAATGGTTGATTTTATTAAATATTTTAATTTTCACTCAGCTGAGTTGCCCGTAAAAGTGATTCAAAATTTGGACCAAGGATTTGAAAATCCCACATTTTTACGTTCAGGCTCTGAATTTACAGTATGGTTGCCCCTAATAAAAGGGTGTAAAAGTTTCCCTACCTTTGTCTTTTGGGTGATTTTAAGAAAGAGCATTTATTTCACTGTCCAAAATATGGGATTATTAGAGTAATATGAGGGGTGGCTTTACAGAGAAACAGTTGCTGAACCCAAGAGATCAGAGCAATATCCAGGAAGTGAGTTAATTACTCTATGAATTCCCAATCTAACTACTTGGGGAGTAAAGTGGAGAAGAAATTAGAAGGAAGAGTGTGAGTTCTTGCCTCTGAAAGCCTAAGTGGAAGACACATATGATTTCTACATAAAGGGAGAAAAGCTCAGATAGATGAAATTTTTAGTATCTATAGAAAGAAAGGTGCCAGGATGAAACACATCTGAAAAAAGATACAGTATTTTTAAAAGCTATGATAACAAGAAAAAATACTTCAGCTTAAAAAAACCAGCTCCAATGTAAGCATTATTGATTGAACCCAAGTCTATTGTAAATTAATATGAATTTATTTATTTATTATTCTGTTAAATCTGAGTTATTTTCATTTAAATCTGAGTATTTTTGCTTGTTACCATAGCTTTTAAAACTACCTTATAAAAAAGTGTCCAGATGGAGGACACCTGTAGTGGCTAGTAGAAAAATAAATATGAATGTGACATTTTTACAAAAGCTAGAAGAGAGAAGGAATAGATATAAGTCATCCATATTAGCCAGAGAAAAGAGAAAGATTAAGAAAGAGAAAGGCTTTTAGAATAAGGAAAGCAAGAGATAAATATTGTCAAGTATATACTTCTGGGAAGTGTAATAAACAAGATAAAAGGGGAAAATTAAGAAGATACTGATAATTTTTTGAGTATGAATATGGGGATATATACAGTATCATGGGAAGCCACATGTTGTCCATGTACGTCATGGAGGACATGGGTATTATCTGAGTAATATTCCTCTTAAGTCACAAGGATTACTCAAGTTATGTTCTGCTTTGAATCTGGATTGTTTGATCCCCCTAATAAATAGTAGACTGATAGTAGTGCCATCAACTTATTGATTGGTTGGTGAGCCATTCAGTGACTTGTTTGGTGATCTACTTGGGGTGTTAGTTCCCCAAGAGGGAGTAATCAAAGATGTTAAAACAATATTAAATGATATGAGAAAAATAAGTATAAAGATAAAAAATAAATAAAAGAGCTAAAAGAATACATTTATTAGGCTTATTTATTTAAGAGAAAAGACCAGAAGGCAGGAAATATTTGAGCTGGAACAGGGAACTGGTTAACGCTTTAGTACACAAATTATTATAATTTTAAGAAAGCTGAGCAGTGGAAATCAATTTCCTTTTTGAATCACAATGGATCTTAATAAAAGGTGTGTTTTCAACTCTGAAATAATTGTTTGAGTTAAGGGCATTGTTGAGCAACTTGGGTTAATGATGCTATGTTCAAAGCTACAGATATATGTTAGCCTTACCAATGTACTCTACCTTGTCCTATGCAAAGCACTACAGACTACAATATAATAGAGCTTGAAGATAATTAAGTTTATTGGGACTGGAGTACAATCTAGCCAGCAGCTGAAATCTATCCAGGTGTAACTAGGAACTTTTTTTCATCCTTTCAGGTGTCTGTATATATATATACTGCAACAACCCTTGTTTTTTTCCTTTCAGACTGTTCTCAGTGGCTACCTTCACAATAGATATATTTTTCCTGGATATGCCTATCCTGATTGGCTGTCCTTAGCATATGTGTGGCTACTGGTCTTTAAAAGGCGCACATGGCACCTCAGCTACAGCCTACGCTCTTCTTGAGCTAGCCTACTGGCTTTTATCAATTGGCTGTATCTTTACACGCCTCTTATGGCACCAAGAAACTATGCTATATTTGGTTGACACTTAGAAATAGTCCCAGTGTTATCCTCCTACTCTCAAAGATAGAATTAGGATATTCCTGTTTTTCCTTTTTTGTATTAAATCAGTGATCCTTTTCTGGATAGAAAGCCTTCTGCTAATTAATACAATGGTTTGAGTAAGGGATTATACAACATATAATAGCTGACTTTATCCAATATTGACCCAATGATTATTCACGGTGTACTAATGACCCAAATCAATCAGAATCTGATTATCTGCAATCTAATGCTGATACAAAATTGATATTTCCTAGTCCTTTGCACATCTTTTGTTTGATATAAACATATACACCTTGCAGGCAGGGTGAGACTGAGTTGATACAGCATCCAGTAGGATGGAAGAAGAGATACTGTAAATTCTAACCTGAACATAAAAATGCGCAATTATCAAATCCTTGGTCCAAATTTTGAATCACTTTTGCGGGCAACTCAGCTGAATGAAAATTAAAGTATTTAATAAAATCAACCATTTAATTTGACTTTTTTTATTTATTTAAATTGGTAAATTTTGAATCCCTTGAGAAGATAAATCAACTAACAAAAGACAAAACTCGGCAAAAAAAATGGGGGATACATGGATCCAAAATGCAGGATTCTAATGTACAATTTGAGATTTCCTGTATTTCAAACAAATCATAGACACCATGTAAAGCTTAAAAAATCTGAAATTGTGGGATTGTCAAATCCAAGAACCAAATTTCAAATCAAAAATGAGGTGAATTCAAAAAAATATAATTTATGTGTGTCTCAAAAAGGATAATAAAGGATCTAGAGTGGATTTGTGCTAATTCTTTTAGGAATCATAGACATTCTAAAAAATCACCCTATTCCATTTTAGGGCTGCTAAAATTTAGATGCTTGATTACAGTAGATTTATAAAAAAACTAATAATAAAATAGAATTATATATTAAAATCTATCTTATCACATTGTCTTTTCCTTGATGTGTTGATAGTCTATTTGCTGTTGATAATGTGCTTGCGTTTAATGGGATAGTTTCACTTCCTATTGCCAAGGCAACTGAAGGTAAAACTATCCAATTAAACGCAAGCACATTATCAACAGCAAATAGACTATCAACACATCAAGGAAAAGACTACATTATAAGATAGATTGTAATATATAATTCTATTTTCTTATTGGTGTTTTTTAAAATAAACTGTAATCAAGTATCCTTAATAGCAATACATGAATACATATTGTAGCAAATTGATGGTTTATCTTTCCCCCTCCTTTCTTCCTTGAATTTTTTTTCCAAGTTTGTTTGGCCCCCAGCGTAGCCAGGAGCCAAAAAACTTTAAAAATTTCTGTGTCATCAGGAGGGTAGCTCATATATCATTATATGTTTTTGTGGTTGCTATGTTAGTAATTTAGAGTTCAGAATATTACATTATTTCCAGTTTAGACAATTTTACATTTCACTTAATTTCATGTCTAAACATGGTTGTTGAGATTGGATTTTTCATTTGATTTTATCCAGAGTGGAGCTTCTTGATTTGGGTCAATGTTCCCTAATTTCTTACTGTACATTCAATTTTTGATTCCAGTTCCTGAAATTAATATTTGAGTTTACTAGTGGTATTCAAAAGTGATTTGAAATTAGTTCTTGGATTTGACAATCCTGCAATTCCAAAAAACATAGTAAACTTAATGAAAAGGGTTGATGGATTTGAACACTTCAAATCTTATTCCAGTTAATTCATTTTGTCCATTGGAAATATGCAGTACAAATCTGAACTTTGCAAAGTGTCTATGAGTTCCCGCATTTTTAAAAATCCAAATAAAGATACAAAGAATTCAATTTAATTAAAAAAGGCTATTTTGCAAAAGTGATTTGAAAATTTGGACCAGGGATTTGACAATCCCACATTTTTAAGTTCAGGTTCTGAATTTACAGTATTACAGTATTACAGTATACTCTAAGGCTAAGTATATATAATTCAGTGAATAGTTGGCATCAAAACCTAGCTGTTCTAAAACAGAATTGGGTGATTTTTGAGAATGCCTGTGATTCCCAAAAGAGTTATTGTGAATCAACCTCAGATCCTTTGGTTTCCTGTTTGAGATAAGCATCAATTAAATTCATTTCAAATTCACCTCAGTTATGATTTGAAATTTGGTTCTTGGATTTAAAAATGCTTAAATTTCATATTTTTATTTTTCATATTTTTTATACTTTGTTAGACTTAAGAAAATACCACATTGTACATTAGAATCCCATATTTTAGATTCATATATCCTGAATTCTCTTGGTAAGTATTTTCTTATTTGGTTGAATTATTTGCAGTAGGTATTTGGAATTTGCAGATTTATAAAACCAAGCAAAATCAAATATAAAAAAGTATTCATAATTTTTAATTTTCACTCAGCAGAGTTGCCCGCAAATGTGATTTGAACTCTGGACGTAAGATATGAAAATCCTGCATTTTTGCCAAAAGGTTCTGAATCTACAGTAGCAGTTCAGGCTTATTTGTGCTGCTCTAATTTTCTCAACCCCACCCTGATAATTGATCTTAAACAAAATGAAGACAGTTTGATTACTGACATTATCATTAATAATAAATTATATAGCAGTTTATACATTAAAATGGGTTGAATAATGGGATTGCTGTTAGCCACCAATTCATTTAATATATTAAAGACAGAATAAGTGCCACAGATAAATTTATAAGATGAACATTTCAATAATCAGCTATATGCACAATACCTTTTTAAATATATTAATTTAATAAAAAATAGTTTTAAATACACACTTAATTTTTTATTGTAAGCATTTCAGTTTCATTATTCTAAACAGGCTAGAATTAAAAAGTAACAACATTGACACTTTTACGTCAGGGATTTAAATTGGATAAATTAAATTCTTATCAGTAAAATTAAAGAAAAAGTTGAGTTAGAGCAAAATTTTATTTATGCTTAATATTAAATTGTGTCAAAATGGCCACAATTTCATCATGTTTTCTGGGGTTGCACCCCTGAGAGCTTAAGAAATGGGAATTAAGGGGAAAATATGGCATTCAAACTGTCTGCATGTTGACTGCCTGCATGGCAATTCTCAAAATTAATTTTATACCCAGGTTGACACATTATAAAAGTCTAGATAAAGTTTTCTATCATGTAGCCTACTGGAAGTTGACGCCTTTTTAACAAGCAGAAACCTGTTTCCTGAACATTTTAATTAATAAAAATTAAGCTTCAAAATACTTTTTAGGGTAATATGATCATGTAGAATCCAAAAATAAAATAAAAATAATGCAAAATAATTAAAAAAATATAATTAAATCCACTTAAAAAATAATTTATAATGAAATTAACTGTTTTTACTATAATATTATTTTACTTACCATATAAAAAGTTTATAAATTATTTTTCAAAAAAAGCTTGATAAAAATAAAATATATTAAATAAATAAACTAAAGATAAATCTTATTTTAAGAATAGTTGATATAATAGCAACCCAAAATCATATATAATTTAGTACTAAAATACCTATTTAAGCTATATAATCCAGGTTCTAGCATAAAAATATTTATATAAAAACTATTAATTATTTCTAAAATTTTAATTTAAAGTATCTTGCTAAATAAGATAATTAGTTTTTTAGATTAAAAATTATATAATAAGATATCAGAAAGAGCCAAAAATATTTTTTATAAAATAAGTTGAAGGTTTGTTGTAAGAGAGTACAGTGACAATTTTTCTTATCTACTCCCCAAGCTCAGAAGGCTTGTACTTATTCTTGACAGCTGTCTTGATCAGCTCTTTTTAAATGCTAGCCTTGCAATGTTTTCTCTTCTTTGGAGCCTCTTACTTCCATATCTCAAAGAGAGGAGACAGTCTTCCCTGTTCAGCCTTAAGGTGCTCAAAGAAGGTGTTGTATCTGGGAGCAACACCAAAGGAGGACTTTAGATGTTACTGCCAGTTTTCCAGGCCTGATGTTGTCTCCATTTCATCCTTGAGGACAGCCTGGTAGCAATTCCAGCTTGCCTTTGCTGATGGCTTGCCTCTGCAGCTGACCACCTTACGCCTCACCCACTATGGCTTATAGTAGTCAAAGAAGGGTTGGAACTCAGCTTCATGGCTAAAGGCATAAGGTTTATTAAAGGGAAGCTCAAATTCTTGGCCAACATGATCAGGGTTAATAAATGCAAGAGCAACAAACTTCTGAATCAGAAACTTGCATTTACTAGTTGTATCTTGTTGTGTGAGAGAACTGAGGAGAGCCTTGCACCTTAAGACTTCTATCAATAGCCTGTTAGTAATGAAAGAAACACCCTTGGACCTTGCCA
The DNA here is from genome assembly GCA_014839935.2 of Entomophthora muscae. Lineage (NCBI taxonomy): Eukaryota > Fungi > Entomophthoromycota > Entomophthoromycetes > Entomophthorales > Entomophthoraceae > Entomophthora > Entomophthora muscae. Next base: position 123,450 of record QTSX02005855.1, read on the forward strand.
TTGAAGGTTTTTACAAAGGCATTGTATTGGGCTATCTCACAATTCATGATAATTTTTTTGAGGCCAAGGGTTCTATTATGCTCCTTTTCTTCAGCAGCTAGGATGACTTCATCTTTATCAGCATCATCAGGATTGGCCCTTGTTGAGGGACCAGGATTCTTTCCAGTCTCAGTGGTAATAGATTTAAGGCCCTCATTTAGAATCTTAAATGCTCTTAGGTATACCTCCTCTGAGGCTCCAGGAAGAAGAAAATATGCAAAGGAGAGGACTTTATTATCAAGCTGAGCATACACTACCCACAGCTGATATAATAACTTAGGACATATTGAAAATGTCCCATCACAGAGCCAATCCTCAGTGACACACAGTTACTTTAGATTCTTATAGGTGGAATAACATAAGATCCTTTCTTTTGCACCAGGTCCATCATTGTTAAGAAGCAACTGTTCATTGTCTTGGGTCATATGCAACTCAGGAGTAATGACCAGGTCTTTTAGTTGGAACATACTTTTCCAATTAGGTTTAGCTCTTGTTGTCTATCACAGATATACTTAACAAGTTGTTCACAGTCAGGGACAAATTTAAGGTTCTCTTTGATCAAGTTCTTGGTGGTCTTTCCTGGCAAATGAGTTGATTTAATGTCTTTTGATATTGGGACTGTTTGGAATAGGTACCACTTAAGCAGCTTCTCAATCAAAGTGGTGGGAGACATGCAGGTATGCTCCCCCTTTTTCAAGGTTACTTTATCCCAACCTTGGGTGTTTAGGTGTGCTGGGCAGCTTCTGTCTATACATCTGTAATGTTTGCTCTTGCTTCCTTGCTTTTGATTATTACAGTTAAACACATAGCCAACACTGACCATGTTTGGGCCACCTTTGACAGAAATTAATGGGAAAAAATTGGGCATTTCTTTAGTATCTTGAAGGAGCCCTTAACATTGTAAATATTGTGGGCTTTTATTGCATCCCATAGCCCAGGAATAGCGTGTTAAAAACCAGGAAAGTACTCATGCTGCTCATCATGTTAATGTTCATCAGGAGAGAGCTCATGAGAGGACTTTAAGCTTACCTTTCTTTTCTTCTTGTTGATGGGATCTTCATCTTTCTCAGAATCATACCCACTATGGAAGATGAAACCACCATCAGAGCCCTTCTTAGAAGCTGAAGGTGTGGGTTTTTTCTTTTTTGTTCATCTTTTTTGGGCTGTTTATTAAGCACTTTTTTCTAGACAAAGAAGTCTTAGGCTTAACAGTGTCCTTGGCAGGTTTTATTGGTCTTTTTGCTATTCTGGGGCTTCTTTGGTTTATCCTAAAAAGAAAAAAGGGGTTAGATAAATAATTGTGAGTAAATTATAAAAAAATTAAAGTTAAAGCTGAAAAAATATTAAATTATGGAATATTATTATCAAGAACATTCAATAAAAATCTTTGATATTAGTAAAAATTCAGTTCTGAGGCTTTTTATTAAGAAAAAGTTGAACAAAACTACATTTAAATGTTTATTGTTGACATTTTAAGTGTTGACATGTATAGTAAATTTAGAACCTGAACGTAAAAATGCGGGATTGTCAAATTCTTGGTCCAAATTTCAAATCACTTTTACAGGATGGACTTTTTTAACTAAATTGATTTTTTTATATTTTAATTTTAATTTTTAAAAATGTGGAAACTCATAGATACTTTTCAAAGTTCAAGTCAAACTTCATATTTCCAATGGACAAAATGAGTTAACTGGAATCAGATTTGACGTGTTCAAATCAATCAACCATTTTCATTAAGTTTACTATGTTTTTTGAAATTGCAGGATTGTCAAATTCATAACCAAATTTCAAATCACTTTTGAATGTCACTAGTAAAATATTAATATTAATTGCAGGAACTGGAATATAAATTTAATGTAAAGCAAGAAAACTTTGAAACATCAAGCTAAATCAAGAAGCTCCTCCAAAACTAAAATCAAATGAAAAATTCAATTTTGATAACCATGTTTAGACATAAAAATGGATTAAACTTTAAAATTATCCAAGCCCAGAAAGGGTACAATATTATACACTTCAGATCACGGATATAGAAATTCTGTTACCATTCAAGGCTAAATCAAGAGAAAACAACTACTCACAACAAACCTAAAATCAAAAATACATATTTAATCTAAAATGTATATTTTTATTTTATTTTTATGGACCGTCAGTTGCATTCCCAACCAGCTCCTGCACCAGCCCACGGGGCAGCCTGTCCACAAGGGCATCCCAGAGGGTCCAAGAACAGATCCAGAACACAACTCAAGGGAAGTAATGCCAACACACAGACCTTCCAAGGCGTCAGCGCCAGTCAACCACCTCCCACATCACAAGCCAGGAATAGCAGCCTGAATCCCAGACATGAGCCGCTCTCAAGGCCTGCCACAAAAGTCTCCTATACCAGGGTCACAAGTAACAATGAGGTTACTTATGCCTTCACTGTGTACCCAGTTGTCACCTGGCCCTGCACTCTGGATCCAAGAGTTGCCACCACATGCCCCTGCGTTTTTGACACGTCTTATGAGCCATTGGCCACCACTGTTGAGCCATCTACGCCTGTGATCTATTCAACCATTGACAGCGCCACAACAAAAAGCGTGATCCCACCTTCTACACAAAGGTACCCATCCCCTGTGTTAATCATGCTATCCAGGATGCTGTGGTATCATCCAAGGGTCAGCGTCAGTTGACAGATAGTGAGTGTGAAGCTCTCCTCAACTGCTTGAGTGGGGGAATGGCAGTTAAGGATATTGTGCCCTGATTTGGGGTCACAGCCAGATGTGTTGGCAATATCAACAAAAAGTATGGCAACAACAGGTGAATCACAAAATCCACCAAGGCTAAGCGGCAGCCCAGCATACTTCAGCCCACCCATCTCAAGGCAATCAGGCAGTGGGTGACTAAGGATTGCCTCCTGGACACGCTTGCTGTTCAATCAATGCTTGCCACAGAGTTCAGGCTTTCTGTCTCCAAAACCCTTGTATAAAAAACCATGGTTAGTTGGGCTTCTCTTGAAAAATATTGGGTATTATTACATACAACTGAAACAGCAAGAAGACCATCAAGGATTGCCATATTTATGCCAAGATCTATCTGGCCCTAAAGCAGATCAGTAATGTCTATTTTTTATATAGATGAATCTTTGTTTTCCTCCTTACTCAGAGCTAGACATGAGTGGGTTGAGAAGGGGTTCAAGGATGGTGTAGCACATTGTGTAGCTGTCTGTTCCCAGACCTATTAAATAATAGCGCTTCTTGATCCCTGCAGGTTAGATCAATTTAAGATGATTAAGGGTTCCAATAATAACAGGATATTCCTTGATTTTCTCAAAACATCAAGGAGTACCTTTGGATCAATTAACGGGCGCACAACTAACATTGTTGTTTTAGATAATGTTGGGCTCCACAAGGTGGATTTGGTTGTGTCAGAGTTCCCTCCAATCAATATAAATAGCCATTTGGCCAGCCAAAGCCTGGCTGACTGCCCAATGAGACTCCTCCTCCCCCATATTCTCTGTTCCTTAACCCAATTGAGGAGGTATTTGGGTGGATCAAGAATAAGGTTAAAGCAGGGCTTCCACAGGACACCAAAGATTTCTTCAACATTCTTGAGATTAGCCAATTTGCAATGCCACCTGATGTGGTGGCAGCTTTCTATGAGCACTTGGAATCCTTCCTTCCCAAAGCCCTTGCCTCCAGACCAATCAAATAAGTGGGTGCTCTGATTTTTTTTTTGGTTTTAATAAGACTTGAATAATATTGATTATATATAATTAATTGATGTTGAATTTTAATATAGACATATACAAATTTGTATAAAAGATAAATAAAATTAGTTATACTAGATATAGAGAATATATTTTTATTATAATGCACCAACTAGTGTATTGACTGTAGAGTTAACAAGTAAATAAAAATAAAAATACAGAAATAGATTAATTTTATTTAAATTATTTTGAACCCTTTTTAGTACCATTGACTTTTTTAAAAGCCACAGATTTGACCTTGTGAGGCATCACCTGATCCTTATTATTTCAGTGCCACTACAGCCACACAACACAAAAACCAATGAATTTCATGTATATGAAACTAATCAGTACATATGACGCAGGTTAAGCATAGCAAATCTATTTATCAAATCATATTATGAGGGAAAAGTAATTTGAGTTCTAAACAATCACTTGTTTATAGCATAAGTGGAGCAGCCAGCTAAATACAGATAAATAGAGCTTGTGTTGTTTAACTACGTAATATATGAACCCACACTTGACGAGCAACTAAATAAACAATTTTTTAAATCATATTTTATTATTTCACGTGTTTGCTTACTATAACTACTGAATTATAATATATTTAAATATGTTATAATTATAATTTAAATATTAAAATTCTAAATATTAAAATTACATATTAAAATTAAAATAAATTAAACAGAAAATTAAAATTAAAAATTAAAATAAAATTAAAAATTAAAATTAAAATAAAATTTAAATTACAAGGGAAAATAATTTATTAAGGGGATGCTAATTGCAAAAGGGAATGTGATTATTCTGGGGTATTATACCCTGAAATTATATTTTCTGCTAATGCGTCCAAATGGGACCATGTACTCTGCTGCATGTGGTGGACAACTCTGGCGCCAATTGCTAGAGGGGTGGTACTCAACACCCCGGTGGTGGCAGAGTGTCTTATAAAAGGCAATATCAAAAGCAAATTAACAAGGAGTTGGTTCTCTGGAGGTATTGTGTACCTGTACAACAAAGCTAACATAAAATAGTCATATAGGACATGCTCTACGGTTTTGTAGCCCTGTGGTGTCTTCATTTTATCCAGTGCCAGCCAGAAGACGTCCATTTGAAGGGGGATGTCATCTAGATTCTTTATGTTGGCTTTCATGATGTGGTGGATTATTGCCCTGAGGTAAACAGCAAGATGCAGTTGCTGTGAGGTATAAATTTCCACAAATAAACATAATTTCTTGTATATAATGACTAATATATTCATATAGAATGTATTTAAAAATTTGAGTGAAGGCAATTTGAGCATTTTAGAGGGATTGGCCACCCATGCCTCTACAAAAGATATGAATAAAGGTTTCATATTATTGACTAAGAATACTTTGCCTGTTTTATTTGATTTGATATTGCTTTTATTAAGTTATTGGATTGCTGCCTTGATTTTTTCAGTTTTATTTCATATGAGTTCATAGTTGAAAATTGAAATTGTTCAAGGGTAGGACACACCATTTCAAAAATGGAACTTCAATTTACGCCATCTCAAATTTAATTTGAGATGGTGTTTTTTGTGTTAGTGATTTTGAATTAAAAAAATAAAATAAACAATAAAATAGTTAAAATTTACATATATCTTTATAATGCGGCATCTCAAATTTACGCCATCTCAATTCTGTCACTTCAAGTCAGATTAATTAAATCTTATTTCACTAATTTTATTTACATATAAAATCTTTTAGTGTGGGGCGTGTTTATGCCATCTCAACTTAACATCATTTTGAATCACGCTATTTATCTTTAGCTAAAATAAGCTTATACCCAAATCAAATCAAAGCCTGTTGTATAGTGCCAGAAGATGTTCCTATAGTATTATTAAAAGACACTTATAATAAGAATAACTAAAAAGCAACCACTATGATAGTTCTTCTAGTGATTGTCATTGCTGGGTGAAAAAACCAGTTTTTTATATGTATTTTATAACTTTATTATACATGGATATGTTGATAGGAGTTCTCTTAATAAAATATTTTAATAGTGATTTTAATATGGAAGGGGGTGATTACGCCGTTTTTATTTACATCACTTCAAATTCCACTGAGTTTCATATCACCCAATTAATTTAATGTGCACAATGGATAGGGGAAACAAGGGGAAATTAAATATGATGCCAGGCTACGCTATATCAATCCCCCCACCGCAATTCTTGATTTCCACTTTTCAAAAGTACATATTCACGTCAAAAACAATATCAATAAAAGATTTAAGAAAACATCTGAAAATTTTCAAATATATATTTTTTTATCTCCTCTAAACAACTGGTTACTTTTTAACCTCAGTTGTATAAGCTAGTTTTTTAGATATTCAAGTTTTACTCTTTGGCCCAGTTGAGGTAGTACACCATAAATTTGTTAATTTAATATAAAAAATGGTCAAAAATAATGTTTTACAAAATAAAAAAACACTGAAATTTCAATAGTATATATTTTAAGACTTTTTCTACAATTCTATGTAAAAAGAAATTCTAATTTTACATTAAAAACATTATCATTTTCTCTTTAAAAACAACCCCCAAATTTCCCATATTTTGATACTAATTCACTTTTGGATGCCTCCCAAGTCCATCAACAAAGCTAAGTCCAAGGCCTACAAGTTCAATAACACTCCTCCCAAGGCCAAGAAGTCCAAAACTACCCTTAAGAAGCATCCTGCTAAGGGTAAAGCTCCCCCCAAGACACCCACGCCTTCCCCTGCACCAGAGGGTAACAGTCCTACCTGTGAGAATTGGAGAGCAGGTTAAGATGAAATAAAACTAAGCTCTCAACCACAATAAAATTCTGGTTTCAGCAACAACCAAAAGGTTGCTGCCAACAATTCCTGGGAGGTCAAAGGGGAGAAGGAATTAACTGAACACCAAAAGCAACAGGCAAAATCAGAAGGCCAAATTAAACTAACAAATTTCAAACTTTATTAGAGTGGAGAGTGGCAAAGCAAGGTCTTTTACAACTCTTGCATTAATTTAAAGGAAGGGAATGAAATTTGGATTAGAAGTTGAATGTCCAAAAATGATTTACCAATGATATGTGAGAATATGGATGCATCTCTTGAGGCAGGAAAATCTAGAAAAATTCAAATGGACAAAATCAAAGGGAAAACTGACTCAACTAAAATTAAGGAACCTGTCTTTAATGCAATTATCACTGCTCCCAGCTGCTCTTGCACATGATATTTAACTAGAGGTGTCTCTTAGGTGGGTTAGGTGGGGGAATTTTCAAACTAATTCTGCAATTAATAGTGTGAGGACCTTTCTTGGATTTTTTAGTAAATTTATGGGTAAATATCCAGGTATAAGTTGGCAGAGATCTCCAAGAATTTGGTGAGGATTAAAGTAGAGGCCCAAGAGGGAGGCGTAACTTTACACTACCCCTCCCCACTCTCCTTTCGTTTACTCACCTTCAGATCCCCAAGAGAAGTTTTTCAACTTCAACCGCCACTCTGATCCCACCTCAGAGCCTAAAGAGGAAGAGAAACAGGAGCCTGAGCCTGGTGCTCCTGCAGATGAGCAAATTGAGCTCTGGGATCTTAACACTATGCACAATATCTGTAATAAAAATGGCACCTTTGCTTTGCCTGCCAAATACCCAGCCAGCTACTCCATCATGACTAAGAAAGGAGGTGCCAGTTTTGTTTACAAGGGCTACAGCTTCAGCTGTAACAATGAAAGGAAACTAATCTGTCAACATCCTATAAATGTGGTAATGTTGGGTGCCCTGCTAGGCTCACCACCTATGGGTTTATAAGATCCCAGGCCCTAACTACTGGGCATGACTGCACAAAGCCTTTCAATTCCTTGTACCAAGTGATCTGCTGGTTTCTTTGCCAGTATCCCACCACCAAAGATCAAACTGCCACTGAGGTTATCAATGATGCCCTCCTCAATTTAAATGACACTCAACTTGCCACTGTTGATAGTGCCCCCAAATTACAGAGATATCTCATTCATCAGATATATACTCTGAGCACTGAAGGCGTCAGTGCTTCATCAATTGAGCAATTGATTCCTACTGGGGAACAAAAACTATCTTGTCATGAGGAGAGATTCCTTCTCCACAACAACGGCCAACATGCTCCTGAGCGCATCATTTGCTTTGCCACCACACAGGATCTGTGTAACCTGTTAAAATGCAAGACCTGGCTTGTAGATGAAACTTTCTCCACCTGCCCAAAGCTATTTAGCCAGCTTTGGAACATATATGGTGTCATGATATGAGGTAAAGCACAGAGTACCAATAGTAATTCCTAACCTTAGGATTGGATTTGTACTAAGTCTCAGTTAAAATGGCAGGGAAGGCTATGAAATTACCTTGTTGCCCTGATTGAATAATATCTACTAGATGTGGCTAGAGAGGAGCCAAAGTATGTGGAGACACAAAAGACAAAAATGTGAATAGAACTTAAATTTTATTGGGTATAGAAATTGGGATTATATACTGTGTAGCTTTACCACAAAACAGTACATGGATGGTAGGATCACTTGCCACAAGCATGAGTGGGGAAAATGAGTTGCGCAGAATAAGGAAAGAAAACAATTGAATTTCCCAATTTGGAGCCAGCCTCATTTTGAAGGGCAAAAGAGAAAGAGAGGGATTTGTCCTCAAAATAACCCATCAAAGCCAAAATTGAAACATGGTGAATGGCAGCATTTACAACGTTGCCCCCCTCTAGATTGGCCTTGGGGGGTGATACTTGCGGAGGAACTTGGCATGCACCTGAGCAAAAGGTTGACTACTAGAGAGGAGTTTTTAGTATAATCTGACCCTTGCTTGAAGGTCACTTCCAAGGGCCTAATCCACAACAAGTCTAGCTTATGAGCTCGTCCTCCCACTCTATGTTGATAGTAGAGAACATGGTCCCCAATGTTGAGCTCAGGCAGGGGGGATCTCCCAGCATTGTCAGGAGAGAGCTCAAGAATCTTGGTCTTATACGCAAAGGTATAAGCAGCGGCCTGTATGTCAATTATGCAATTGAATAGCTCCTTGATATGGTTGTCAGAATTTATAGTCTTATCAGAGGAGAGTAGGGGGCTCCCCAAGAGTGACAGAGTGGTGGCTTCACAACCATACAACATAGCAAAAGGGGAATACCTGGTGACATGATGTTTGCTAAGGCAATAGGCAAAGAGAGCAGCAGTTAAGTATAGATCCCAGTTGGCAGCATCAGAATGAGTGAGTTTTCTCATGATAGAAACCAGAGTTGAGTTTTTGCGCTCAACCGCCCCATTGGTGGAAGGATTATAAGGGGGAGAAAGACTGGTGAGACCCCAAGGCTTCAACAACAGAGGTTATTAACTTGGCATTGAAGTTAGTCTCATTGTCAGACAACAACACTTGAGGGCAGCCATGGCAGAAGAATACATCTTGTAGCAGAAAGGCAGCAATTGTCTTGAAAGTGATGTCTTTAGTAGGGCAAGCTTCTACCCACTTGCTAAAATGATCAACAGCAATTAGTATAAAGCAGCAACCAGAGTGGGAGCAAGGGAGAGGTCCTACAGCCTCAATACTGACAGTGTAAAATGTGTGTTGAGGGGGGACTAGCTTGAACTTGTGGGAAGCAGCTCAAGGTTGTTGGAGCTGGCAATCATGGCAACTAGCAATAATATCTAAGATCAGCAGGCAAAGATTTTCCCAGAAGTAGTTCTTCTAGAGCCAAGCATAAGTCTTGGCAACGCTTCTGTGTCCTGTCTCCTTATGAGCTTGAAGCACCACTGAAAGGCAAAGTCTAGGCCTTACATAAGGCAAGTAGTGGTCTTGTAATTTCTTGAAAAGCTGATTGTCATAAATGAGCGTGTCTTTGGATAATTTAGAAAGGGCAACTTGGACTTCTTCTGTATTGTTCTCCCAAAAAGAAGGATATCCAATTAGTTCATACAAAATGTCAGCCTCAGCAGGGTATAGAGCAAGGATAGAAATTCTGGACAGTACTTCAGCATTATGGTATTGAATCCCAGGGCAATATAGCACAGTAAATTTTTATCCTTGCAGGCAGAGAGCCCATCTAGCTAGTTGTCCTTCTGATTTCTTAAGTTGTTGTAGCCATTTGAGAAAAGTGTGGTAAGTAACCATAGTGAAATGGGTGCCATACACGTAATGATGGAACTGCTTGACAACATGTAACACAGCAATGCAATCTTTCTCTGTTATACTGTAATTCTTCTCATGCTTATTCAGGACACAAGAGGTATAAGCTACAGGGTGATCCACACCTTCATCATCCAATTGTGCCAAGATAGCCCCAATAGCCAGGTCACTAGCATCAGTATATAGGATGAATTCCTTATTGTAGTCAGGATATACTAGGATGAGAGCCTCTTTGAGTTTTTTTTGAGAGTTTCAAAGTCTTATTGCTGGCTGGCAGTCCATTCAAAAGGGACATTACACAGCATCTGGACCAAGGGTTTTCTAGTGTCAGAAAAATCAGGGATGAATTGTCTGTAGTATCCCATCATGCCCAGAAATATTTGAACTTCTTGTAGGTCAGTGGGCTGAAGTATTTTTTCAATGGCCTTAACTTTCTTAGTCATGGGGCAAATTCCTGTCTGGGTAACTTCATGTCCCAATAATTCAAGGTGTTCCTTGAAGAAGGTACACTTAGATGGTTTTAAAATTAAGACCAGCTTCACAAATCTTTATGAACACTTTAGTGAGATGAACCAGGTGGTCAGTAAAGGTAGCACTAAAGACAGTTATATCATCTAAGTATACTAGGACACATAAGAGCTTAAAATTGCGGAGAATGAAGTCCATGGCTTGCTGAAAAGTAGCTAGAGCATTGCAGAGTCCTTGCGGCATTTGTGTAGGCTCAAATAACCCACAGAAGTGATGAGGGCAGCCTTCTGTCTATCCTCAGGGGAGAGAACAACTTGCAAGTACCCAGAGGCTAGGTACATAGCAGAGAAGATTTTGGAGCCCCCAAGGCAGCAGAGAGCATCATCAATGTGAGGTAAGGGGTAGGAATCCTTTTTGGTTAAGGAATTCAAGTGTCGGTAGTCCATCACAATATGATGACCTCCATCCTTCTTTTTCATTATGAGCAAGGGGGAGGCCCATGGACTTTGAGAAGGAGCAAGCAGTCCAGCGTCTAGAAGTTTATTAAGCTCTTTAGATACCTGAGCATCCTCTACTTGACTGCAGTGGTAGGGTTTAGCGCAAAAGGGGGGAGCATCACCAGTATCAATCTGGTGAATGACGCCTTTGGCTAAACCATAATCAGTGCTATCCTTAGCAAAGATATCCAAAAACTAAACCAGTAGGTCAAGCACCTCTTTATGCTAAACCAGCAATAGTTGCAGGAAGTCTTGAGCAGTAAAAATGATAGGACTTGTGGCTCATCCTGAGGTAAGTTAAAGTCCTGGAATGTACCAAAGAGAAGTAGTAATAGGATGTCAGGAGCATTCAACAACCTGTCATAGCTAACAACCTGCCCTCTAGACACATATATGAGGAGAGCAGTCAAGTTTGTCATGAATGATATTTCAATACTTGTATTGAAAGCCCAAGAGTTGAACCCTAGTCCCCTGAAGGCAGATTAGACCCCCCAGGATGGTCCAGGATCCACCAATCTGATAAGTCACAGACTCAAATTGTTGAATTACTCTGCGGCCTGCCAGTCTAATACTAAAGATTCCCTTTAATGGTTACCAGATTGCTGCCAAACTGGCGCCACTGAAGACCCATGCCTACGCATGTGATGTGGTCTGCCTAAAGGAGGCTGGGGAAAGACCCATCACTAGCCCTGCCAACAAACACCAGCTGTTGCCAGTTGCCATTCCAAAAAAAGTATTGCAATTGGCCAGCTCAGGTGACGTGGTGAACAACGACAGCAAAATAAAACATTGCCACTTCTGTTCCCCAGAGCTAGAGCAGCCAAGACCCGCCAAACCGGTGCCACTGAGGGCCCAGACCTACGCGGAAGCCGTGGCTTGGACAAGACCCACTATTAGCCCTGCCAATAAGCACCCACTGCTGCCAGTCACTAGTCCAGAAAGAGTAATGCAATTAGGCCGCTAAGGTGACATGGTGAACCAAAGCAGCAAAATTAAGCATTCCTGTTTGCCAGAGTGTGCCCGACCAGGACCCAATGCCCTCCAGACCTCAAGCCAAGATCCATGCCCTACCAACAAACCACTCATGGACCCAAAGCCTGTGAAAGGCAAATAAGCAAATTCACATGGTATAAAAATGCTGGCGGTGTGGTAATGACCACATTGTCATTCTCAATAATAAAGTTTATGAACCTTTGGTTTGAACAAATTCTACCCTATCTAGTCTTAGTGATCTTCCATCTTAATTCTGGCCAAGTAGATACCCAGGCCGCCTCCTCCTCCAGAGACCAACCTGCCAAACCGCCCCAGGCATTATACTGTCCCCTGGGAGCCCCCTTTGAACCTGTGCACTTTACTGAATACCCCCCAACCTGGCCTATTTGGAGTACGGCTTGGAAACCATCCTCATTGCCAACCCATTGGCAAGGACTAGGAGTACCAAATACATAGGACGCAAAGGAAAGAGGATTGAGATACCACCCTTATTGTTCAAGGACAAGTACAACTACCTCCCAGTTTACTTTGTTCCCATGACTCTGCCATTAACCCCAAGACCAGAACACCCACTGGAACCCATCACCATAGCAAAGACTACTTCTACCCAACTGTTTGGAGTACTCTACATTAATTTTACAGGATTGGTGGATTCCATGGTCCCCAACTCCGGACCCTGGTCCTTGCTTGGGAAATCTGTATCTTACATTATCAAGTTAGCACCCATTATATGGTGGGCCCTACCCGCCGGCTTGGCTGCACCTCATCCTGAGCCGCCCAATGCCTCTACCTATGACTGGCTTCCTAACATTATTATAATCTTTTAAAAACACGGTAACCTGGGTCCCAAGATGTTGTTAACACTTGGGGCAACTTGTATGCTCTTTTTTGTGATAATCACTTATTACACCCATAAGGCAATTACCTCCCTGATACTCTCATGGATGAAGAACCAACCTACCAAAGAACTGAAAGACCCTGCACCTGGTGCAGAACCCCAGAAATCAGCCACATCACAAGTGCAAAATGTGATAGTGAACCAGAACACAATCAAGGTGGATATGCCCCAGATGGGCAAACTCACCTTAGAATAAGCTCGCCAAGCCATGTCAGTCCTCCACCTCCATTTCCAAACCAACGCCAATGCCTACCCCAGTGACACTGAGAAATTCTTGGGGGTGGCTGCCATGCTATCAGGAGATGCACTGGATTGGTTTGGGAAAGCCACCACTGAAGATGTTGAATTTTGCCTTGACTATTAGAAATTTGAGGCCAAACTCATGAGCACTGGCAATGACCAAGACATCATATATTATGTGCTGAACTCTATGTTAGAGATCTGACAAGCAAACCTCCCTATCCAAGCCTAAATTGATGAGTTCCTTAAACTTAAGACGCACACCCAACTTAAAGATGAATTATCTGCCATTATCTTCAGAAAGGGAGTTAATTCAGCCATGAAAGACCTGTTGAAGCAACACCTGCCTACACTGAGCCTGGAGGAACCACTACCCCTATGAAAAGGCCTGAGTCTAAACCAGGAAGAACAGAACTTGTAACCTGCCCAAGTCGGGAGGGCCATGACACCCAATCAACCAGGAATGTCCCCTGACAAGTTACAATGCCACTATTGAGATGGGTTGTGTTTCTACTGCCATGAGGCCAGAAACCTAACCTGAGCATGCCCTAAGAAGAATACACCTCCTGTATCCTTGGCACAAATAAACACCTCTGCACAATCTTACAAATTCATCCAAGTGACCATAGACTGTGTGGGGATCAAGCGCCAGATTGAGGCCTTTATTGACACGGGAGCTGATGAAAGCTTCATTAACGCCAACCTGGCAAAGGAACTAGGATTAACATCTTCAGAGCGCAGCTTACAAGTAACCATGGGAAACAGTTCTCTGGACACTGGCTACAAATGCAAACAGGAACTTCCTTTGAAAATTAGACAGAACGTGTATCTGACCCCCTTGATCCTCTTGCCGGGATTGCCACATCCTCTGTACTGGGGGACTCATGGTCTGACAGACATGGTCTGTTTTTAAACTATTGTGAGCAGACAGCCACCTTGGGACAACCTGAGTCTTGTGATACTGTTCCATTCTATATAAATCATGGCAGAGCACCAAACAACAGGCTCTTAACCATAAAGATGAAACCCAGTGTTGGGACACTACCCACCGCCTTGCAGAAATGGGGCCATGTATTTAGCAAAGAAGAGGCCACAAAACTACCCAGCCACTCAATCTATAACCACGCTATAGACCTTCTACCAGGTACCCAACCACATCATGGCCCCATCTATAGTTGCAACCACTGTGAGCAAGCGGCCTTGAAAGCTTACCAGGAAGATATGACAAAAAAGGGTTTCATCTGAGTGTCAAAGGCCCCCTGTTTGTCACCAATGCTATTTTTAGGAAAGAAAGATGACAGAATGCGTCCCTGCATGAACTACCAGAAGCTGAATGATATTACTGTAAAGAACCACTATCCCATCCCCAACGCTGACAACCTTTGCAACGTACTAACTGGAGCCCAGGTGTACTTGAAAGTTGACCTGAGAGACGCTTTCAACCAGATCAGAATCAAGGAGGGGGACAAATACAAGACAGCTTTCAAAACCAGATATGGGTTATACAAATACCTAGTAATGCCATTTGGCCTATGCAACGCCCCCAGCACTTTCCAAAGGATGATCAACACTGTCCTAGGGGAATATCTGGACCACTTTTGTGTTGCGTACTTAGACAACATCCTCATCTACAACAAGACTCATGAGGAACACCTGTGCCACCTGGACCTTATACTCGAAAAACTCTCCCAAACAAACTTACACGCCAAGCTTAAGAAATGTGAGCTCTTCCAGTCCAAAGTTGAATTCCTGGGATACATAGTAAAGACCAACAGGTTTGCAATGGCACAGGACAAAGTAGAAGCAATAACATCTTGGCTGGTGCCTAAATGCAGGAAAGATGTGAGAAGTTTTTTGGGCCTGGCAAATTATTGCAGGGATTTCATCCAAAAATTTTCTCACATTACTCTGCCTCTGACCCGCCTGTGTTCTGAAAAGGTCACCTTTTCCTGGACTCCAAAATGCACCACTGCCTTTGAGACCCTGAAACTTGCCTTCACCTCTGCCCCCGTCCTGGCCATGCCCAACCCATCCAAGCCATTTGTGCTGAAAACCAATGTGTCTGACTTTGCGGTGAGCAGGGTCCTTCTTCAGGAAGGAGGGGATAGTATGCTACATCCTGTAGCATATTACTCCAAGAAGATGCTGCCTGCCAAAGGAAACTACCCAATCTACAACAAGGAGATGCTTGCTATAATGAAGACCTTGAAACATTGGCGCTGATACCTATGTGGCGCTGAGTTTCCAGTAAAGGTCTTAACCAAACACAAGAACCTGGTTTATTTCTTTAAACCCAGACAACTGAACCAAATACAGGACAGATGGGTCTTAGAACTGGCTGACTACACCTTGTCCATTGACTACAAACCTGGAAAGGTGAACGTGGTACCTGACACCCTGAGTAAAAGAGCTGACCTGATCCCTTCCTCTACAGAAACCAAGGACCACAACACCCATGTACTCCTTGACCCTGCCAGCCTAGGTATCCAACTGATGTACATGAAGATCATGGCCTGCACACCTGACATAATTGAGGTGCAGAAACAAGACAAATACTCAGCAGAACTTGTTGCTGACTTGACCTCAGACCTAGAGATTTACCACCACAAGAAAGGATTTTTGCTGAAAGGATCCACCCTGCTATTACACAACCAGATCTATGTACCAGAAGGTGAAACAAGGACCAAGGTACTCATTGACTATCATGACTCAGAGATGGCCGGCCACCCTGGCAGACTCAAGACACTCCAAGGAATTAAGAAGAATTACGCTTGGCCCCAACTGGACAAAGACGTGGCTATCTACATTGAAGGCTGTGAGACATGTGGAAGAACCCAAACCCGTAGATCCAAACCTGAAGGCCTTCTAAGACCACTAGACATACCAGAGGGACCCTGGCAGTCCTTTTTAATGTATTATATTGTATAACTGCCCCCTCCAATCTGTTCAACGCCATCCTAGTCATGGTAGATAGGTTTACTAAGATGTTTACTTTGTTCCTACCACCACCCAATGCACTGCCGCAGAGACAGCTATACATTTCCACAACTGCATCCTAACCCAACATGGCACTTTGGCAGAAATTATCACTGATAGGGGCCCTCAATCCACCTCAAACTATTGTACTCAAGTGATGAAGGACTTAGGGGTAAAGCGCTGTGTATCCACCTCATACCACCCACAGACCGACGGCCAGACTGAACAAGTAAACCAAATAAATGAAAAATATCTACTATGCTATTCCAATGCTGACCAATACAACTGGGCTGAGATGCTACCCATGGCACAGTATGCCTACAATAGCAAAGACCACACATCTATCAGAATGTCCCCCTTAAAAGCCAATTATGGTTTTGCCCCATCTTGGGACCCCAGTATTGGTAGTAAGGAAAGAAACCTGTCAGGACAAACCTGGATTGAACAGATACACAACACCCAAAAAACCTGTCTTAAGAATCTGACCTGTGCTGTCCAGACTTATAAGGCTTTTGCTGACAAAAAAAGGATCCCTGGGAAATTGTTAAAGGTAGGAGACAAAGTCTACTTGGACTCTCAAACGTGCCTCTGACTGTCCCCTGCCAGAAGTTAGCCCACAGAAGAAGTGGCCCCTACAAAATCAACAAGCTAGTAGGTGAAGTAGAATTTGAACTAGAATTACCCCCTTGTGGAAAATACATATTGTCTTACATTGTGCGCTTCTATTCAAGAAAGAAGGAAAATCCCTCCCTCATCAGAAACTCAAGAATGACCCTCCACCCATCCAAGTAGGGCGCTCTAAATAATACAAAGTTGAATATGTTCATGGAGACTGTACCCACTATAAAACTCTCCAATACTACGTCAAGTGGAAGGGATATCCACCCAAAGAAAGCACCTGGGAACCATTAAGCAACCTGCCCAATGCCCAACTAGCAATCCAACAATACCTTTAGAAGAAGCCAGGAAGGAAGGACCCCCGGGAAGGAAGGAGATGATGTCATAAATGACATTTAAGTACTTGTATTGAAAACCCAAAAGTTGAACCCCAGTCCCCTGAAGGTGGATTGGACCCCCCAGGACGGTCCAGGACCCGACAATCCAATAAGTCACAGACTTGAATTGTTGAATTACTCCGCGGCCTGGCAGTCTAATACTAAAGGTTCCCTGAATAGTTGCCAGATTGCCACCCAACTGGCGCTACTGAAGACCCATGCCTACACAGGTGATGTGGTCTGCCTAAAGGAGGCTGGGGAAAGACCCATCACTAGCCCTACCAACAAACACCAGCTGTTGCCAGTTGCCATTCCAAAAAAAGTATTGCAATTGGCCAGCTCAGGTGACGTGGTGAACAACGACAGCAAAATAAAACATTGCCACTTCTGTTCCCCAGAGCCAGTCCAGCCAAGACCCGCCAAACTGGTGCCACTGAGGGCCCAGACCTATGCAGAAGCTGTGGCTTGGACAAAACCCACTATTAGCCCTGCCAATAAGCACCCACTGCTGCCAGTCCCTAGTCCAGAAAGGGTAATGCAATTAGGCCGCTCAGGTGACATGGTGAACCAAAGCGGCAAAATTAAGCATTCCTGTTTGCCAGAGTGTGCCTGACCAGGACCCAATGCCCTCCAGACCCCAAGCCAAGATCCATGCCCTACCAACAAACCACCCATGGACCCAAAGCCTGTGAAAGGCAAATAAGCAAATTCACATGGTATAAAAACGCTGGCGGTGTGGTAATGACCACATTGTCATTCTCAATAATAAAGTTTATGAATCTTTGGTTTGAACAAATTCTACCCTATCTAGTCTTAGTGATCTTCCATCTTAATTCTGGCCAAGTAGATACCCAGGCCGCCTCCTCCTCCAGAAACCAACCTGCCAAACCGCCCCAGGCATTATACTGTCCCCTGGGAGCCCCCTTTGAACCTGTGCACTTTACTGAATACCCCCCAACCTGGCCTATTTGGAGTACAACTTTGAAACCATCCTCATTGCCAACCCATTGGCAAGGACTAGGAGTACCAAATACATAGGACACAAAGGAAAGATGATTGAGATACCACCCTTATTGTTCAAGGACAAGTACAACTACCTCCCAGCGTACTTTGTTCCCATGACTCCGCCATTAACCCCAAGACCAGACCGCCCACTGGAACCCACCGCCGCAGCTGAGACCACCTCTACCCAACTTTTTGGAGCACTCTACATTATTTGACAGGATTGGTGGATTCCATGGTCCCCAACTCTGGACCCTGGCCCTTGCTTGGGCAATCTGTATCTTACATTATCAAGCTAGCATCCATTCTATGGAGGGCCCTACCCAACGGCTTGGCCACACCTCACCCCAAGCTGCCCAATGCCTCTACCTATGATTGGCTTCCTGACAAAGTTGGCAATCAGCAGTTGAACAGGGTCTTTATGAAAGACATCCAAGATTCCTGGGCAGAGATAAGGTTTGTTGCATCCTAGCAAGGGAGGAGAGTATAACTCTAGGAACATACACTTGGGTAGCTCATATAGTATTTGGGAGTCTAATAAAGCCTGAGATCAAAGGGGAATGGTTACAGAAGAAGTGGCCAAGAGAGAAATACCTTCAGATGCAGGACAGGCCATAGGAGGGCACTTCATGTTGGAGGAATGGGTTTGGTATTTTAAAGTGAAAACACCAGTGGGATATTCTAAGGCACATGTCTTGAGGCGCTTCCTGGGAACATTAACTGGCTCTTATAAGATCAGAGGGACCTCGTATTCTAAGATAGAGAGGTAGCTGTCCTTTAAGTTGATGATACCATTGTATTTCCTAAGGAATCGAGTACCAACTAGGAGGTTGTACTCTCATTCTCCAAGACAACAGCAGGTGCGGCCAAGAGTAGTTTGCCAAACCGCATGGGAAGAGCAGAATAAGCTCCTACAGCACGAGTCATGGATAGCCCAGCTTTTCCATACAACTGGTGATAGTTAAGGTTGGTGGCAAGTTTGAGCTTCTTGACAAGCTTCAAAGAGACAACATTAACAGGAGAACCCATGTCTAAGACGGCCTTAATTTTCACCTTTTGGATGGATATTTTCACACAAGTTGTAGTATAACCAAAGGGAAAAAAGACAGGCAGAATGTCTTGGGCTTCTGCTAGCTCTTTGTCCCATTTTTAAATCATGTATCTTAGGCCCAGAAACTCCTTATAGACAGTCTGGAGAGGAAGTGAGACTGAAATATTCTTTAATACAGCATCAGCAACCTCAGCAGCTTCTTCAGAAGACTTGACAAGCACAGGGGATCTCTTGACTTGAGTGAAATATGGGCAAGAGACAACCTCTTTGGTTTCAGGCAGACGCTTGGCAGTTGCTGTAGTTTTCCCAGAATGTAGCTTATAAGAAACTGCAACAGTTTTGGGGACAGCAAGAACTGAATACCCATAGGCGTTGGGATCTTCCATATCAGAATTTTCCATGTCAGAGTCATCAGAGATGTTGTGGAATAGTAGCAGAATGAGAGGAGCCTCAGTGTCAGCAGGCTCATAGTCAGTAATGGAGGGGGGAATTGAAGGAGACTGGGAAAAATTGTCAACTGAGAGTGTCTCTGCCTCTAGGTTGGCTGTTCTTTTCCCGCATATTCCTTGGGATCAGCCCCTTCAACCCAAGGATTGGTGCAGAGTTGGGAATGGTGACCTATCTGCCACAGTTATGGCAACCCTGGTGTCAAGGAGGGTTCTGCAAGTTCATGGTAAGAATATGCGGCCCACGTAAAGACAAACCAGAGGTAGAAGCAGCACAATTCTCCCACACAACTGCCCCAGAATGAGTAAGGTGCATATCCTGCAACAATGTCTTTATGCTCTTTATAGAAGAAAGCCTGGCTTTATGTGCCTTAAAGTGAAGACACAGAAGCTGGTATACCTTGAGGGCTTGAGCGCAAGCCATGTACGCTTCATATGCAGTCAGCTGGTGGCTTTTAATAATTTGCTGTCCCTCCATGTAGAATCTATCTGTGAATTTAGCTAGGGTCTCTTTTGGTTTGAAAGAAATGTGCATGAAGGTGTCCTTTTTCACTTCCAAACTAAGGTTACCACCAAATTGGTTAATCAGAAGCTGCTTCATATCTTCCCAGGTCTCAACAGTGGGCAGCTCTGGCACTACTACCTCTTGGCAGGTTGGGTGCAGACAGGTTAGGATGTGTTCCTTCTTAACTTCACCAAGGCTCTCCTTATGGCAGTTTCATAGATAGCTAGGAAAGCTGCAATGGTTGAGGTTTTGGGATCAAAGACTTGCTTAAAGGTAGGCTTGAAGTGTGCTTCTGGAGTCAGGCCACCATTGTTGCTGTCATGTACATTTATGTGCAGGGAGAATTCTGCTTCAGACTCAGTGGGGGCTGTCTGGCCCACAGCTGGAAAGCACTTTCCTCAAGGGTAGTCAAGGTTTCAGAAGTGCAGGTGCCAGTGTTACTAGCTAGGGCGGTCTGCCGCTCAGTGACATCTAGGCATTGGCCCTGTGCAGTTACTACCAAGGCAGTTCAGCCAGTCAAGAGGTAAGAGATGGACCCACCAAAAAGAAAGGGGTGAACCTATCATTTATAAATCAATTAACTCACTCATTTCCTGTATGTCTTTATTAAGCTTAGAGTGGTCTTGTTTCAGATGGTCCACCTCATTAGCTAGAGCTATCAACTCCCTAGCATAGTGAATGTGGGGAGCTCCTGACAATTCAGGGCAACAGCCATCTTTGTAAGTAACCCCAGTTAGACTAACAGCAGACATCATCATCTCACGCAAGGTAGCAACCTCTCATTGCAAGCCAGCAACTTGAGTTGTCAGAGCAAGCACTTGAGGATCTGGCTGAGGGGCTTTGGTAGGGAAATCCTGACTGAAGGTGGATGCTCTTAACTCTTGAATGACATCCCATAGTCTCTGCTGTCTATCTGCCAAATCATCAGATAGAGGAGAATGCAGGGCATCTGGTTTGGATGTAGAAAATTCATTTACTTGAGTCTGGAGTTTGGCAATGGTAGCAGCAATAGCAGCCCTTTCTTGATCAAATTCTTTGCCAAGTTCATAGAGGCCTTTTGCAGCAAGGGCTGCTACTTGCTGTAACTGGTCAAAAGAGTAAGCACTGAACTTATTGAGCTGCTGCACAAGCCGTTCAAAATTGGTGAGATAGGCGTTTAGAGTGGAGTCTACTTGGGTGAGCCAGGGCTGTTTCAACTAGTGAAACTCATTTAGGCACTCTCTGACGTACTTGGGGATGGACTGGCGCATTTGTTTGATGGAATCAACCAAGCAGGTTTGGGAAAGGACAGAGTTGCACTGATTGTCTGATACCAAGGAAAACAGGGAGTGAATCCACTGCTGGTAGGCCACAAACTGATCCCAGTGATGAGTGATGGCGGCTTAAAGATGAAATCTCCTGAATGTGAAGCCCTAACACCATTTGATGATGGGCTAAGGCGGGTTGTACAAAAGATGACAATAGGTGCTCAGCAAAGCCAGCCTCTGAGAGGAGATGATGTGGAAATTGTGGGGCTACAATCAATTTGTAGTTTTCTGCTTGGCTGAACTGAATCTGAAGGCAAGGGATAGCTCCATCACGGGCCATCCCAAGGGCTACTGCCATGACTTGTTCCAAGTCAGGGGTATCAAAAGGGTAGGCCATTAGGCAGGGATCACTCCTAAGGTTCAGCACAGTAAGGATAATAGGCGGGTCAGCAATGTCTTCCTCAATAGGAGGACTGATAATTTCAGGAAAAGTTGGCTCTTGTATAGGAGAAAGCAAGGGTCCTGAAAATGTGGTTGCAAAAGGGATAATCAAGGGGCTTACAGCCCCTGTATGAGCACCATTTTTGTTGTGATCTTAGGCAAGACACAGAGTCACAACAGGAGATCCTAACCTTAGGATTATATTTGTACTAAGTCTCAGTTAGAATGGCAGGGAAGGCTATACAATTACCTTGTGGCCCCAATTGAAAAATATCTGCTAGATGTGGCTAGAGAGTTGCCAAAGTACGTGGAGACACAAAGACAAAAATGTTAATAGAACTTAAATTTTATTGGGTATAAAGATTGGGAATATATACTGTGTAGCTTTACCACAAAACAGTACATGAACAGTAGGATTACTTGCCACAATCATGAGTGGGGCAAGTGAGTTGTGCAGAATCAGGAAACCAAACAATTAAATTTCCCAATTTGGAGCCAGCCTCATTTTGAAGGGAAAAAGCAAAATTAGAGGGATTCATCCTTGAAAGAACCCACCAAAGACAAAATCAAAACATGGTGAATGGCGGCATTCACAACATCATTGCCATCATCTGCGCCTGTGAAAGGGACGGCATCAGAGATAGTGGGGAGGGAATGAGTGGTGGTTTGGGAGTCAGGGTTGGAAGGTGAGTGGATTGATCTTGATGGGGGGTTGGGGAAGCAGGGGTTGTTGACTGGGAAGGGACAACAAGAGCTGATTGCTTCAATTGCTTGAATTCTTCTTCTGTCACATATGCGGGCTTAAAAAACAAATATATGGGTGTGGGGGAAGGCGGGAGTCCTTTCTGGACTTATCACTATCACTTGCATAGAAAATGATTAGATCAGATAAATCCTGGATAAATATGGACAGAAAAATCCCATACCCCTTCTTAATTTGTGAGCACAGTTCATTGTAGATGGCAGGCTTTGAGCGCCTGAGAGAAGAAGCAAAATTGTAGAGACATACATCTACAAGATGCATGTCAGTGTGGTTGGTGGGGTAGGATCAACAGGTATGCCCGCAGCCCTGATTTCTTTGGTTGCCCATTCCTGCCGCTCCATCTCTGCACTCAGTACAAAGGTGTACACAGCTTGTTGTGTAGCCCACTCCTCAAGCATGTCCTTGAGCTCTGTCTGGTAGAAGTACCATCTGTGGTGTTTAATATTGCTAAGTTATAATTGACACCCAATGGGGAAACTGCTAATAAAACCCCAATAAATTGATACAGGGTTGATGTGGGGTTCCTGTCCACCAGTCCCCAAAGTGTGTCCTGGGTCATAGCCAGGGACCAGCTGGAAGGGGTTGTCATTCTCTAGTAAGGGAAAATGTATCTCAGAAATATGTATAGGGGTCAAAATGGGCTTTTATTCACTCTCAGAAGGAAGATCCACTTAGAAATCTTCTGGGATATGCCCTGGTGGGTCAGGAAAACAATATAGGTTTGCCAATACTTGGAGTCCTCCAACAATATCTTGGACTCCTTGTACTTGATCTTAGACTCCTTCACCTTAGTCTTGGACTTCTGCTCCTATGACTTGGACTTCTGCTCCTTAAACTTGGACTCCTGCACCTTATAAGTAGACTCCTGCGCTGCGCTTAGAATCCAGCTCCTTATTCTTGGGCTCCTGCTCTGTTATCTTGGGCTTCAGCTCTCTGTATATCTTTGATTGCCTTGGTATTCCACTTGTATTAGTCCAACCAAGCTCCTGCTGGAAATCAAAAGGCTTCCAAAAACCTCTTGGCAGAAACTCAAAAGGCCTGGGAAAGACCTCAAAAAAGACCCTGTAACTTTCCAGCCAGCCACCTTTTTATAGTGTCCTTATACCAACAGTCCTGCTTTCAAAATAGCTTTCTTCAGAAGCTTAAACCATTGCTGCTCACTTTTTCCTATAATAACTTAAGCTTACATACTTACTTTCTCAAAAGCTTAAAGTATTAATTTACTTTTTCCTTGCTTATACTTTAAGCTTTTGGCTTCCAACCAATCATTTTCATCAGTAAACCTGCCAGAACTTAACCAATAAATGCAGAGCGCAGAAATATACTATTTCTGAAGTTCCACCAGGATCCAACTAAGAAATCAATTTCCATTGCTCAAACCGCTCAAATTGACAATTCTTTGCACACCAAAGCGTTAATTAGTTCACTATTCCAGCACCAGTTTACTCTGCATTTAACCTATACCATTTTAAATAGTAGAATACTGTTCAAATAGTCTTTTTGGACCTCTTTGATTTTTTCCCCATATATTTACAAAATTTGTAAAATCCAAGGAAAAAGTCCCACCAAAACAACTGTGTATCCAACTCTCATAGCAACATACCTTTATCTATCCTAGGAACTTAATAAATAAATATCTTACCTAAACTTCTATCCACATTCCTTCTTGAGTTTACTACTAAACCAAGGCAAAACATTCCACATTTTACTACCTTGGCAAATCAAGTTGGCAAAATCTTGGCTCATCTCTCCAGACCACCAGTTCTTCATCATCATCTTCTGATCCTTCAGCCAGCTCCTGTATCATGATCAGCTAATCCTGCATCATGATCTTCAACCACATCTTCCATCTCTTCATCTTAACCAGCAACAAGTCTGTCTTGGACAACAAACAGCTCATTCCAGTCTTTCAACAGCTTATCAGTCCTCTGACTACTCTTGCATCATGACCAGCTACTCCTGCATCATGATCTCTGAGCCCTTCAACTTATCCTCACTAGGAACCACCTTGGTTCCACCTGCACAAAGAACCTTTTTTAGTTCCAAACTTCAATATGAACCAACAGTTCCTCAACTAGTCTTCACTGTGATCATACAGTCCTTCTTACTAGTCTTCTCTGCTGATCCTGAACCACCTTGGTTCTTTATCTCAGTTCCTGTTACCAGAACCTGTAGACACAGGCATGATTTTACATTGAACTGATGTTTGACTGGGCCCTTGCAAGTGGCACTCCACTTAGGCCATTCAGCCATATATCATTGTATATGCAATATTCTTACTCACCTGGGTGATTAAATCTGGGCTTTCAGTTGCAAAGTAATCAGCTTTATTTCCCAGAGGCCTGATCACACCAAGCTCTGCAGCTTGTTTCCCCAAGCAAACCGCCTTGGTGACACCTCTGAGCAAATTATGCCCTCAAATGCTTACTTTGGGTTCTCCCCAAAGCTCCCATAGGGGCATAAACAAGGACATCCTATCATTCTATTAAATAGGATGCTTGCTCACAGATCTCCTACAAGCGTATCAGGGTATGTAGAACCTCCAAAGCTCTTCCCCTCCCTTGCAGCCCGTGCTACCTGTCAGGGGTCCAAAACTTACAGCCCTGGTAGGTTTCCCCTACCATGCAAGCAAAAGCTTCTACCCTGGCAGCCTGCATTACCCTCCAGGGTCTAAACATCCTCCAGCCTGAGCAGCAAACATTACCCATCAGACTGGATTACTCCCCGCCCCAAACAGACAAAGTTCCCTGATGAGCTATCTCATTCTTCACCCCAATCAGCCACAGTTCTCTGCTGGGTGAAGACCTCTAGATCACAGTAGCCAATATCTTCTACTGGGTGGAGACAACATCTGCCTCAATTAGTCTTTACAGCTACTAGCTAGGCCTTGCCTTCCCTAGTAGCCATCATTCCCTACTAGGCCTCTACCTTCAATAATCAACCAAACTTTTACTTGGCCAACATTAGCCCTGCCTGCAAACCACCAAACATGTGAACTGTCACAGTTGAGCCGCTCCTGTAGACGTCAGATTAAATGTGCCTTTCCCCAAAGTCTTGGATACTTGCCAAAATCTTGGCATACAACAAGATGATGTCATTATGTATCCTCATTATTCTTCATTTGATAAAATTAATGATTGTTGAATTGTACAGGTCAGTATCCACCAAACTAGGACCACTGAGACATTGATTAAATAAGATTCTAGAAGCAACCACAACTCCATGCATCCACAAGTTGATTGTTCTCTTATTAATGAAAATGCCATGGAGTCCCATCTGGAGCCTACCTTGACCAGGGGCATCTGCAGGTCACACTCCTTGATAGCCTACATGAGAGGGTGGGCTTTTTCACCTTCAGCTAAAGTACGGGTACCATTTGGGGTCTTCTTGGGAGGGGTGCCACAGTTAGCGTGGGCTTGCAGGGTTGCAGCCACAGTGGACTTTGAAAAACCCATTGTGGCCATAATTTCCCCAAGGGACATAAACATCCCTTGTTTTTTTATCATTTTGAGCACAATCTCTGGGGTGATGACCTTTCTTCTGAGTCTTTCAGGATGATTGGCTGGAGGTGAGATGTGTCTGTCTTGGGAAACAGACAGTGCCATCTATTAGCTGTTTCTGGATTCTGGGTTCTCTGGGTGACCCCATGGCTCAATTGGCTGGTTCTGGATGCCATTGTTGATATGTGATTTGGGTTGGCAGCTGCCTGTGTGTGATGGGCAAACAGGGCCATGCTTGAGGACACGGGAGAAAGAACACACACCTGGGTAGTGCTTGTGGAGGGGCCTGCAAGTTGGGTGTGACCATAGACAGAGGCCTCACTATTGGAAGACCCAGTGTAGCCCTGCATAATTTTTTCAAGGCCATGGAACAGCTTGTTGACTTGGTTGCTATTGAAAGAAGACATAATAAATAATTTATTATAGATTTTAAGCTCAAAAAGATGAGTGTATATTTTAGTCAATTTTACTGTTAAGTATGTTAAGTTGGTGATTATTAAAATCTAAATTTTAGCCGTCCTAAAATAGAATAGGATGATTTTTGAGAATTCCTATGATTCCTAAAAGAATTAGTAAAAATCCAATCTAGATCCTTTAAAATCCTTTTTGAGACACCCATAAATTATATTTATTTCAAATTCACCTCATTTTATTTGAAATTTGGTTCTTGGATTTGACAATCCCGTAATTTCAGATTTTTTAAGCTTTACATGTTGTCTATGATTTTTTTGAAATACAGAAAATCTCAATTTATACATTAGAATCCTGCATTTTGGATCCATGTATCCCCCATTTTTTGCTGTTGTCAAAACAGCAGGCTCAACCTGCCAGCAAGGTTCCAAGTAAGCAGGTTTGTGACCCACAATCCAATTACCTTGCCACTTGGAGCCAGATTAAGAAGTCAACTCAAACTGCCAAATAAACAACATGAACAAATGCTGATCCCCTAAGGTGGATACCTTGCTTTGGCACTTGACTCATTACCAGGATCAAGCCACCCCCTTCACCATCCAAGCATGTGATCAACACTATCATGTTCTTGTTACCCATGATTCACACCAGCTATATAATCATTATCTCCCAATAAAGAATATTATCTAGTTTCTAAACATCTTTCCCTTGTAACTCTACTAGAGCTGCACAGTTACAAAATTGGTAGCACAGGTAGGTTCTCCATCCTACTGCATCTTGTAAAATTCTGCCTGTTGCCCATACTTGCCGCGGCCAACAAATCCTTGACAGAATCATGTCTGGTCTCCTGCTGGACTGAACTCTGTAGACCCCTGGTACCAAGATAAGTGATGGTTTTGTCCTATACCAGAACACAGTGATCCCACTACCCGCCTTCAACACCATGTCTGCATAAGGGTTCTTCCAGACAGCTGTCACTATCCTGCAACCAACTGATAAAAACACCATGCCTGCCTATGTAGCCCAAAGACTACAAAGCGCTGCCTTGGAACCTTTTGCTGGGGCCAACAACAACACTGCCACATGGATCTGGTCTGCCCAGAACAAGCTGGCCCAGATGGAACGCCTGCAACAAATTTGGATTGTAGAAATCTCCATCTGACTGACCTACAACGCTGGCACCTGGTGTGACAAGTGGTACAAGGAATACACCAACAAGAACTGGGATACCTTCAAACAAGACTTCTTGGCAAGGTTTGTGCTTAAGGACATGGCGCTCATGATCATATGCCAAGTAAAAAACTTAACCCAGACGGGAACGGTGAAGGAACTCACCCACACCTACAAGGAACTCTGACTTTGTGCACCCTCTGACATAGACTTTGACACCCCAGCCACACCCCTCATGTACTATGACGCCCTCAAGCTGCATGTAATGAGGCACGTGAATCTGGACCATGTGACTAACCTACAGAGTCTGTATCACAAAGCGGAGAAATCAGAACAAACATCCAATGCTCTCAACAAGGCGCAAACCAGAAAACAAGAGAGACCCAAAGACTCTCACCCAGCCTTGCGCTCCAGTCAACCACCCCCTGGGAACAAAGGCAGCAGCACAAACCATAAACCCACAGGTTCAAATGGACATGGAAGTGGGAACAATGGCCAGTTGAATTGTACCCATTTCTGTATCACTACCACAAAAGACAACCAAGACAAGGGAAAAGCCCAGGGAGAGCATTAAGCAAGCCAAGCTCTTCCCACACAACTCCTGACTCGCCCAATGATGAGTACTGACCCAAGGACATGGACCAATGCCCAATGATTCAATGATCCAAGTACCCTTGGAGGACCTGGTACTGTACACCATTGCCAGACATCCCAATAAACTGATGTCCTATCATTTTTGCTTTTGCAGTTGCACAGGCTCAGCACTCCTGGATTTGGGTGCAGATCAACCCCTAGTCAACAGTAGCTTTGTGGGCAAGTTCAAGCTAGTCACTAATCCTTTGCGGATTAAATACATGGTTTTAGCTGATGAACATCACATTGCTGTGATAAGGGAAACCACCCCCTTCTCCGTCATGCTTGAGAATCTACACTCCACCATCCAAGATCCCATCATTAACTTCCCAAAGTATGACATTGTACTGGGTTTGGATTGGTTACAAAAGAATGATCCTCACTTAGACTGGGTAACCTCAATGTTGACTATCAAGCGTGAAGGTGTCAACCACCTGATATACCCTGACTCAGTGGACCAACTCCTATGCAACCATGTCTTTGTGCACATCACAGAGACCCTGGAAAAAAAGGAAAACCTGAAGGCAAATAACTGTGACTCCTGAAAGTACAAGATCATACATCTCAAAGATCACCAGGATACCTCCACACCTCAGGACCGCGAAATTGTGGCCTGCCTTCCAGAAATCTTCAAGGAAGCTCTACCGGGTTGACCCCAGAGAAACACATCCAACATTCCATCCAGATCAAAGGAGCTGTACCCAAAGCATGTCCTATCTACAGGCTGACCCCAAACAAAGACAACAACCTATGCACTTATCTCAAGGAAGCCTTGGATAAAGGACTTATCTGCCCCTCACAATCTCTCTTTGGGGCCACTGTATTCTTTGTGGTCAAGAAGGATGGTACCCTGCGTCTAGTCACAGACTACCAAGCCCTAAACAAAGTTACCATCAAGAATTGTTACCCACTACCACTTATTGATGACCTCTTTGACGCCTTGGGTGGAGCCACAGTCTTCTCCAAGATTGACCTAACCGCAGGTTACAATCAGATCCGCTTTAAGGAGGAAGATATTCCCAAAACAGCCTTCCACACTAAATACGGCTCATACAAGTGTGTGGTGCTCAACTTTGGCATGACAAACGCCCCCTCCACCTTTGTGACCTTCATGAACAAGGTCTTTGCCCTGCACATAGGCAAGCATGCCTTAGTCTACCTAGACAACATCATTGCCTATAGCCCCTCTGTGAAACAGCACTACAAAGACCTAGAGGCAGTCTTTGCTACCCTGGCACAACACAAACTGTTGGCCAAGCCCTCCAAGTGCCAGTTCTTCTGCAAGCAAATGCCTTTCCTGGGACACATAGTCTCAAAAGACAGCATCAAACCTGACATTCAAAAGATATAGGCCATCTGCAAGATGCCACCCCCCAAGGACAAGTTGGAACTCCGCACATTCCTGGGAATGGTGGCCTATGTACACTGCTTCATACCTGACTATGGCGTCTTGACGGCACCCCTATCTGCTATAACTGGCACCAAATCCAAGTTTGTCTGGACCCCCCAACATGACCTCTTTTTTAGATGTCTCAAAGAGAAGCTCACAGTGGCTCCTATCCTGCAATACCCCAAATGTTACGGGGAATACCAAATGGAAACTGATGCCTCAGACACATCCATTGGGGAGTACTACAAATCAAAAATAATGATGGTGACTTCCTGCCTGTATCCTATCAATCACAAAAGTTGATAGATGACAATTGTTGATACCCTATCCACAATAAAGATTTGTTGGCCATTGTGCACTGCCTAGTCAAATGATGTTGTTACCTAAAACAGCAGGAAGAATTCACAGCATTGACTGACCACAAGTCGCTCATATACTTCAAAACTCAAGAAAATCTGTCTTGCTGTCAAGCCTGCTGGATGGAACTCTTGGAAAGATTCAATATGCTCATACAGTACAAACCTGGTCCAGAACTTGCCATGGCAGACACCCTCTTGCGCCTGTATGTCAGAGCCACAAGGGGAGAAACTGGGCTTGACCCAGATTGGCCCCTCTTGGTATTACAGACAAAAGACAAGGATTTCCCTCCTGGTACAACCAACATAACAAAGGAAACAGTCATCAAAAACAAACACCTATTTGCCAACATGTATGGGACCTTGCACAGAAAAATGTCCAACAGGACTACCATCCCTTACATCCCCACACACCAGCAAGTGAACACCATCCTACAATACCATATGGACCTATGACACACCAAGAGCCGCAACCTATACAAATTCCTTAAACACAAGGCCTGGTGGCTAACCCTGTATTGTGACGTTCAAGAAGTCCTAGACCAATGTGTGTATGCAAGAAATTTTCTAAAAGCAAAGCCCCTCCAAAATCAGTACTACCCATCTGCAAACAACTACCCTTCAAGGTATGGGCCCTCAACATTGTTGGCCCCATGCCAGGAAAACAAAATGATAAAAAATACATCATCACCGCTATAGACTTTGCTACACAATGGCTAGTAGACTAAGCAGTAAAGGCACACACTGATAATGACATGCAGTGGTTCATAGGAAGAGAAATAATCAGCAAGTTTGGAAAGCCAGAACTCCTGATAACTGACAGAGGCAAAGAATTGACCTCTGAAGATACCAATGTATCCTTGCTAAAAATGGGATCAAACATACTGTGATAACACCATACCACCCGCAGGCCAATGAACGTGTAGAGCGGCTGAATGGAAGCCTTGTGCAAGCCTTGGCCAAACTCACAGCCAGGAGATCTGAAGACTGGTATAAGCAGCTATCAACTGCACTCTTGTGTACCAAACCCAAGTGAACAGATCCACTGGATAAAGCCCTTTTGAGTTAGTATACAGCTCACAGCCAGATATCATTCTAGCATTAACAGGACTCAAGCTGGAAATCCCAAGCAAAGTCCCCCCTTGCCCAGACCCTCAAGTTATAGAGGCTAACAGTAATCAAACAGAAAAGGAAAACAAACGTCTGCAAAAACTTTTGTCCCCATCCAAGATAGACATGAAGTTGGGGACAAAGTTTGGGTCATGAACGCTGATAAAAGCAAACTACACCCCAAGAAAGTAGGCCCAGCAATCATCCTAAAGGTAAAAAATAACACTTACCTTATGCAAGGACTCAGAAAGCTTGAAGAAGACAAAATTCTTCACCACAATTGCCTGAGACCCTGCAAAGCAAGACAAAAACAACGTAAAACTGCCCTGCCTGCCACAGAACAACAACTAGTCCAGTATGGTGCCCAGACTCCTGACAACCTCCCCAACAGCCTACCCCCCAGAGGAGGCCAACCTTCAGTTGGGAGGGTGTCAAAACAATAGGCTTGACTTGCGAGCAAGGTTCTAAGTAAGCAGGTTTGTGACCCACAATCCAATTACCTGGCCACTTGAAGCCAGACTAAGAAGTCAACTCATATTGCCAAATCCAACAACATGAACAAATGCTGATCCCCTAAGGTGGATACCTTGTTTTGGCGCTTGACTCAATACCAGGATCAAGCCACCCCCTTCACCATCCAACTGAGTAATCAACACTATGATGTTCCTGTTACCCATGATTCACACCAGTTATATAATCATTATCTCCCAATAAAGAATAATATCTAGTTTCTAAACATTTCTGCTTGTAACTCTGCTAGAGCAGCACAGTTACAACACTGTGTTTTGTCCTTTGTTAGTTGAGTTATCTGCTCAAGGGATTCAAAATTTGTCAATTTAAATAAACCAAAAAAGTCAAATTGAATGGTTGATTTTATTAAATATTTTATTTTTCACTCATCTGAGTTGCCTGCAAAAGTGATTCAAAATTTGGACCAAAGATTTGGCAATCCTGCATTTTTTACATTCAGGTTATGAATTTACAGTATTGTAATTTTGATTATAGACAGTTGGCCTAAAATATTGTCTTAATTCTGACTGTTGACTTGTAGAAATCCAGCATTATTGAGGTAAATCACTATGTAAAAATATATAAATCTTAATTAAATTAATATTCAGTTTTAAATCTAGTCTGGAATTTGACTATTTGGGGTTTGGGCTACAATAAAACTAGGTTACAATAACTTTTAAATACTAAGTAATACATAGTGTAATAAGTAGTTTTATTATTATGTGAAGTTTTGGGTTCTAAACTTACCATTCTGTAAGTTTAAATTGTTAAGCTGTGTCTTTTGCTTATTAAGCCAGTGAAGGTGACAACTTTGCTCAAGTTGACATTCTTTTTATAGTTGAGTTACTTGCAAATCTTGCTTAAATTATGCAACTGTGGTTAATTAACTTATTACCCTTGTCTCAATTTTGCTTTTTGTTGGTTTTTTTGTTTTAACTTTAAATGAAACTACATAAATCCTAGTGATAAGGAGCATCTTATGGGAAAGCTTCAAATATGAAATTACAAAGAAAATAAGTAAATTTTATTGGTTAATACTTTTGACTTTTATAGCTGATGTTGTGGCAGGGATTTAAGAGGGATCAAATATAAGGATGGTCATGTGCTGGATGGGTTCAAGCTGCTGGATACATGGAAAGTAATATGATATTGGCTTGTTACCGTTTCTGATATGTCAAACTGCATATTGAAAAGGCACCAAATTGGGATATGCCTGGATGTTAAGTGGGTTGGCACTAACCAGAATAACTGTACATCCAGCTCCTTGACATACACACACTTAAGGGGTTACTCTGGTACATTGGGAGGGGGCTTTGTCTTAACGGCTGCTGCCTGATGTTCTTGGAGTTGTTTACTAGTTGGTATCAATCTGGTCAAGTGTTCTCCTTTGCTAAGGCAAAGACAGGTTCTGTGGTATTTCTTGACAATAGGGGTTTTGGCACCTTGGAATTTCACTAGATAGGTGTTCTGGTCTGGTCTGTACTTGATGATTCTTCCTGGTCCTCTGTGTACTAAGTTTAGCTTCTTTCTATTTCCAGTTAGGACCCAGACAGGGAGTCAATGGGAAGTGTTTCCTCTGAAGGTTACCTTTTGTGGTCTGAGACTTTTGGTTTCTGCTATTTTAGCTTTGAGGTGTATGTGATGTAGAGCTTATGCTTGTTCTACTGTGGGGGGTTTTCCTGGGGGGATCTTCACATATGGTTGGTTATTGCAAGAAACTATCTCTGGTTTGTATATGTATGTTAGTTCAAACAGTGAGTAACCTGTCCCTTGGTTGGTGTGTACCCAAGATACTAATAATGCATGTTTCACATATAGTGGCCGTGTGTCCTTGGCTTTGCCTTCCATTATTTTCACAAGGGCTCTGATGAAAATGCCGTTTAGGCATTCAACTTTGCCGTTGGTCTATGGCCTGTGGGGCAAGGTTGTGAAATGTTTGATATTTTTCTTTTGAATTGTTGTTTATTACGTGAACTATAGCTCTGTTGCTCCATCAGTTATGATGTAGTCTGTAATACTGTAGTTGGTTATTATTGCCTTGTTAATGAAGTAGTTTATTGTTTATGCCTTGTGATTTTTTGTTGCCCAGAAGATAGACCAGTGTGTAGCAAAGACAATGGCTACAATTAGGAAGTGTTGTTTTTGTTTTAGTTTCTGGAAAGGGTCCCACTATGCCCAGCCCCCAAAACTTAAATGGTTCAGGGTCCAATATGGGTTAGCTGTTGGCTAAGAAACCTTTGTGCTGCCGTATTTATCACACAATATGCACTTTTTCAGAACATCAATTATATCTTGTTTGAGATTGGGCCACCATACTATCTCTTTTAGTGTGATATATAGAATGTTAGCCTTTGTATGTCATAGTAGGTGGTGATGTCTTAATATGGTGTCAGCTCTTTGTGCAACTGGGATGTAGGGAACATGTTTGTAATTGATGATTTGGTATACTGTGCCATTGGATACATGGAAATACTTTTTATTCCTTACTAATGTATTGTGGGTTAGTTGGTGTGTGGAGAGTCTTTCCCTTTTCTCTTGGTCTCAGTGTTATATAGGTTTGCCAGCCAGGATCCAGGTGGTCAGGATGATCCTTTCTTGGCTGAAAGCCTAGAGAGAGCATCAGCCATGGCCAGCTCTGCCCCCTTTTTGTATTTGATGTCCAAATTGAGCTGCTCCAGTAGGGACATTCATTTGGCTTGTTGCCGTGCAAGTGTGTTCTGAGTTTTGAAATGTATTAAGGATTTATGGTCAGTTAGTACTCAGAAGTTTAAATGTCCTTCTAGATAACATCTTTATTTCTTGCATGTGTGTTATATTGCTAGCAATTACTTATTGTTTATAGGATACCTCTGCTCAGTGTTAGTTAGTTTTCTACTTTTGTAACATACTGGCCGGAAGTCTTGCTGCCCTGGCTGGCAGATGTGTAGGACTGTGCCAATGGAGGTGTCACTGGCATCTGACTTGAGCTTTTAGCACCTGTTATTATTAGAACATTGCAAGATTGGTGCTTCAAACAAAGCTTGTTTTAATAGTTGGAAATTCTTGTCAAATTCTGGTGCCAAGATGAATTTCTTTTTGGCATTACCCTTGGTTAGGTCATTGTTTGATGCAGTGATTTTTCTGCAGTCTCTGATGAATTTCCTTAGGTAAGTTACCATTCTGAGAAAGCATCTAATTTGTTTAACAGAGGTGGAGTATTGCATGTTATTTATGGCTTTTATTTTATCTGGATCTGCTTTGATGCTACCGTCAAAGACAATGTGGCCCAAGAACAGAGGTTCCTTTTCCATAAATTTGACTTTACTTGGTTTTGCATAAAGTTTGTGCTTTACAAGTCAATTGAGTGTCTTGTGGACATATGTGAGGTGTTTATCTTTGGTTTTTGAGAATATGATGATATTGTCAAGGTAGCATAATGTATTTGAGAGACCATTTAGTGCTTGGTTCATCATAGTGACAAACGCCATGGGATCGTTGGTTATCCCAAAACTATTACTCTACATTCAAAGGATCCAAATTGTGTACAGAACACAGTTTTTGGTATGTCCTTTTCTTTTACTTCAACTTGGTTATAACCTGAAGTGAGGTAGATTTTGGAGAAAAATTTGGCTCTATAGAGTCTTGAAAACAGATCCTCTATGAGTGGAAGGGGATATTTATTCTTTAATGTGCTTGCATTTAGTGCTCTGTAGTCAGTTACTAGGCAAAGAGTGCCTTCCTTTTTCTCTACAAAGAACACTGCTGCTCCCCATGGGGATTCAGACGGGTCAATGAATTCTTTGGCTAGGTTGTCCTCAATATGGGTTTTGAGGATTTGGGTCTCCATGGGGGAGAGTCTTTAGAGAGGTTTGGGTTTGGGAAAGGCTTTACACAGTTTGATGCCATGTTTGACCTCTTGTTTTGGTGGTAACTCTGTGAGCTCTTCCTTAAATACATGGGTGTATTCTTTAAGGAGTGCCACAAGTTCTGGGCATTGGATTTTGGTTGTTTGTATATTATTGAATTCAGTGTACCTCATTATCTGAAGGGTACTATCTTTAGTTAGACATTCTGAGTTGTCTTATTTTATGACCTGGACCAATACTGTGTCTCTTAGGATGAGGCTGTTGGGTTCTTTGAGGATGTTAAAATTCACTCTGTTGTGTTTGATGGTCATGGTTTTTGTTTTCCAACATACGCTAGGGCTCACTTGGGTGAACTAGTCCATGCCTGCTACAATGCCGTAGTTTATGTTGCTCATGACAAGTTCTTTAATGGACGTTTGTATGCCTTGAAGGTCAATTCTGAAGGAAGTTGTTTTGCCTTCAATTAGAACTTTTGATTTGTCTGCCATTCTGGAATATTTAAAGTTTAATTTGATAACTGGTATTTTGTAATTGGTTACAAATGGTTTACTTATAATGGTTTGTTGTGCACCAGAGTCAAATAAAATTTTATTTGTATGAGATTTATAAGTGCATGAGTAGACAAGAAGTTGTGAGCAATCTTTAATATTTACGTTCATAAAGATAGAAGATTGCGGGACATGTGGGATGCAAGCAGCAAAGTTTGTGCCCTTGTATACTTTCTTGTTGGTTTGGGGGGAGATAGGGCACTTAAGCCTGTTCCCCCTCCTCTTTTCCCTGTTTATATGTTTTGAGACCTTTGAGGTCAGAGAATTTGGGGTCATATTCATACTGGGTTGCTGTTTCAGCATTGATACTTTAGTGGTAGCTTCTTTCTTGGGTGGGAGTGGTTTGTGCTCTGGCTGCAATTGCTGTTGTGAATGCCACCATTCACCATGTTTTGATTTTGTCTTCAAAGGGTTATTTCAAGGACAAATATCTTGCTTTTGCTTTTGCCCCTCATAGGAGTCTGTTACCAAACTGGGAAGATCACTTGTTTGACATCCAGATTACCTGCAACTCACTTGCCCCACTAATACTGGTGGCAAGTGATCCTACCATAAATAAACTATTTTTTGGTAAAGCTACACAGTATATATTCCCAATCTTTATACCCAATAAAATTTAAATTTTATTCAAATTTTTGTCTTTGTGTTTTCAAGTACTTTGGCGCCTCTCTCTAGCCACAACTAGTAGAGATTATTCATTCAGGTCCACAAAGTAATTGCATATCCTTCTCTGCCATATAACTAATACTTAGTATGAATCCAATCCTAAGGTTAGGATTCCCTGTTGTGTTTCTGTGCCGCGCCTTGGAACACAAGTAAAGCCATTGTTTCAATTGGAGTTGCTGTTGCTATGAATGGTGTTTTGGCATTTTTTGCCATTAGAATTCTCTCTGCAATTGCTGTTGGGGGAGTTGTTGTGTGAAGAATATTCCATATTTACACGTTTTCCTGTGTATTTGGCTTCTGCAACAAGCGCAGGCATGGTGGTTTGGCCTCTGGGCGGATGAGGGCAGCAACTGAGGGTCTCATTATATTGATGAGTTATGCTCTATGTGTACATTTTCATCTTATGCTAGGTTTTGGATCTTGCAATGTATCTCTTTGAATTCATTGGCATAAGCTGTGATAGTGGTATTCTGAGGAAGATTGCTGAGCTGTATTGCAATGTCTTGGAGGGATTTGATGACATGGAAGATGTGGTTGATGTCTGCTTTGACCTCTTCCCAGCTATTAAGCTGGTCATCAGTTTGTGAGCCAACCCAGGTAGCAAACCAGTTAGCTAGGGCTTTGTACAAGCGCTTGTTGGCTTCCTGGACCCATTTTTTGTGGGGGATAATGCTGGCGCAGAGTTTGGCGGCTGAGTGGTCCAGCCAGTTAATGATGTTTTCTTTGTTTTTCCCAAAGAACTTGTCAATAAAAATGTACTTGGTGTTGGTAACCTTGCCTGTGACAGCAATTTTTGTGTGGTTGTGGTTGGAGAGAGCAACTGTATTGAATTATATTGGTGCATGCTTTGGGCATGACCAGTCCTTCAAAAACGGTGCATCCACTAGGTATATCTTTTTTGATGTTGCGCGCAGTAGTTTGTTTTCCAGGTCTCCTGCAATGTGGCCTGGTTTAGTACGTGAAAAAGGTGGGCTTGTTCTGTTTATTCATTTTCTCTTTCATGGGTGTTGTAAAAAAACTGTAGCTGCTACCAGTGATAAGGAGCAACTTTTGGGAAAGCTTCAAATATGAAATTACAAAGAAGATAAGTATATTTTATTGGTTAATACTTTTGACTTTTATAGCTGGTGTTGTGGCAGGGATTTTAGAGGGATCAAATATAAGGATGGTCATATGCTGGATGGGTTCAAGCTGCTGGATACATGGACAGTCATGTGATATTGGCTTGTTACCATTTCTGGTATGTCAAACTGTATATTAAAAAGGCAGCAAATTGGGCAACACCTGGATGTTAAGTGGGTTGACAGTAACCAGAATACCTGTACATCCAGCTCCTTGACAGCATTTTGAATAGGAAGCATGCCTTTTAGGGATACAAGGGTAAAGTTTAGTTTTTTACTATATGACAGCTTGCTACTAATTATTGTTGGTTTTCTACCAATAAATTGTTTATTAAGTTTGATTTATCAACATGCAAGAAAATACAACTTTGTCATAAGTTTTTAGTTAAGTATTAAAAGAAGCTCAAGGATTCCAATCATGATTTAGCTTTTGATCATCTATATGGTTTTTTGGTATCTGTGTATACTTGCCATTGTCATCAGCAGTATTTATATGGTGGTATTTTATAGGTGCTAGCAATGTACATAAAATCTTTTTCAGGCTATTTTTGAGGATCTGGAAGTACAAGCATTATGGCTACCTACAACTTACTTAACATCCAGCCATTGCCCAATTTGGTGCCCTTCTAATATACAGTTTGACATACCAAGAATGGCAACCAAGTAATATCACATGACTGTCCAAGTATCCTGTGGCTCAAACCCATTCCGCACATGACCAACCTCTAGGTTTGATCCAACTAAATCTCTGCCATAGTCAAATCTATATAAGTCTAAATTATTATTCTATAAAGGATACTTCTCTTCTTCCTCAATTCCATATTTAAAGCTTCCCCAAAAGGCGCTCCCCATCACTGGTAGCAGCTATGGTTTTTTGACCACGCCCATGAAAGAGAAAATTACTGACCAAAACCCACCTAACTTTGCTCACGTACTAAACCAGGCCACATCCCAGAAGACCTGGAAAACGTTCTTCTGCGCCCACATCATTGACAAAGATATACCTAGTGGATTCACTGTATTTGAAGGTCTGATCATGCCCAAAGCATGCACCAAAATAATTCAATACAGTTACTCTCTTCAACCACAAACAAACGCACAACCACCTATCACAGGTGAAGTTACCAACACCAAATAGATTGGTATCCACAAGTTCTTTGGTAAAAACAAAGAAAATGTCATTGACTGGCTAGACCACTCAGCCACTAAACTCTGTGCCAGCCGCATCCCCCATGAGAAGTGGGTCCAGGAAGCCAGCAAGCGCCTGTACAAGGTTGCAGCTAACTGGTTTATCACCTGGGTTGGCTTACAAAATGATGACCAGCTTGAAAACTGGGAAGAGTTCAAAGCAGACATCACGCACAATTTCTGCGTCACCAAATCCCTCCAAGACATTGTAATACAGCTCACCAATCTTCCTCAGAAGACCGCTATCACAGCTTACGCCAATGAATTTGAGAAAATACACTGCAAAATCCAGAACCCAGCGCAAGCTGACAACGTACATACCAGAGCCTCATTCATCAACAGAATGAAACCCTCTGTTGCTGCCCTCATCTTCCCAGAGGCTAATACCTCCATTCCTGCGCTCATAGCAGAAGCCAAGCGTGCAGAAAAATACGCAAACATGGAATATGCTGCATGCAACAGCAATCACTCCTCAAACAACAATGGAGGATAGCACTCCAATGACAACAAGCGCCAAAACACCTATCATAGCAACAGCAACTCCAATTGCAATAATGAGAATTGCATCCAAAGCGCAAACTGCTCCTGTCCCAAGAAAAAGGACATCACCAAAGTAAACAATGCTGAAACAGCAACCCGCTATGAATCTGACCCCACATTCTCTGACCTTGAAGGTCTCAAAACAGAGGAACAGGGAAAAGAAGAGGAGGAACAGGCCTAAGTGCCCCTGTCTCCCCCCAACTTAACAAGAAACTGTACCAAGGCACAAAATTTACTGCTTGCATCCCACATGTCCCAAAATCCTTCATTTTTATGAACTTAAAAATTAAAGATTGCTCACAACTTCTTGTCTACTCATGCACTTATAAATCTCATACACATAAAATCTTATTTGACTCTGGTGCATAACACACTATGGTTAGCAAACCATTTGTAACCAAGTACAAAACACTAGTTTTCAAATCCAACTTCAAATCCGCCAGAATGGCAGATAAATCAAAGGTGCTACTTGAAGGCAAAACAACTCCCTTCAGAATTGACCTCCTATGTATACAAACGTCCATCAAAGGACTTGTCATGAACAACATAAACTACAACATTCTAGCAGGCATGGGCTGGTTCACCCAAGTGAGCCCTAGCGTATGTTGGAAAACAAAAACTATGACCATCAAGCGCAATGGAGTCAATTTTAATATCCTCAAAGAACCCAACAACCTCATTCTAAGAGACGCAGTATTTGTTCAGGTCATAAACCAAGACAACTCAGAACGTCAAACTAAAGATAGTATCCTCCAAATA
The DNA here is from genome assembly GCA_014839935.2 of Entomophthora muscae. Taxonomy (NCBI): domain Eukaryota; kingdom Fungi; phylum Entomophthoromycota; class Entomophthoromycetes; order Entomophthorales; family Entomophthoraceae; genus Entomophthora; species Entomophthora muscae. Next base: position 163,604 of record QTSX02005855.1, read on the forward strand.
ATGAGGTACACCAAATTCAATAATATGCAAACAACCAGAATCCAATGCCCAGAACTTGCGGCACTCCTAAATGAATACGCTCATGTATTCAAGGAAGAACTCACAGAGTTACCACCAAAACAAGAGGTCAAACATGGCATTGACCTATGTAAAGCCATGTCCAAAACTTCACCCCTCTACAGACTCTCTCCCATGGAGAACCAAACCCTCAAAACCCATACTGAGGACAATCTAGCAAAAGGATTTATTTGCCTGTCTGAATCCCTGTGAGGGCAACAGTGTTCTTTGTAAAGAAAAAGAAGGCACCTTCTGTCTAGTAACTGACTACAGAGCACTAAATACAAGCACAGTAAATAATAAATATCCTCTACAACTCATAGAAAATCTGTTTACAAGACTCTCAGGAGCCAAATTTTCCTCCAGAATTGACCTCACTGCAGGTTACAACCAGGTTGAAGTAAAGGGAAAGGAATACTAAAAACTGTGTTCCGTACAAAATTTGGATCCTTTTAGTGTAGGGTAATGAACTTTGGGATGATATCTTCCTGGATCAAGAGAAGGCATATGATAGGGTATCATGGCCGTACCTTGACGCGTGCCTCTCTGTCCACTTGGTCCCAGAAACCTTTAGGGCCTGGCTAAGATCTCTTCTACAAGAATCATCCATCCAGGCGGCAACAGCCCATGGGAAGACAGAAGAGGTCTTCCTATCCTGAGGCCTTCATCAAGGATACCCTCTTAGCCCTCTCCTATACAATTTAGCCATTGACCCATGGATACGCCACCTCAGCACCAAACTGTTGGGCCTGCAGACCTATGGGCAAGACCCATTCACAATCAAGGCCTTTGCCAATGATTGTGTTGTAGGACTGACATCCAAAAGTGATGTGTCAATATTTAAAAAGGCACTCAAGGACTACTCTAAACTCTCACAGGCTAAAATAAACACCAACAAGTCCCAGGCCATCATCATAGGGAGCCCGGGCTTCAGACCCCCTCTTGCCATCAAGCCAACCAGAGACCCGGTGCACCATCTGAGCACGTGGGTCAATATGGGAGGTTTTGACACACAGGTCTTGGAATTGGGCATCCTTAGTGCTGTCTCCCTGTCCATGTCCTCCTGGCAATGCAACCTGGTGACCCAGATCAGCAGGGTTCAACTTGTAAATACGCTGGGGTACTCAAAAGTCTGGTACACTGCCCAGTTCTTCCCTCTATCCCAACAGTTCTTTAGTAGCCTCAATAAGATGGTTCAACACACGCTTTGGAGACCAGGCACTCAGCCAATTGCCACCACAAAGCTGATTGGCAATAAGCTTAGGGGTGGACTGGGTTAAATTGATGTCCGCTGGGCCTCAGCCAAGATCTTTGGACAAACAATGTCTATGGTACTCTCCACCCATGCAACAGAAACCCACTGGACCAACACCTTTAGGACACAATGGGCCAAGGCTCTGGGCCTAAACCCAGATCATAAGCAACACACCCTCAACAACTGGTTATCAAGAGTAACAACCAAAGTAACCCCCAAGGGATGGAAGCCTTCTGGAAAGTGATGCTATCAACATGTAAAGAATATTGGAGCATCAGCTCATTCAGACCTGCAGCCGCCCATAGAGGAAGGGCTGGACTGGTATGGCGCCCAATGTTCATGGGCCTTCCCGCCCACCCTGGGGCTCCCATTCCAGAACCCCTGAGACCAGTGGCGGTCCCAGAGATATTGGAGGTACTTCTACACAACAACACAAGCCTCAAGGCAAGCCTGTTATGGCGGTACTGTCACAAGGACATGATCAATCTCAAAATGCAGACAAACACATGGAAGGTTCTCTGCAGGGTATACCATACAGCTGACCGCAGCAACTGCCCAAACCCTACCTGTAACAGATGCAGGGCAACCAACATCATAACACACAGGTTCTTTGAATGCCCCCAGAGCATAAGAGTATGGCAGGTAGCCTGCGCAATTCTCCGGCCGGCACGCCCATACCCCACACCCAAGGAGGGGCTAGAAGTAGACTGGTTTTTCATTGATGCCCCCTCCTGCACTCCCAAGTCTTTCAGGGCAACAGTATTCCACACCACATTGTGGGTTATTCATTCTGCTGTCATCAAATCCTTTGTTGCCACTCCACATCCAGCAAATGCCCCAAACTCCCTCATAGCGCACAAACTTGGATGGATCATAAGCCAGGTCTTCTTTGGCAATACATCCAGTACATTGTGCAGGGAGCTAGCAGAAGAGTGGTCATCAATCCCTGGCTTGATCTTCTTTCCAGAACAAAAACAAGCTGCCTTTGTCCTTCCAGAAGTGGTCCAAACGCCCCTCCCCCTCCTTCCCCTCAAGGTTTTTCTATGGGACCTGCAGTTTCCTTGTCCCCTCCCCCCTTAGACTGTCACTTTTCTTTTGCTTGATCATTCCTTTATGGCCCTATGGGCCTTTTGTAACAATCAGAGATGTCTGGGCAACTTGAATAAATGAACTTTGGGATGACCAACGCTCCCACAATGTTTGTCACCATGATGAACCAAGCACTAAATGGCCTCTCAAATACATTATGCTACCTTGACAATATCATCATATTTTCAAAAACAAAAGAGGAACACCTCACGCATGTCCACAAGACACTCAATTGACTTGTAAAGCACAAACTTTATGCAAAACCAAGTAAAGTCAAATTTATGGAAAAGGAACTCCTGTTCTTGGGCCACATTGTCTCTGACGGTGGCATCAAAGCAGATCCAGATAAAATTAAAGCCATAAATAACATGCAACACGCCACCTCTGTTAACAAGTTAGATGCTTTCTTTGTATGGTAGCTTACCTAAGAAAATACATCAAAGACTGCAGAAAACTCACTGCATCAATCAATGACCTAACCAAGGGTAATGCCAAAAAGAAATTCATCTTGGCACCAGAATTTGACAAGAATTTCCAACTATTAAAACAAGCTTTGTTTGAAGCACCAATCTTGCAATACCCTAATAACAATGGGTGCTACAAGCTCAAGTCAGATGCCAGTGACACTGCCATTGGCGCAGCCCTACACATCTGCCAGCCAGGGCAGCAAGACTTCCTGTCAGTATGTTACAAAAGCAGAAAACTAACCAACACTTAGCAGAGATATCCAATACACAACAAGGAATTGCTAGCAATATACCACACATGGAAGAAATGAAGATGTTATCTGGAAGGACATTTATAATGTCTGAGTACTAACTGACCATAAATCCTTAATACATTTCAAAACTCAGAACACACTCGCACGGCGACAAGCCAAATGGATGTCCCTGCGGGAGCAGCTCAATTTGGACATCAAATACAAAAAGAGGGAAGAGCTGGTCATGGCTGATGCTCTCTCTAGGCTGTCAGCCAAGAAAGGATCATCCTGACCACCTGGACCCTGAATGGCCTAACCTATATAACACTGAGACCAAGAGAAAAGGGAAAGACTCTCTACACAGCAACTAACCCATAATACATTAGTAAGGAACAAAAAGTATTTCCATGTATCAAATAGCACAGTATACCAAATATTCAATGACAAACATGCCCCTTAAATCCCAGTTGCACAAAGAGTTGACACCATATTAAGACATCACCACCTACCTGGACATACAAAGGCTAACAATCTATACATCACGCTAAAAGAGATAGTATGGTGGCCCCAATCTCAAACAAGATATAATTGATGTTCTGAAAAAGTGCACAGTGTGCAAGAAATACACCAGCACAAAGGCTCCCAACCAACAGTCAACCCAGTACCTGACCCTGAATCATTCAAGGTTTGGGGACTAGACATAGTGGGCCCCTTCCCAGAAACAAAGACAACACAACTTTCCTAACTGTAGCCATCAACTTTGCCACACACTAGCCCATCTGCTGGGCAACAAAGAATCACAAGGCATAAACAATAAACTGCTTCATTAACAAGGCAATAACAACCAACTACAGTATTACAGACTACATCAGAACTGATGGAGAAACTGAGTTATCAGGTCATGTAGTAAATGACAACTTAAAATCCAAAAACATTAAACATTCCACAACCTCTCCATACAGGCCATAGACTAACGGCAAAGTTGAATGCCTAAACGGCATTTTCATCAGAACCCTTGAGAAAATAATGGATGGCAAAGCCAAGGACACATGGCCACTATGCATGAAGCATGCATTATTAGTATCTTGGGTACACACCAACCAAGGGACAGGATACTCACTGTTTGAACTAACATACAGATACAAACCAGAGATAGTTTCTTGCAATAACCAACCATATGTGAAGATCCCCCCGGGAAAACCCCCCACAGTAGAACAAGCACAAGCTCTACATCACATACACCTCAAAGCTAAAATACCAGAAACCAAAAGGCTCAAAGCACAAAAGGTAACCAACAGAGGAACCACTTCCCATTGACTCCCCTGTCTGGGTCCTAGCTGGAAACAGAAAGAAGCTAGACTCAGTACACAGAGGACCAGGAAGAATCATCAAGTACAGACCAGACCAGAACACCTATCTAGTGAAATTCCAAGGTGCCAAAACCCCTATTGTCAAGAAATACCACAGAACCTGTCTCCGCCTTAGCAAAGGAGAGCACTCAACCAGACAGGTACCAACTAGTAAACAACTCCAGGTCATCAGGCGGCAGCCGTTAAGATGAAGCCCCCTCCTGATGTACCAGAGTAACCCCTTAAGGGGTGTATCAAGGATCTGGATGACCAAGCATTATGGCTACTACCAACTTACTTAACATCCAGCCATTGCCCAATTTGGTGCCCTTCTAATATACAGTTTGACATACTAAGAATGGCAACCAAGCAATATCACATGACTGTCCAAGTATCCTATGGCTCAAACCCATTCCGCACATGACCAACCCCTAGGTTTGATCCAACTAAATCTCTGCCACATTCAAATCTATATAAGTCTAAAATATTATCCAATAAAAGATAATTCTCTTCTTCCTCAATTGCATATTTGAAGCTTTCCCAAAAGGCGCTCCTCATCACTATCTTTACTTTGAGTGATGATGTTATCTTGGATGGGATGATTGGGTCTCAAAACTAAGATGGGTCTACCAAAGATTTTAAAGCTTATGAAGAACGTTGTAGCTTTAAACCATGAAATTGAAAAAAGTGGCTGGAGGCTCAACATATGGCATTCAAGTTGAAATAGCTTCAGAAGCCCCAACATTGAAATCTGGTCAGTTTTGAGCAATCAGGTAGTGTGAAGCATCAAAACCTATCCATGATATTGTTACAACATCTTTAATTTCTCCCTTTTGGGAAAGTGATTCCTTGAGTAACTTCCCAAATGAATCTCCAGTTAATCATTAAGTTGGTGGCCCTCTTATAATTTGCCCATCTATTATGGGGATCTGTTATGAAAGTAACAGTTTCAAAGCCCCAGGCGGCAATTGAACCCACTCCTAGCCACCAGGCGGGGCTAGTGGGCAGGGGAGATTCACCTGCACCTGGATTTTTGCTTTTTGAAGCAAATCTAGGTGCGGGAACCATTCCTGCCCTGGTGGTAGCTGAGGCCCGCTTTGGGCCCAAAAGCTACAACTAAGCCTTGGTGGGTTTGGCTGGGCAGGCTATTTTTAGCTGCCCAGTAAACTCAGATCAAGCCCACCCTCCATTAAGTAATTTAGAGTCCCCAATTGGGGACCCCTTTTTTAATCAAGTTCTTTGGGCTCAGGAGAGCCTGTCAAGCCAGTCCAAAAATGGTGACTAAATTGGGAAAATCCCCAAAACCCCAGAAGCCAAACCTGCCAGAATCAATGACCAGCCAAGCCAAGATGGACCATCAAAAAGCCAAACAACTGTTCCTGAAAACCCCAAAAATAACCATGAAGCTGCCAACCAAACAGCAGAACCTGAGATGCCAAGCCTTGCCACACAGATAGCACCAGAAGAATGCCCAGAGGCACCTGCATGTGAGTAAGTATATAAATCAGAAGCACTTGAAAAAGTTCTGTATTGTCATCCTTACCAAATAAAGTTGTTATGAACCTTTGGTTCACCAATCTGCTTCCATACCTATTTTTGATACTCTTCCATCTGCATACACCCAAGCGTCAGTACCCATCTACTGGGATAGATAGTCAGACTCCAGTTGATAAAACCAAAGCCTTTGACTACTACTGTCCACCCAACACTCCTTTTGGCCCTGTGCATTTCACTGAGTACCCCGCCAATCCTGACCACGAACCCTGGACATTGAAAGACTTGCAGTGGTACACCTGCCCAAACTCTTCCAAGGAACCCTACCAAATTGTCTGAGACGGCAAAGCAATCACCATCTACCCTTTGATCTTCAACGGGAAGTACAACAATCCTACCACCTACTTGGTCCCCATGGGACCGCCCCAGACACCCAAACCAACCATCTCAACCCCCTCCCCACTTCTGATGCCTCTGGCCAGAGTAGTCAATTCCTGGGAGTGCTTTACCTGGCGCTCACGGGATTGATTGACTCTGCCTTGCCAGCGACTGGACCTTGAGCTGTGGCCGGGAAGGCCCTTTCCTACCTGGTAAAGTTAGGTCCCATCATCTGGTTGGCCATGCCAGTACCTGCTTCGACTCCTCCCTCACCTGCTGGAGCTCCACGGTACTCTTGGTATCCTGACAGGATCAAACATTTTGAGTCCTAAGCAGACCACTGCTTGGACAAGCCCTATGACCATCATGACGTACATGTGGCTTCTCATGATACTATATAAACCTCTAAACTCATATCCAATAAAGTATCATTCTCTTCTTATTTTCCCCTTTATCTCATTTGTTATACTTCTCAGAAGTATATGCTCGACAATATCAACGATTTCGGTTGTGAGATGATGGCTTGGCAGCCGGAATCTCGGGTAAGAGTTGGATGTAGATTACAGAATCGTATTGAGTTAGCCCAGCCCTAAGAACTACTCTAGTAGTTGGATAAAGGAGCAGGACCCCGCTTGGTTATAACCGAGCCCATTTCAACATTTTTTAGCTGGGTCTTTTACTGGTCTATATCCATGTCCATCATACCGTCAGCAATGAGGCTGCATTATAATTAACGTGATTGATTAAGTTGTGAACTGAGCAGATTGTGGTCCTCGAAGAAGTCATTTTTGAAGCTGTAGGGGTTTTTAAAGCTTGGATGATAGGATAGATATCCCTGCTGGGTCTGATATCGACTTTAAGTTGAAGGCAGTTACAGAAGAAGGAATATAATTAAGGTAACTTGATTATATAGCTTTCTCTATGGCTTCCAGGGTTAATAGTCATCGTGGCAAAACAGGGGAAGTAAATAATTTGGATTTCGATGTTTATCTTTCTCTGGTGGGGAACTTGAATAGCTATTTCGTTTTAAGTTTGAGGAGACTCTGGTGAGACCAAGAGTTTTCATAGTAGTTAAAGCCTTTTGGAGGTTGGCCTCATGTTTTTGCCAATGGTATGATGAAGTAAACAGTAAGATATTAACTTAAGCGCAATACTGCATTCAGATAGTAAAATATGCGGTTAGAAGTGAAACTAGCCGTGGCAATGTTTTATGCTCTAAAAATGGCTATGGAAAGCTGTAAGTGATCAGGAAATGGCCTTCAAGCATACTTAAGTTTTTAAAATATAAACTGTTGGTATTGATGAGCCTATGTATTGTCTAGGAGATTTGAGTCTGGTTGCTTTTACCGGTAGATCAAGAGTATTGTTTTTGAGTGCTCAAAAATTCCCTTGTTTTAAAACTAAAACTTTACAATATCTCAAAAGAGGAACATGTGTGAGAATGTAAAGATCTTATAGCTTTAAATGATATCTTAATTATTAAAAGTATTCATTTGATACAACTTATTAGATTAGACAGCATAGCTAAGCGACGAAAAATGATAGCTTTCCAGTGATCCTTAGTTTAAGGCTCAGCAGAGTGAGATTTGGGGATTAAATCGATAAGAAGGGTCTAAATGGAGCTAAAAGAATTGGGCTTGTCACATAACTCCAGCCCCTTAGTTAAGTAGAAAAAGCTCAAAGGTTGGATCAAAAAGGACAAATACTTCAGCTGTCAATTAAATATCAAGCAAACTAATAATCGCCAAGGGTTTATTACAAATAGAAAGGTATTTAAAACTTTCAATTTTTTCAGCCGGTTTCATTTAACTGGCCAAGGGTATACTTTTGGTACAAAGCTTTTATCAACTTAAATAATTCTAGGGTTTTTAATTCTGTGTAAGGTTAAAAACTTTACTTTTGGTAAACATTTGGCTAAATGATTCCCTTGTAAACTTCAAAAGATTGTTTTATACACCTAACTCACTCTTTTTGAACTGAGTTAAACTCCAGATAAAATTACTTTAATTTTATTTTGCAAGGTCAAAATAAAAGCCACCTGGAAATTATCCTTGAAGTAATTTCTGAACTGTAGATATAACGACTTGAAACAACTTTGCTTTTAGTTAGCTGTATCAGAGCTACAGACAGATTTATTCAGTTTACCTGATTATCTTATTCCAAAAAGCACATGGATGCTTTTTATTTGGTTTTCTCACTTCAAATCTTTTTAGATGCTGATATTCAAACTGCCTAGCTCCAAGTTTTTACTTTTAAGCAGAAACATGTCTGAACTTCTTTAACACATTAAACATGATGTACCCGTCTGGAGCCCTTAGATAAGCGACGAATTTCGCCCTTGTATAATAGTCTTGATTTACAAGTCTCAGCTAGTTCATGTGCTTTTAATTGGAACGCTTAACTTGAAGCCTTTTGAACTTGGAAAGTCTGGTTGACGTTTTATGGTTTCTGTTTAACACCTTGTATAAGCGCAGCAGATTTTCATTGGTATTTTTCAGTTTGAAGCTCCAAAGCTATACCTTATCACCCCACTCTCTTTGATAGCTTATATCGTTACTTTTTCTATCTTCCATTAATGCTTGCTTTAAGCTTTAGCTGTCTATCTATTTTGTTGGAAATAATGAGTTCCACAGCTGACCCAGATCAGTTGGCTAATGAAACCCGATCTGCGGATAGCGATAATGATATTTCCGCTTCTGATGAAGGCCATTCCGACCAAGATGAAGGAAATATTGAGGAAAAGAAGTCCAAACTAGAAGAACTAAAAGCCGAGGTAAGAGGCGTTGAAATTTCACTAGACGGCTTCCGCATGGTTCAAGTTCTTGTTTCGTTAGTAATTGTTCAAACTCGCCCGCCACCCGTTTATCATGATTTGCTTTATATAAACTTGCAAAATAAAACATTTTTTAATGAACATCGATGCTTGCATTTTTCTGAAATGGTTTGTGATTTAGGTGGTCAAGAACCCCTACCAGTACCAGTCTCACTCTGAAATCATTACGCTATACCGGGAGCTTGGACTTTACAACGAACTTGAGCAAGCTAGGTTTGCAATGAAGGCAGTATTCCCGTTAGATCAGAGTAAATTGCATTGAAAGCTAAGCTGATGTGAATAGCCCTTTGGTTGGATTGGCTAAACGATGAAATCCAACTGGCCTCGAGTCTGGAAGAACACAAAAAAACCATTGCCCTCTTTGATGTTGCTGTTGAAGACTATTTAGGTTTGAAGGGTGCCTTTACATCTAATCCATTTAAGCCATCCCCATCTGGGAATCTTATCTTGACTTTCTGGTTGAAAGATTTACCGATGGGCTTGGGCTAGACATTGTCAGGGACAGAATGCAAAAGGCAATCCTGGCTACACAGTACCATTACGATGGGGTAAAGGGCTCTTTCTACCCAATTAACGCGCTAGGGACATGCCATCTGGACCAAGGTTTTCCAGTTTGAAGAAAGCATGCTGGAGGTTTGTTGTTCAAAAGCAGAAATATTCATTTGTTTAGTTTGCCCCTAGGTATTTCTTACTTGGTGAAGTTTAATCAAAGTGCAGTGACGCCCAAACGAAACTCATGCTGGAATTGTATTCTGCACGCCTTCTTATCCCCCACAACGGTATATCCTCTCTAATCTCTCCCTAATTCTTGCAGAATTGGAAGATACCTTTTCGCGGTTTTCAAGTTTTGTGTCAGCCCATCTTCCTCAGGAGGAGTATGAAGCGACTATGAAAGCTGCCAATGCCAACTATTCGGAGTCGCTGAGAATTTCTCTGGAGCTTGGGCCTTATGAGGATTATCTGGTAAGCTATTTTCAAAAGGCTAATTGTCCAGAAAACATATGCTTTTACATGGGAAGCTTATCACGCCTACATTGAATTTCTCAAGTCGCAGCCTGCGCCTACGAAAAACAAAGGCGTGTGGCTTCAATTCATCAAGGCGTTGTATGAGCGTGCGGCTGTCCATCACCCAACAAACCCGGCAGTTTGGATCTCTTACCAAACCTTTCTGGTGCGTTTCTCGACTTTCGGCTAACTTTAAGGTTTCACATTTCCCCATGGCCGATATCCTTGGCCGAGTAGCCCTACGTGGGATGCGCAATTGCCCCTGGTCTGGTGCGTTGGTTGTATTCTATCTCAGATCATTGGTAAGAGATGCGAGCTACTTAAGTTGATTGTGTCTTTAGGAAGCCTCGGGAATCGACAAAGTGCAAGGTAAGCCCCAACATGATAAACTAAGCATGTTAGTTGCTGTTGATGAGGCTCTAGCATCCAAGATGTTGCATAGCAGCGTAGAAGAGCTTGCGCTGGTCCTTTTGGAGAGCTGTAGCATTGCACAAAGGCTTCTTTCCCATACCGAGCCAGATCAACTCAAGCGCCTACGCGAGATCCTTCGCAATTCGGTCGATCAGCTCTATTCAGGTATGTATGTTTGAGCGCGGTCTCTAAGGCTTTAGTTTTCCCAGCTGGTGACGCGCATTATCGAGTATTGAAATACTGGGCGCATCTGGAAGCCTTTCAAATCAAAGATGTCGAAGCCGCTCGCAAAGTATGGGGTGAAATCACTCGACACCACAAAAATCGTGCCGTTGTTTGGCTTCAAAGCTCCCAATTCGAAGCGTAAGCTTTGTCTTGGGTTGAACTAATCTTTAAGCCAATACGGAACTCTGAATAGATCCAAGGGGCTTCTGATCCAAGCATCCCGCACAATGACTGACGACCCCAATTCCATTTTAGTGGCGTGGGAAGATTTCGAAAGATTGCATGGCGACCTTAAATCCAACCAACAAGCAACTGCAGACATTCACGCTGCACAGATGCGCCAAATGAATCGCGAAGCTCAAAGTGCCATGAAGCATGCTGAATTGCAGGCTCAGGAGGAAGCCAAGAAGGAGCGTGCCCGAACCAAAGATAGGGCCAATAAGGTATATCCCATAGGAAAAATCTAATAACGTTAGGCCCGGAAACGTGGCTCTAAGCGCAAGCGGCCTTCAAAAGATTCTGCACCTGACCAGAAAGAGGAAGGGGATTCAGAAGGTAATGTTTCACCCACTCCCTTACTGATGCTTTTGAATAGATGACGAGAAAAAACCCCCCAAGATCAAGTATGGAATATAGCATGGCCTTTATTGATCCTTTAGGCGTTCAGATCAGCTTGGCACAACATTGTTTGTCTGCAACTTCGCGCCCGAGGTTGACTGCACCCGCTTAAGAAGTCTATTTGAAAAGGTAGATGGAAGCCGAAGATATTAAGTTTTAGTTTGGCCAAGTGAAAGAGGTGCGGAAACCCAACCCCACTGTTGGCACCACCCGCAATTTCGCCTATGTTGAATTTTCTACGCCTGTATGTTTGGATCTATTCGCTAGCTTATAGTTTAGGAGGAAGCCAAGAATGCCCTTGAGCTTAATGGACATGTCTTGGAGCGTGAGATGATCCTCTCGGTAAAGCTATCTGACCCCTCCCAGCGTAAACCACGTTCTACTGGGTAAGCAGATGCTGAATGATACCTTATTTTCCCAAGTCCCAATGCGGCACCCTCGGCAAAGCGCCTGTTCGTGTCCAACCTTCCCGCCAGCATGGCTCAGAATAGCAATCTTCTGGCTCTTTTCAGTCCGGTAAGGCTCAGCTGCTTATGCGTATGAACTTTTAGTATGGGGCCATTGATTTCGCTCGTGCCTTTACTGATAAGTCTGGAGTTCCAAATGGACGCGCCATCATTGAGTTCTCACAAGAGGTAATTATCTTCTATATTTCCATTTATCCCCAATAGGAGTCGGGATATGCTGCATTGGCCTTGAACAGCACGTTGCTTGAAGAAAGGGTAATTACCGTATGTATTGCTGATCCAGCTGCTCGCAAAAATCGTTCAGCTGACCATAGGTTTAGGATTATTCTGACCTCCTTGGCTAACATTTACCTTAGAAGTGAAGCTGCTGCATCTGAACCCTTGCCTCCCTCTGCACAGACCTCATCAGCCCCACCCAAGAGGTAAATGTGAAAGTATTTCGATAGTCTAATCTTCACCAGTGAGCTTTCTACCCAGGCCCCATTCAAGCCTCGCCAGGTTGCTCATGTCAAGCACCCGCACAATCGATTAGACGTCAAATCTGCTTTGCCTACCCCCTCTGGCCAAACCAAGCAGCCCGCCAGATCCAATCAAGATTTCAGAGACTTACTTTTTGGGAAAAAGAATTAAAGCTACTTTCTCATTTATTGAGACTCATCCTTGCAAATCTCACCTTGCTGTTCACTTGTAGCCTGATCGCTTTGACGATGAAAATCACTTCACCTTTAGATTTCAAGCCAACCAAATAAAGTGCTTCCTTAGTAACGACAGCCCAGAATTCATCCAGACATTAGCATTTCATAAGCCAAAGAGAAGATATCTGCAACCATAGTTCAGCATTTTAGGGAAGGGATTAGGACCAAAGCCATCTCTATTGGGGGCAGGAAGATATTCCGTCAGTTAGTTTTCCGACAGCTGATTTTAGTCAAATCCGATCCAACTATAGTTCCCAACTCACGTAAATTCTCAACTTTGCAGCAACAAAAAGTTTTGAACCCACAGAACTAGTCGTACAAGTTCCATAAAGGTTCCTCCTTACCCCTTGCAAAGCTTTTATTTCATAATCTGGCAGCCAAATCTAATTCCATCGGCTTTTCAAAGAGTAAGGGTTTAAAATTAAGCCTCTCGAAGACAAGAAATAGGATTCGATATGATCATATGCGTAGAGCATAGCCTTTATCAGCAGATAGAGTATTTAAATTTCGATCCATTGCAAAGCTAAAAAAGCACTTACCAGGAGAACTATAGCTGGTTCGAACTTAACTGCCATCAGCCGACAGAAGACCTGTTGCCAGAATATCTTCCTGCCCCTCTTCATCCAGGAGGGTAGGGATTCCTACACCGCCAGGGCACGGCCTGGGGCCACCAAGGGGGTACCACATGTATCCAAGGTACAGCTATCAACCCCCAACCTTCCAGACAAAGGTTACCACTCAGATCTCCCTCATAATCCACCGCATCTCATCTACTGAAGCTGGTCCCCTATCCCCTCAAGGGATTCCCAGGGGTACTGTTATGGTTGAGCATCAAATGGTAGGAACAGTGTACCCCCAGAACCTGGAACCAATGAAGAAAATCTGCCAAGCTTATGACTATGCTAGACAATTTAAATATCAGTATTGACAGAAATAGGTTAAAGCAGGTATTGCCCAAGTACCCCCTTTCTGCGGATTAGTTACAAGTTTATCGCCCGCAACTCTCTGCTTAGCGCTTGACCTTTGGCCGGCAAAACTTTGTTGATCATGACATCACCTTGGATCCCAATCCAGGCCCTCAAACCCCTGAAAACTTTTGTGCCAACCAGTCAGAAGCTCCTCCCCCCAACCTAGAATCCCGTAAAACTTTCCCAACCCTTTATCTAGAAACTCGTTTCTAGATAGCTCATTATCCCTGGCAATTCAAAATGAAGGAAGCCAAACCCCCCATGTTGGACCATCTTGGCCTCCTGGCCCCTGTTGTAGGCAGTGTGCCCTAAGCTCTATCCCAATTTTCTGCCAATTTGTTCACAGCCCCTTGCCCCCTGTATCAGACTCCTCCTCCTCCTCTATTTCCCGTTTCCCACTTCAGACGCTTTCCACAACATCTGTTTTGATTGCTGCATTGTGCTATACCTCTAAAGGGGAAAAGTTGGTGAGCCCCTCCACCCAACCTGGATCAGTGCCGCTCAAGCAGCCAGTGGTTGCCTATTGTATCCCATTTTTTCACTGGATAGCGGTGCACCCCATTCTACCCTTACATGTGCACCTTCAGATCCACCATATGCCAACCCTCAAGTATCCTGAGATACCTTGGCTGCTGAAGGGACCATCACAGCTTGATCCCTCCCCCAGCTCTACCCAGCATCCTCAGTGACTATGGGAGGCCGGCATAGGATCCAGAGAGATGTAAGAGAAACATCTCTGTAGGGTATGGTTCATCAGGGTCAGCCACAGCATAGCCACTTAGGGTGACCTTTAACATCTTCCCCCAGTAGGTATGGCCATACATAGCTGCACCTACCTGGGGGGATCTACCTGGGCACAATCAAGCTCTGCCTGTCAAGGGTCAATAGGGTATACCCTACCCCAACAGCTTCAGGAAGCCTGCCCGCCCCCTGGACTGGCACCCGGTCCACTTCACATGCCTTGCCCACCATCACATGCAGGAAGGGGGGTTGCAGGTGGGGGTGGGGTGGCCAAGATCAGCTTAGCCCAGGGGATCCTCAACCAGCCATCCTGGTGTCACAGTAGGTTCCATCATGCCAGGTATTATCTGCCCAAGCAAGAAGGCTCAAAAAGCCGGAAAACCTTTATCAAAATTAACCAAGTTAACAGATTTAAATCAAACGGTCGATTGAAACTGGGTTATGGCTGCTCCAGTCTGTCAGCTGAAACTGGTTCCCCTTTTCAAATTGACATTGATAAATTGGCATAATTTGAGGGTCACCCAATATGAGCTTGTCAATCAGCATGGTTGTCAGAAACTAGTCACACAAGGGTTCTTTGCAACCTGGACCAGATACTTACTTGACATGTGGAAGGGATAGGAGGTCAAGACTCAGGTGGTATTGCTTAGTCAATTTTTCTGATATATATTGAATAATTTTCACTATTTCAACTCTAAGAGTTAAGTCCTCCTAAAATTTTACTCAATAAAAATCATTTATCCCAAGTTCTAATTTACTTTTTAAAAAATGCATCCTGTGGTTAGGTTGTTACAATATATTCTGTACAATCTGATTCTCAACAGAATCATTTCTGGAAGATGGGGTCCTGCAGTTGGAACTTTGTCGTTGATGCCGCCCAATGTTAATTTTGCACCAGCCAATTTTGCAGCTCCTCCCCCATTCTTGAAACCAAAAATTGTGTAGCCTCACAATGTCCAGAATTTTACTCTGAAGATTTGTTGATGTTGTCTCAGGCCATTTATCTTGGGCTACTTTGGTTAGGATTAATTGTTCTGCTTAATCCTGGTATTACAGTTGGAAATTTTACAAAAAGATATTTGAAGCCACATTGGTGGTAATCATTAATTCTATGTGGATTTGGGTGGTAATTCCCCATCACTTAGAAACAGCTTCATACTATCCTGCAATTTCTGTCACACCCGGGTCCCAAGCACCTGGGTTCTGGGCCAACCCCAGCACCTAGGTAACTCTGGCCAGTGGGGTGGGGTGGGCAGCCAACTGATGCACCACCCATGGGTGTTAGAGCAAGATGAAGAGCTGCACTGTTCAAAGAAAAATTATGTGGATATAATAAACCCAGAGTTAATTGTTTGAGCAACAGTAAGCTGAATTGAGAGGAGGGCTTGATTATTTTAGAACCACGACCTGTGGAGCATAAAGCAGAGGTTAAAATCAAAGTCAAGAAGATCATTTTTAGTGGTAAGCTAGAATAGTAACAAGAAGTTGAGGTGACGTAAAAGGCTGGCCAAGAGACAGCAAAGGAGCCTGAAGCCAACTGAACCATTGCCCCGGCAAAGTTGTCAAAGACGGGGGCCAGAAGGCCCAAATACACAAACATGAGGTTAACTTTCTTTTTTATTCCAAAGATGAGTAAGATATCTAGGAACAAGTTTCTAGAGGGGAATGAGGAAAGTATTAAGGTAGTTCATAATGGGGGAGGGGATTCCATGGCTTCTGATTGGCTGGCAAGAATATTTTCAGCAGTTGAAGGTCCTGCATTGGAGTTTCTGTCAATGCCGTCATAATTCAAAAAGTTCTGGCGGCCAGTGGGTTGAGCGCTTCCATCACCAAATAGTGTATAACGTGTAATTTTCTTGTCATAGTTATCTGGATAAAAATAGGGTAGGTCCAGATTTTCCAGCCTGTTTGAGCGACCCCAGCTTTGACCCATTTTTAGTCAATTACAACATTTAAATTGTTGATTTCTCTTAAGGGTTTGGCAGCAGTTCTTTGCTGGTTTTGGGTCTTACAGGACATACTATTCCTTCCATTTGGTTTTCTACCATAAAAATGGGGTCCAGACGCTCTTGCAGCGCCTCAAAAGGTACCTGGGCTCAGGAACCAAAGCTCCCCACCGCCCAGTACCAGGCAGGTGCATGGTAGGCTGTGGTGGCAGGGATCTGCTTACTGGGAAGCCTCTCTTGGATAGAATGGAGGGAGGCTCCCAAGTTAAACTTTGCTGGTGTGAGCCCTACATTGATCCCTACCGCCACCACCATACAGATCACATGGCCTGGGAGACAAAACCTCCCAAGCAAGGGGTAAGATCAGCTCACAAGATAACAGCCCCCAGCATAGCCCAAGACATGCCAAGGTGTGTGGGATATTCGTAGGAGACATCACATGCTCAGTGTAGGGAGAGTTGAGCTGGCTTGGGCTAAACCAGTACCCAGCAGAACCTTCATCCAGCCCTGCCAG
>QTSX02005856.1:0-179250 GCA_014839935.2 Entomophthora muscae
ATTAAACATTTTGAGTCCTAAGCAGAACACTACTTAGACAAGCCTCATGATTGCCATGGCGTACATGGACAACATGTGGCTTCTCATGATACTATATAATACTCTAAACTAATATCCAATAAAGTATCTTTCTCTTCTTGATTAAACCCTTTATATTGTTTACTATACTTCCCAGAAGTATGTACTCAACAGTATGGACATACTTTCTGTAGTTATGTTTGATTTACTGTTAGGTATAATAAAATTAACAAAGCAAAGAAGAATCAATAAGTGAAAAGTTTTTTAATATATATTTATTTGTTGTAGATAAATGATAAAAACTATTTTATATTTAAAAAAGTTTAAATATATAAGAGAGTGAAATTTGAATTTTATTAAATGAGATTTATTGGAAATGTAATCAGTGGAATTCCAGGACTTGTCTTTAAAATAAACTAGAAATTTCTATTGTCAAATTGTATGCTGACATGGCTCATATACTATATAGCTTGCTGCAGCTTGAGTATGGGAGCACTGTGATACAATTAGACAAGAGGATTTTTTCTGGGAGAGCTGACATTTTTTAAGTGCCAGTGAGAATAACTGCACCCTGGATAATGTGCTCATTTGAGCTGTAAACAGATGCAATCCTTTTTCTATATAGTAAATGTAAAATTTTGTCCAGTTTAATTATTATTTCACAAGTGTTGCAAGCCGCTGCTTTGATTCCCATCATTATAAAAAGATCTAAATAGTTAAGTAAGTGAAGTCTCTGCCCTGCAAAAAGGGCTGAGAACTCACAAAATTTATTATATAAGGTACTTAATTTATTTTTTGGTGAGGTTTTTCTAAAGTGTTTTCCATGATCAGAGGGATACCAGTTTTTTCAGAGCACAAGGAGGCCCCAAAGTCCCAAGGACACCCAAAAGTTAGGGTGGGACACCAGATTAATTTTTGGGAAGGTTAGATATTTTTCTTGTGAATTTTTTATGGCATGTAATGTTGTGTACTCTGGCAGAGAACCAAACCTGACTTTTTCTTGTCCTCTCTCAATTTTGAGAAATTTGTTTTAAGGCATGGTGCTGAAAAAGTCCCAGGAAAGAAAGACAAATAGCTTGAGAAAGTTGGGGGACAGACCCAGCTGATGCCCATGTGTGAAAAGCAGTTACTTTAAAAGGTCTTGGTCACATGTGGTTTCAGGAATGGTTTTAGTATGCCTTTGTGCTCACCTGTAAATAAAAAAGTTAGTTTACTCCTTTTATTTGATTGATATTATCAATTTTTTACTCTCTCTATATTCTTATCTGTTGCCCCTGCAACAGGGGAAGCTTCAAAGGTCTTTTCACTTGCAGGTTGCTAGTCATCTTCTGTTATTTTCTTTGAAATTTTAGTTGTTTGAACATCTCTGGATCCTTTTCCCATACCCCTGTGGTTGCAAACCCCTGTGGCTTGAACTGCAGGCTGGCAAGAACATCTTTTTGTACGTTTAGGAGCCTGGTTGCTAGTTTGTATGTTGTATTTGGTATCTTGCTCTTCAACGCCTTCACTGTAAGTTTATTTAGTTTGGCACCTTCTAGCACCACCTCCTTGAGCTTTATCTTCACCTTTTGACTAACCTCTTTAATCCTGACCACTGTTGTGTTCATTTTATTGATCACTGCTTTCAATTAAGCAATGTTTCCTTGTGCTTATCCCAACCCTTTTTATACCAATAAAAAGATCCCAATGTCATATATCTATGATTTTGCATCTAATAAAGATTCAATAAATATAATAAATATGATTATGTAATTTTTTATTAGCTTTAAGTCATAATATTGAATTGATATTAATGTTCTGTATTTTGTTTGTATAGACCAACCCACTCCAGGTTTTTAAATGACTTGCTTTGCCCAAGTATAACATAATTTTTTCTTATCTTGGTATACTAATTATGTGCAAAAATCAAATTTATTATAAAAGAAAATAACTTTCAGGGGTTATATGTTAACATTGTACTTCAGAGTGTATATGTGGTGAGATAAGGTATTTTTTTATTAATCTTATTATTTTCTATTTTAAATTTGATATTTTCAAGGCGCTGCAATTAAGTGAATTTAAAAAACTGCAAGTGCTATGGAAAAGCCTATCAGAATTGATATTAGTGTTTCATTGTCTTTGATGCTTGGCTCAGACAAGATAAGCCTCTGTTTTTGCACCTAGTTTACCTTAGTAAATTAAGCCTTTTGAAAAAACCTGTCTTTGTTTACCAATTGGCACATCAACTTGCTGTCAACCTAGTCATCCAAACACTAGCTTATCTGGTGCTAGATTGACCACAAGTTGGTGTGCTGATTTGCAAACAAAGACAAGGTTTTTTCAACAGGCTTAATTTACTAAGGTAAACTAGGTGCAAAAACAGAGGCTTATCTTGTCTGAGCCAAGCATCAAAGACAATGAAACACTAATATCAATTCTGATAGGCTGATCTGTAGCACTTGCAGTTTTTTAAATTCACTTAATTGTAGCGCCTTGAAAATAATAAATTTAAAACAGAAATAAATAGAATAAGTAAATATTAAAGCAGTTGGTTTTAACTTGTTACATTATTAAATCAATCATCACTGTAGTTAAATTTAAAATATATATTATCACAATAAAAATACTTACTAGTTATAACAATGTATATTATATAATTAAAATATTATTGGGGGCAAGGTTTATTTAGAAAAATGTGGGAGTGGATGGGGAAAACTAGTTGGCAGGCTGGATTGTGAGAAGAAAAACTTGATTATCTGGAGGGGTTGGTTCTGGTCAACTGGGAGAATTATATGGGGCCATTGCAGACGGAGGTTCTTGGGCATGTTGTTGCCTTTAATGGCTTGGAGGAATTGATGGTACATGACATTATACTCATGCTTGGGGGAACACTGGTTGTCTTGTACTCCAGGATTTGCAAGTGGGAAGCTGTGGATCCTTTGATAATTGACTGCTGCTGTGAGAGTTCAGGGCCATCTTGGTGAACATGTGAGTGACCTTCTGACAGGAGAAAAGCACACTTTGGTTGTGGGCCGTACTAACCACCTGATTGAAGATTGTGGGGTTTTGTTCTTAAATTGTGTCCCCAATATTATAGAACAACATAACTCCCAGGTGTAAATTGGCATGAGCAGCATGGGAAATTGAGATGAAGTGGCTGCTTGTATGGATTTTCTTAGAGCCACTTTAGCGCATCCATTTGATGGCTCAGGAAAACCCTAAATTTGGAATTTTTCAAGCTCCAGATGGCAAGCATGTTGGAGAGAAATTTGCCATAACAGTACCCATTGGTTTAACTGAACATGGTTTGGTAAAATACAGTCCCTTTTGGAAAAGCTGCTAGGAATGCACCAATGACAGTGCTGTCTGTTTCTTTCTTTTTACCCTCAGGAATATTCTTTTTAACAAAAGCCCTATAACCCTGGACTTTTAATTAAAATTTATATTAGGATATAAAAATGACATTGTCTGAAATACTTGACAGGCAGCAGGTGATTGTGGCACCAATCATTGGGTCGTGTGGCAAATAAGAGCTACCATCCAACATCCTCTGATCAATTGATCAGAACCAGAATCTAACAGCAAGATTATGCATCCAGATCTGTGCAGTAAAACAGAAAATTAATATGCAATGAAGCTCAAGTAGACAACATGACTTAGTCATTTGGAGGTTAGAGTCCCGCTGGAGTAAGGCAGGCATTATAGGATAGCATTCTTGATCTGGGATTTGACCTGCTTCTTTGGATTCTTGGACAGCTTTTCACTGCCTCTCATCAATAGGGCATATAATTCATGTATTATAACTGGGCAACAGCTCCCATGTCAACAATAATAATGTTAAAGTGGTCACTGTTGACTTGAAACTCTAAATCTCCTATGTTTTTTGCTAGTTGCGCTAGCTTAATTCTTTTTTAAAGTGTTCAGGGGTGCAAAACCAGAAAATACAACAAAATTGTGGCCATCTCAAAACAATTTAATATTAAGCTTAATAAAAACTAAATCAAACCAGATTTTTCCTTTACTTTTACTAATAAAAATTAGTTTATTTTCTATTTTTTTCACGACGTAAAAGTGTCAATGTCAACACTTTTAGGCATAACTTATTTTTAATAACAAAACTGAAACATCTACAATAAAAGAATTAAGTGCACATTTAAAAAAAATTATTGAATTATTATATTGAAAAAGACAGTGCACATACATTTGATTGTTGAAATATTCATCTTATAAATATATATGTGGCACTTATTCCAGCTTTAATATATTAAGTGGATTAGTGGCTAACAGCAATCCAATAATTTAAGTGTGAGTTACTATGTAAGTTACTATAGAATTTATTATTAAAATAATGTCAATACTTGAAAATGATGTTTATTTGCTTGTGATCATCTGCCAGGGTGGAGTTAAGCAAATTAGAGTGGCACAATTAAGCCTAAATTAATATGTCACCTCATATAAAGAATGTTGTAAGTGATGTTGTTGACACTTTACCCTTTTCAATACTGAAGACTACTTTCTTAACAACTTCACATATACACAATGATAAAATATCATATTACCACTACCCAAATATTATATTTAATAAAAGAAAAAAAAACTTTACTACTTTTTTTACTTATTTTCATGTGCTTTTTTAAATTTTATTATGTGAACCAAAATACACAGAAAACAGTTAATTTCTGATAGCCCATGTAAATTTAATTAAGTGTACTATGTTTTTTCATAGTAAATTTTCAAAAAAAAATGACAACAGTGAGAATATTGTCAAAAATAATGTCTACGATTTTTGTAATTGACAGTGATAATTCAGTCTTTTTTACTAATTGTCACTCATAATGTTGACGCTTTTCAGTTCTCACATATAAAACTTTATGTTTTACATAATAAAAACTTCTCATTTTTTGTTATGTTGTATTTTTAACTTTTCTCTTCCATATTTTCATATTTTTAAAATAAAATCTATATCTAAATATAATAATTTTGCATATTTCTCTTAACTTTTAATTTTTTATTTAAAACTATTTTAAATTAAAAACTATGCAAGTATTTTTTAACTTTTAAATGCCAATAAAAACCATCTAAGATTATTTTTTTATATATTATGCTTTTTAAGTTGTTTTGTTTGTTTTTAAAATACTTTTGCTTTATTTTAAGTTCTTTTACTTATTATTTTAGGGCCAAACACCTCTAAGCAGCCCAAAGGAACCAAGCGTCCTTCAAAGCCAACCAAACCCACCAAAAAGAAGCCTGTCTTATCAAAGAAGGCCACTCCAAAACCATCCCCAAAGCCCTCACCAAAACCCTCCCCTGAGCCCTCTCCTGAGAAGAGCCCTGCTCACTCCACTGGGGGAGAGGAATCTGATGGCTCCCTTACAGACCTCAGTTTCTACAACTCAGCTTCTGACAAGGAGCCAACCAAGAAGCGGCAGCAAGGCAAAAAGACCCCACCCAAGGATAAGTCTCCTGCACATGAGAAGCACCACAATAAGCCCCCTTATGCTTTCCCACTACTAAACTCCCCCCTTCAATCTCATCTGGGGATGATTCAAAGCCCCACCTGATTACTTCCCTGGCTTCCGCCATGCTCCTGCTGGCCCATGGGACCCTCTGTTGGCCCACAACATTTGCAATGTTGATGACAAATTTAAGGTTCCCTCTTCCTTGTCTAAGTATTTTCCTATCATTAGTGTAAAGGGTGGTCCAGCCATGGTGGCCAATGGTTATATTTTCTCTTGTAACAATGCCAACCAGGGCTTCAAGAGCCGCCATTACACCTGTGAGAAATGCTCCTGCCCAGTGCAGCTCAACACTGAGCTCTGGGACTTGGTCCAAACATCAAGGGTGAAAACACTTGTGTGATGCCAAATACCACCATAGCCCACCTCCTCAAGTGGTATCTTGTCCAGGTCATGCCCACTTCAAAAGACCTTTCCCCAACCTAGCTGGCTGTGCTTGCTTGCAAGTACCTCTCCCCAACCAACTTGAAGAGGGTGTCAATCCATATCCAGTTGGTCAAGTTTGTAAGTGATAGGTGTCAAGCCTTCAATCCCCTGGCCAAGAGCGCCACTAAAATTGAAGACCTGGTCCTTTGCAGATGCCCTCAAAAAAACTCAGGATGGAGAGATGTACCTGTTCTATGACAATGGGCAGGAAGTAGATGACAGGATCATTGCCTACGCCACAACCCAAAGCCTGGAGCAGCTTGACACTGCTACTACCTGGCTGTGCAACGGCACATTTGCAACAAATCCAACCCTTTTCAACCAGCTTTGGGTCCTGTATGGGCAGTTTAATGACCAGGTCATCCCCTTATGTTTTTTACTTCCTGGTGCCAAGACTGAAATCTACACCAGAGCCTTTAAGATTTTCCGGGATGCATTGAGCTCCCTTCTCACCAACCAGCTCCCCCCTCTCATTCACACCACAAGGGCAAATCCCTCCTCCGCTGAGAAGGATGAGTTGACCCTAGCCGCTGAGCAGCTAGCTCATGCAGGCTCACTTGGGCCAAAGGTTATCATAATGGACTTTGAGCAAGCTCAGCTCAGAGCCTTTGAGGCCACCTTCAATGGAGAAGTTCAGGGCTGCTTCTTTCATTTTAGGCAGGCCCTCATCAAGAATCTCAAGTGTGAGAAGGCGCTTTTCAAGAAGTATCTTAACAATAGTAAGGGGAAGTGCTGCTTTGCCTTGACTCAGTTTGCTGCCTTGGCTTTTGTGCGCCCAGAGCATACTGGGATTGGCTTTAATGCCCTTTTGGAGGACGCTTACATTAAGAAGCACTCCATCATCTTCAAAGGTTACTTGGATTACTTCAAGCGGCAATGGGTGGATAAGAAGGTGACTGCCCAGAGAGGAAAGAGCGGGGCCACTGCTCCTTGGAATTGCCAGGGCGCCTGTCTCAAGGGGGAGATGAAGACCACCTCCAGACTGGAAGTGTGGCACAAGTACCTGAAGGTGAAGTTTGGGGCCAACCCCCAATACAACAAGTTCTTCTCTAAGCTGCAGGAGGAGCAAGCAAGAACTGTCTCCAAGTTTTGCAACCTGGCCAACCGGGTGGCCCCCAAGAAGCAAAAGTCCAAGGAGCAGGACTACCAGGAGGACATTCATAAGGTGGTGAAGAAAAAGCATAAGGTGGCTGAGATTAAGAAGTAACTTGGGACATTGCCACTGCTCTTGCTAGTGGCTTTAATTAGCTTAATAAACCTTGCTTTGCTTTGCCTGTATGTTTTTCACTTTTAAACTTTTAATTTATTTTTATTGTACTAATCTTTTTAGGTATAAATGATAAGTTTCAGATACAGTTTCAATGTGGTTTAGTAAGAAATATTTTATATTTTGTTAGTTTATCTTTAAAGCTATGAGATATTTTCAGTTATGCTTATATAAAGTATAAAAAATTTAAATTAGAATTTTCTTATGTTTTGTAGTTATTATGATATATAAAAATTCTTTCTTTTTGGTTCATTGGAATTTTAATTTTTATGGGAATAAAAAATAATTTTATAATAAAGAGTGTAATTTATATAGTAAACTGAAAAATATTTGCTTATATCTCCTTATTCTTATTACTTATGGTATTTTTTATTGCATTTTTGAATACTCTGGGGTCATTTTAGTATAATAAAGTATTTAAAATATTTTTTATATTAAAAATGTTCAGGGTAAAGTGTTTTGTTAATTAAAAAAGTGTTGACATCCAGGAAATGACATTAAGTAAAACCGGGTTGTCACTTTACTATAGTGCTAACATTAAAAGTGTCAACATGGCCACTGTCAACATTATTATTGTTGACATGGGCGCTGTTGCCTTATAACTGCCTTGGTGAATTGTAGATGGGTGGCAATTTTGGCAAATGTCACACCACTATATTTGAGGCTTATAGTTTTCTTTATAATAGCACTAGTTACTAGTTGTTGTTTTTGGGGCCCACTGGGCATAATGTGACCTGGATTAGGCAGGGCTTGCTCTGATTGGTGCAAATTATCAGGAAATAGTTGGATTGGGTTGGAGGAAACCACAGTTGTCCAGTCTCCAAAATGTGGCACAGGCTTGGGTTGGGCCTAATCTTGGGGTTCAGCATACTGGCTGTCTGAAAAGCCACCCATGGATGGGCCTGGTGACACATACAACTCAACCACCTTGTGACTTAAGTTTATTTAAATGTACACAGGGGCCATGGCAGTTGTACTCCCTTGACCAACAGCCTAAGCTTGGAGGTGCTCCTGGTACTGCTCTTCAACAATGTCAAAGTTATCATCACTTGTGAAACTCATTAAGAAAAAAGCAAAAAAAATCTATTAAAATTAGAAAAGCAAAGTATTTCCAGAGTATTAATTTTATTTAAGTGTGTGCTCCTATTTAAGACATTTTCTCAGAAATAAATGGCAAAATTTAGAAGCAAGTACTTTGAAAATAATGCTGTAGTTCTCTGAATAGATATTGGTAGATTCACTCCTGAAATCCACTATTCCATTTGAAGTCCCAAAAATAATCAATGTTTTCAAAAAAAGAGTTGTTTTAGTTTTGAACTTATCAATTTTGTGACTGAACCTCATTTTTTTTGTTAGAATCATTTTTGCTATACACTCATTATCAAATTTGATGTATATTGCTTCAGGATGTGATTAGTTTTTGTTTGTTTTTTATAGTCCATTTATTTGCTGTCTCATCTCTGTAATTCAGTAATTGACTTTAATTTTGTTGTGTGATTGACTATTTTTGTTTTTTGTACTAGATAAATAGAAGTTTTATTGAGTAAATTGATCAAAATTGTTACAGTTGGATTTTTTTAGTGACTTAATCTATGTTTTCTAAACCAAATAATATTTTTTTTATCTCAACAGGTTCGAAAATTACATTATTTTTATGCTATAATTAATAATAGATTTAAATATTAATATACAGATCCACAGCAGTGATTTTTATTAATTTTAATTTATCTTCACATTTTTATGTATTTACAAGCTTTTAAAATTTGCTGATATAAATGTTTTATAATTATATGTGTTATAAAAGATAGGTTGTTTATTTTTGTTAGTTGAAACCTATAACTGGCATGTAATTTAAACAATTCAATCTTTTTTATAACTCATCCCGGACCTTTTAAGTGAAGGACAACTTTTATATTTTAGAAAACATAAAATGTTTGAATAAAAGAAATTAAAATTTACTGGATATGGCAATGAAAATAGTAAAAGAAAAGTGATTCTTTATTAGTAATTGATTTCATTAAAAATTGGTGTTTATCTTTACACTTGATAGATCTTAATTATTTAAAGGAACTCAGTATAAAATGAGCCCACAATAGTATTTTAAGTCTATTCAAAAGTTTAAAAAAGCGATCTTATCTTACCACTTTTGTAAACTAGATGTGTATTTGAAATGAAACTTAGGCATTGTGATTAGAAATTGATTTGTTTAATCCTGTTTTTTTTGTAAAATAACATAAATTTTTAAAAGCTAATCTAGCTATTTATAATATATCTTTGGTTTGAAATATTATATTTTGCTTGATTTTATAAAAAGTGTGGGAAAAAACGGAAGGCAAATTTTACAGGCACAATTAAAGTTTTGATAATTCAAATATTTTTTATCATTTAAAGAAATTTACAGACTAGTCTATTGAAGAAAATCAGATGTAGCATTTCAAATGTTTATTTATGTGGTGTTAATGATTTATGATTTCATAAATAATTGCTTATAAAAATAATTTCATTATACGCTATTCTTTAAATTAAAATGGTTTTTATAACAAAATATTAAATAAACAAATAATCTATCAATGTGATGCAAGGAAGATGATTTTTTACGTCACTGATAAGGTTTCACATCGGAGAGGATTGGTATCTGCTTAGCCGCATTGGTTAGCATTGTAACGTAGTCATTTGTACTAAAAGGTTTGAAACTAGATCATTCCATTTTGTCAAGTGTCAGTGGTTAGTAAGTGAAATGACAATTGTCTGACAGTAGGTAGTGAAAGGCAAGCGCGTTACCGTGCAATAAAATGACATGATAGAGTAATAAAAATCTTTGGAGCTCAGCAAAAGCAAGTATAAAATGAACTGGGATAGGACCCGAAAATTCAATATTCTAAGGTTAAATTTTATCCTTGGACCTCTCTTGGCTCGCCTGTCTCCCTCGGCCCAGTCTCGTCCCACCTGGCCAGCTGCTAGGGTTGGCCTTGTTTTTTGCCTGGTCGGCCACCTCCCTCACCTGATTGTGTGTTCCTGGTCCGCTGTCTCCTCCGCATGTCTGTGTATTCCTGGTATGTCTCCTTTGCCACCTGAAGTGTGTTCCTGGTCCGTCTCCACCCTGTTGGTTTTCTTCGCCTACTGTCCAGGTAATAATTAAATACCAATTTTACAAGAGTTGACTGTGTCTTTAGATTCTTGGAATTCAGGAGATTATTGGCTCTTTTGGTGTCCTGTCTGGTACTCGAGTCTTTTTTCTTTGGGTGTCCTTGTGTTTGTTTCCTGTGTCTGTGATTCTGTTTGTGGTGTTTTGTTTGTGTTTGTTTTTCATTTTTGAGTGTTTCTGTTTCTGTGTTTTTCATTTTTGAGTGCTTCTGTTCCCTATGTTTGTCAGTTACTGTCAAGCAGTAAATTTTCATTCTCTAAGGGTTTTGTTAGCTGCTATGGGAACCTGTAGATTCTGTTGTAGTAACTTGTCATAAGGATACAAATCTAGTTTCTAAATACAGTGGTGGCTGTCTTAGCACGAGTAGTTTTGGTCTTGCAGACTACAATTCTTGCAGGTATACAGCCTTACAATCAAGCAATTCACATACTCAGCAAAAATTTTCTTTACCCTGCTGAGTCCCCAGCGAAACTGTTTCTCAAGTGGGAGCCTGGAAAAACTTACCTTTTTTAAGTCAAATGCAGGCTGACAACACTATCAGTCGTGCCTATACAGTAGGTCGGTCCTAATGGGTGATGCTGCCGCAGGAGGGGTTGTTGGACACTTTGCAGTGTCTTGCGGCATCCCAGCCTGTGGCAGTTGAATTTAAAGTAGAAATTTAAATGTCTTACCTTAATATTGAACCAGATCAGTTTACATCCAGTCCATATATATTCTACTTTAAAACTTACTGACATCCATTGGAGCTTAGAATGCTTTCATTGATTATGATTGGTTGACCCCGTTCATTTCTCCACCAAGAAGATAAGATTAGCATTGACTAAGCAAGGTAAGCTTTATTCAGATACAATACTAACTTTTTCATTTCTAAATAATATAGATCATTTAGAACTCAAAAGGTAAGCTTCAAAGCATGCACTATTCTAACTTTTTGAAGTGTAATTGATCAAAGATATTTAAGGTAAGCATACTTTTAAAAGTTTTGAAGCTAATTTAAATTTAAAAAGGTAACTAGAAGTTAAAAGAAACTAATTCATTTAGAGATTCAAATCAAAGCTAATTTCAAGTAAGCATTTCATCATTAAATTTAATAAACTACTAGCTTCTTTTCTTTTTTGACGGAGCTTTTCCCCAAACTAGATCAAGGTTAGGTAAGCTTTTTTTACTAAATTAAATAACCTAGATTTAAAATCCAGATCTTTGCCCTGATTTGGACTTGGGTCGGTAAGGATTGTTTTGTTTCTCAAACCTTTTTAAATAAAGCTGCATTTAAGGTAACTATTTTCAAAAAACCACTAACATTCAAAACCTTTTAGATGGAAGGGTTTGCAGCAGATCTTGGGGTTGGTAAGTCTTTTTTTATCAAATTTGCAAATCTAGGTTAAAAAACCTGGAATTTAGCCCTGAAGCTAATCTTGGGCTGGTTAAGACATTTTTTTTGTGTAAACCACTAACCTTTATCTAAAAACCCCTATTTTACCTGCTGCAGATCATGAGAAGGGCTTTAATTTGATCTATTGAGGTTAATAGTAAATTTAACTGATTCTAACAACCAGTTTTTTATAAAAGGTAATTTTAAAAACTAAAAGATACTAACCATATAAACACATATCTAATTTGCTGTTGATCTGTGGTAATTCTTTCATAAACCTTAACCAGGTTTAAATAATATGTGATAATCTTTCATAAACCTGCCCCAGGTTTAAACAAGCTATTAAATAAAGATGAAGTATTTATAAAAAGAAACAGATTTTTATTTTTATTTTTATACAAAAAATCTAAGTACAATAAATAAAAAAGCTTTGCACAAAGAATATAACTTTATTAGAAATGCTCACATTTGCACTTTTCAATGTTTTGAATAGTTTCAAGGATTTTTTCTGACTATTTCAGTTAAAAAACAGGTTCATATATGATTTACCAAGCTTTAAATGACAGAAAACCTTCACTACTTAGCCTATAACTTTGCTTATATAATAAAGAGATGGCAGCCCCAGAGAAACCCAATAAGGGCTTCTTTGGGGCTTAACTGTGTATCTGCAAATTTACACTTATTGTTACTTATAAGAAAAGCTTAAAAATGGCTAGAAAAATTTTTAATATTGAAGATCTTGAGGCACAAAATCTTCAGCATCTGTTAGCCAACCCAGATCAGGGTGGCCAACATCACCCAAACCTTCAGCGCTGTATAGATTGCCTTTTATATTATGCTACTACTCAGTTCTGTCTTCCCAATGGTCGCCAGGTTAGAACCTGTAAAATCTGTTGCAACATTAGAGCTCAGCAGCCTGCTGAGAGAAGGGCTGCTGCCATTGAAAACCTTTCTGGAGAGAATCCTGATGCTTTTTTTAATAGAAAAGATACCTGGGTTCCTCTAAATATAGGCTTGATAGATGCAGTGTGTGAGCGGTGCCAAGCTTTACACTGGGCCTGTGAGGGTATCTGGGTTACTAGACCTGCTTGCCTTAGGTTTACCCTTTGCTGCAATAATGGAACTGTTCATCTGCCCCTGCTTCAACCAATTCATGAAGAAATTCATGCCCTGTACACTCAACGCACCCCCCAGGCAACTAACTTTCTTGAAAACATTTGCCAGTACAATGCTGCCTTGGCAATGAACTCACTCATTGCAGGTAACTATTTTTAATTTTCATCTAACTGATAACTTTTAGAGCAGGACCGTTGCTTGGGAGAACATCCTCACTATGTTCCCTACTTTATTCATGGGGAGTTATACCATGTTCAATACTCTTTTTTTCCTTCTGAGGAACAGAACCATGTGTATAACCAGCTTTACTTCATTGATCCTGAGCTTGCCTTACGGCAGCACATGCAGAGAAACCCTGGGCTTGATAGTGAGCTACTGCAGTTGCTTGATTGTGTAATCTGTCAAGCTAATCCCTTTGTTTGGATCTATTGTACTGCCACTGAGATTGTCCAAGAGTATACCAGAGCACATCCTGAGGTTGCAGCCTATCTTCATCCCAACTTAAATTTGACAGTTGAAGCAGGCAATGATTGTCACACCTATAATTTGCCCCAGCAGCCTCAGATTGCTGCTCTGATGCCCCTGCCTTGGCTGCTGAGGAGGACAGTGACCGTAACCAGCGGCATGTCTTGATGCACTTATGTGATAGACGCACTGAAAGAATTGATCCAACAGTTGCTAAATACATGCCAACTCATTATGTTCTTCTCTTTCCCCAGGGTGACTTGGGCTTTAGCTTTGGCTTGCATCACATGGACTGGGATACACCTACAGCTTGCTGGCTCAGCATGCGTGACTATTATTGTTACTGCCTGTTTCAGCAAAATACTCAGCCAGCTATAATTTTTCTTGCCCACCGCCTGTTTCAGCAGTTTGTTGTTGATGCCTAGGCCTCTTGCAATATGATGCACCTGAAGTATAAGAAAAACCATCAAGATGTCTTCAGAGCAGAGTTTTATAACAACCTTACAGATTACTATGTGTGGACTGATATTGATGACCCCCATGAAATAGTTGGCCATCATACTATTCTTCCCTCTTTGCACATTGGTTCATGTTGTCATATGCAGCAGCTCTATCAGGATGTGATGTGCATTGTCTGTCATCTTGGGAAGCCCACTCTCTTTATTACTTTCACAGCAAATGATAGTTGAGAGGAGATTAGACGTGGGCTTGGCCCCTGTGAAAATCCTATGGACCGGCCCAATATTGTTGCCCGGATATTTCATATTAAGATCAAGGAGCTGATCTGGGATATGCGGCGTGGATTTTTTGGTCCCTACCTGGGGCACTTCTGTGTCATGGAATATCAGAAGCAAGGCCTACCCCACATGCACTGTGTCCTGTTTCTCTGCTCAACAAACAACTTTTACATGCAGCCTCAGAACAGTGATCAGCTGATTTGGGCTGAGATCCCCCCTATGGCAATTACCCCTTACCACAACAAGCTTAGGCGTTTGGTATTGAGCTATATGATCCATACCCTGTGCAATCAGAATAAAAATTCATCTTGCATGCATGACTTTCCAACTGGCTGCCACTTCTTGAAGTACTTTCTGAAGCAGTTTCAAGATGAGACAATCCTACCTGCCAATAGATACCCAAATTATAGGTGCCACAGCCCCCAGAATGTGGTTGGATCAGAGACTTTGACAGGTCGCAATAACATTGACGTCAAAAACAGCTGGGTTGTTCTATACTCTCCAGCCCTTATCTGGAAGTACAAGGCACATATTAATTTTGAAGCCTGTGTCAACCTCCAAACAATCAAGTACATCCTAAAATATATATCAAAGGGAGAAGACATGTACACAGCAACAATTGAGAGTCAGGCACCTTTAGCTGAAATTGTGCACCAGCATCCCAATGTTGTAAATAACGAGGTCTGCCAGCATCTCCATGGCTGATACATTGCCCCGCCAAAGGCTGTCTGGGAGCTGATGGAGTTCTCTCATCACTCAATTAATCCTTCAATTATTTTTTTGGCCGTTAATGCTGAGAACCAACAGATGGTCTACTTTGCTCCCAGTGATGATGTCCTTTGTCAGGTAGAGAACCCCCCTAGAACAACTCTCATGGGCTGGATGTTTTATAATGCTTGGAACGAGGATGGACGGCATCTGCTATATTCAGATTTTCCCCAATATTACACCTGAAATGCTACAAACTAGATCTGGAGAAGACGTCAACAGTGTGAGCAGTTTGGATGTATGTACAACGTTAGCCCCAATCAAGGAGAACACTTCTTTGTACAGCTCCTCTTAAGCATTCAGAGTGAATGCACAAGCTTTGCTGACCTAAGGACTGTTGGTGAAGGCCTTGAGCGCGTAACCTATGCCACCAATTGCCTGGCATGTGAGGCTTTAGGTCTGCTCCGCAATGATGAGTACTGGCAAATTGCCTTTCAGGAGACTGCTGAAACCCACTCTGGCCACAGACAGCGGCTCCTATTTGTTCAGGGCCTTACCTCTGAAGACATTACCAATGGCTTGAGGATATAAATGAGTTTTGGGAGAGCTTTTGTGATTATTTGGAGCACCAGCTGCAGTTTCTGACTGTTCCAGAGGGCCTCCAAGATCCCCATCTTGATTATGAGCTTTTTCTAATTGCCTGTGAGCTTCAAAAGTTTGGTCAAAGCTTAGAAGCTTACCATCTTCCTAACTACAATCAAGGATGGGAGGATCCCAGAAACCTGGTTCAGGATTTTAATCCCCCAGTTGAACTGCCTCAAGCTCACCCAGACCAACTTAATGCCAACCAACGGGCAGCTTTCACCCAGATTACTGAGCAGATTTCCCAGAATCCCACCCATGCACACTTTTTCCTTCAAGGCTCTGGGGGTACTGGGAAAGCATTCCTCTACCAAGCTCTGGCTGCCCATTACTGTGATCAGGGTATGTATGTCATCTGTGTTGCCTCAACTGGCTTAGCTGCCAGCCTTCTGCCAATGTGACAGACTGCCCATTCAACTTTTAAGGTGACTCTTAACCTGTATAAGAACTCAGTTTACAACATTGGGTATCAATCTCAGCTGGCTATCAAGTTACGTCAGACAAACTTACTCATATGGGATGAGACCCCCATGCAGCATAAGAATATTGTGCTGGCCGTTGAGTGTACTCTCTGGGATGTTTGCAACAGCAAAGCTCTCTTTGGTAGGATCCCAGTAGTTTTTGGAGGTGACTTTAAGCAGACACTTCCAGTGATCCAACATGATGGTCATGCTCAACAGGTTGAAGCCTTCATCCAAAAGTCTAGAATTTGGCCCCAGCTTCAGATTTTGTTTCTGAACCAAAACATGCGGCTGCATCAGAATGAAGAGAATTAGGTTTATGCCTGGTACCTGGAAGAGCTATCCTTTAATGCTAGGCTTTATGGATTGATATACTTGCCTCCTTTTGTTACACAAGTTGCCAGATCTGAGCAGCTGAACCAGGCCATCTATCCTCCTGAACAGCTTTGAGCTCTAACTCCCAATAATGCAGCTGTATTTTTAAAGGCTGTGGCATCTTAACTGTCACCAACTGCCAAGTTGTTGAGTTTAACTCTAGAATCCTTGACACTTGCCCTGGAGCTTCACATGACTACAATGCCAAGAACTGTGCCAACCCAGAAGAATGGGGGTGATGCTGATTTTGTTACTGCTGAAGTCATACAGACCCTTAATTGTAGCAGCTTACCCCTATCCCACCTCACCCTGAAGGTTGGCGTTCCAGTGATGATTCTTCAGAATATTTATGCCACTGAAGGTCTATGCAATGGTATAATGGCCATAGTCACAACCCTTTTCCAAAACACAATTGAAGTCACAATTATCTCTGGGATCTATCAGGGCCGCTGCTGTATTATTCCCCGTCTAACAATGGTTGAGGAGGAAGAGTTTCATTTTACTCTACAGCGCTGGCAGTTTCCAATCCGCCTAGGATTTGCCATGACTTTCAATAAATCTCAAGGTCAGTCCTTGAGCCACGTGAGTGTTGATCTCACACATGATCCCTTTTCTCATGGTCAGCTCTATGTTGCTCTTTCTTGTACTACTGATGTGCAAGGCATCATAGCCTTAATTGATCAAGATCATAATCACAGTCAGACCCAAAATTTTGTCTATCCAGAAGTCCTTCTCCGCCAAGCTCCTCAGCCTGAGTAAGCCTTTAAATACATCTTTTAGCACAATAAACTTTTATTCACACACAATATCAATAAATGCTGATAATTCTCATCATAATAAAGTTATAACACTAAAGATTAAAATGTTATTAAAAAGCAACTATTAGAGTCAATATCACTGAATAATTTATAAACTGAAAACACATACCAGTGGGCTGCCGTAAAAGAGTGAAGCTGAGTGTAGCACAGCTTTGCTCTTTTGGCAGCCTTCCTACACATTTTTCCTTTTACCAGCTATAAAATAGAAATGCATACCAGCAACCATCATCAAACGCTTTTTACCAGCTATAATTGAAAACACATACCAGCAGGCTACTGTAAAAGAGTGAAGCTGAGCGTGGCACAGCTTTTCTCTTTTGGCAGCTATCCTGACACATCTTTCCTTTTACCAGCTATAGACTAGAAACACATACCAGAAACCATCATCAAACGCTTTTTACCAGCTATAACTAGAAACACATATCAGCAGGCTGCCGTAAAAGAGTGAAGCTGAGCATAGCACAGCTTTGCTCTTTTGGTAGCCTGCCTGCACATATTTCCTTTTACCAGCTATAGGCTAGAAATGCATACCAGCAACCATCATTAAACACTTTTTACCAGATATAACTGAAACACATATCAGCAGGCTGCCGTAAAAGAGTGAAGCTGAGCGTAGCACAGCTTTGCTCTTTTGGCAGCCAGCCTGACACATCTTTCCTTTTACCAGCTATAGTCTAGAAACACATACATACAACCATTATAAAACGCTTTTTACCAGATATAACTAGAAACACATACCAGCGGGCTGCCGTAAAAGAGCAAAGCTGTGCTACACTCAGTTTCACTCTTTTACGGCAGCCTGCCTGCATATCTTTCCTTTTACCAGCTATAAGCTAGAAATGCATGCCAGCAACCATCATTAAACACTTTTTTACCAAATATAACTGAAAACACATATCAGCAGGCTGCCGTAAAAGAGTAGAAGCTGAGCGTAGCACAGCTTTGCTCTTTTGGCAGCCTGCCTGACACAACTTTCCTTTTACCAACTATAGTTTAACAAAATAGTTTTAAAAGGCCACTGATTTAAATAAACAAAAAAATGTAAGTCAGCTAGGATACCTGGACGTGTACCCAGGCGGGATGCCGTAAAAGGGAAAAGCTGGCAAATCTCAGCTTTGTTCTTTTGGCATCCTGCCCAGCACACCACACTTGTCTAGTATAGACCGCTCTTGTCCTGGAGGAAGCTTTTTACTATGTTTTTGGTTAGAAAATCTTTCCATTTTTTAATTCTGAACTAGGCCAACAACAATATCAATTGTGCCTAAATGATAGTAAAGTTTTGGTAGTAGATGCTGCTGCAGGAGGAGTTGCAGGACACTTGGCAGTGTCTCATAGCATACCTACCTGAAGCAGTTCAAATTAAAGTAGATTATTATTAAAAAATAGATGTATACTATTTTGCTATGCTATTAAGGTAAGTCATTCAAAATCAAATATAAAAACTTAATAAAAATGATTGAAAGACAAGATGCCATCATCCAATCTGATTGGCTACTTTAAAGCTTAAAATATAAGATTAGATGTACTAAGCCAAGGTAAGCCTTCACTAAACACAATACTAACTTTCTCAACTTAAACTTAATAGATTCACTTCAACTCAAAGGTAAGCGTCAAAATATACACTTAATACTAACTGTTTTAATCATAGTTGATCAATGATAAACAAGGTAAGCATATTTTTTAAAAAAATTTGAAGCTAACTTTGTTTTATAGAGGTAATAATTTAAAAAAAACTAAATAAAAATCAATTCAAGGCTTAATTTCAGGTAAGCTTTTCATTAAATTTACTAATCTTCTTCAAATCCTTTTAGATGGACTTGGTCCACAGCAGATCTTGGGGTGGGTAAGTCATTTTAACAAATTAAATTTACTAACATAAATTTAAAAACCAGGTTTTTGATCTGAAGTAGATTAAGGTTTGGTAAGCAATGTTTTGATTCTTAAAACCTACTAAAATAAAGCTGCATTTGAACAGGTAATCATTTGCAATAAACTATTAACCTTCAATACTTTTAGATAGACTTAGTCTACAGTAGATCTTGGGATGGCAAGTTTTTTTTTCACTAAATTACCAACCTAGATTTAAAAATCCAGATTTTTCCCTGAAGCCAATCTTGGGCTGGGTAAGTCATTTTTTCTGATTATCAACCTTTTTTAGAAAACACATTTTTACCTGTAGCAGATCATGTTTTAGGTAAGTCATCTTTTCCAAAATACTAACCTTGATTTCAAGCCCCAGATTTCTGCCTACAGCAGATCCTGGGTTGGGTAAGCTTTTTAGAGTAAACAGTTTTTTACCAAAAAAATTGTTTATCCAATTTAGTTCTTTGATCTAACTAGCTCTATTTTACCCAAAATTCATCTTTTTCTATTAAGGTAATCTCTTTGGCTTCATTGCTTTAAACTTTTATTAGCTATTATTTTGAATGTTGTTTTAACTTCTTTTCACATGATTAATAAATGTTAAAAAGTATATTTTAAAGCTACTTAATTTTAAGTTCTCTACCAAGAAATTATAATTTGCTTAAAACTTTTATTTAATCTTCATGGTTTAATGGTTATAGTCAATTTTTGGTTAATTGTGATAAAGAAGTGTCCTGTCTCTCCTTAAAATATTTTTCACCCAAATAGAACATTTATAATAAATTTTATTTCCCTCCCATCTGCAAAACTCCAGCACCACCTAAATTTAATATATAATAGCCACTATATATTTTTAACTTTCTTCTGCCCATAAATTAGAGGGTTCCTCTTTTAAAAGACCAATATAATCAATTAACTTTAAGAGATAAGAAAATATTAGATATTCATAAATAATCAAGTTTAGACCATATTACAGTAGTTTCATTTTATGATGTTTTTACTAAAATCAAAAGCAATATAACTTACCAGAGGGTACTGAACCCACAAAAATAAAATAAGATGCAATCAAATGTTATGAATCTGAAACAACATCACATTATATAACTAAAAAGATCTACAAAATCAGACACTATCTTATCAAAAATAGTAAGTAATGATATCAAAAATCAGAGTACCATATAGAATTAACTTATATTTAAAAAGAATTGATATCAATATGTTAATAAATGAAATATGCAGTCCCCTCAAATAAACACTGTATCCTAGTAAAAAAGTGTGCTATAAAGAATATATTAAGCCTTTAAACTACAAAATAATGTTCAGGAACCAAAGATATTTATTATAACATGTACTTGATCTTTATTAATGTGGCAAACTGTAATGCCATTTGGCTTTCAAAATATATATTGAAAAAAGAATTTAAAAGGGCTGCAGTTTCAGAATGTGGATAAAAATTCAGTACTTTTCAGAGCTGTTGAGATAGATAGCCAAAACCAAGTGCTGAGCACACAGAAGTTGTGCACAAAATAAATCTTAAGTGGGCTAATTTTCTTGTTAACATGTATAAACTGTTGATTTTTTAAGTGAGAAAACTTGGTGGTCTATGTTTGGGTTTGTCTGTGTATCTCAACAGCTCTTAAAAGTACTTTAATTAATATCCAATCTCTAAATACCAAAATATAATGTATAAAAAAGGTACAAGACTCTAATAAAGACTTGATAATAGTAAAACAGAGCATTTAAAAAGCATATACCAATACTTCTCTAACAAAAAGTAGTAATCATAATAAAGATATCATTTTTATATTAAAAAATTACTTTAGATATCATTAAATTATTTTTTAACAGCCATAATAGAGAATAAATTTAAAAAAGACATAATAAACTAACAAAAAGGTATTTCTGCTAGAGAAGAAGAAAAAGATAACAGTGTGAAGATATGAATAATAGGGCTGGATTAGCATAGCTTTTTTCTTTTGGTAGCCTGATCACTGCACAACTTTATACACTCATTGATTTCTGATATTATTTAAATGCCAAATCTAAATAATTGTTACCAAGAAACCATAAGGAGGCTGCATCTTTAAACAGGTTTTTACTAGGTATAAGACCAGGAACACATACTAGCAGGCTGCCATCACCCCTGGGGCTCACTAAAAAGATTTATGATAAATAATCATTAAAAAGCCAAAAAATACAACTTCACACCTATTTTTAATCATAGTTTTTATCAGCTATAACTGAAAACACATACCAGCAGGCTGCCGTAAAAGAGTGAAGCTGAGCGTAGCACAGCTTTGCTCTTTTGGTAGCCTGCCTGCACATCTTTTCTTTTACCATCTATAACTGGAGACACATACCAATAGGCTGTCATTATTAAGTGCTTTTTACCAGATATAAACTAGAAACTCATGCAAGTATGCTGCTGTAAAAGAGTGAAGCTGAGCGTAGCACGGCTTTGCTCTTTTGGCAGCCTGCCTCCACATCTTTCCTTTTACCAGCTATAGACTAGAAATTCATACCTGCAACCATCATCAAATGCTTTTTACCAGCTATAACTGGAAAAAACATACCAGCAGGATGCCATAAAAGAGTGAAGCTGAGCATAGCACAGCTTTGCTCTTTTTTGGCAGCTATCTTGACACATCTTTTACTTTTACCAGCTATAGACTAGAAACACATACCGGCAACCATCATTAAACGCTTTTTACCAGATATAACTGGAAACACATATCAGTGGGCTGCTGTAAAAGAGTGAAGCTGAGTGTAGCACAGCTTTGCTCTTTTGACAGCCTGCCTGACACACCTTTTCTTTTACCAACTAGAGTATAAGATAAAGAATTCAGAAGGCCACTAGTTTTTAAAAAAAAGGATTGCATCTAGGATACTTAGACGCGTACCCAGGCAGGATACCATAAAAGGGTAAAGCAGGCAAAGCTCAGCTTTGTTCTTTTGGCATCCCGCCTGCCACACCACGCTTGTCTAGTATAGACCGCTTGCATCCCAGAGGTAGCTTTTTACTATGTTTTTACTTAGAAAATTTTTCCAATTTTTAAGTCTGAACTGGGCTAACAACAGTATTGGTTTGGCCTATATGGTAGAAAAGTTTTGGTAGTAGATGCTGCTGCAGGAGGAGTTGCAGGACACTTGGCAGTGTCTCACAGCATCCCTACCTGCAGCAGTATCAATTAGAGTAAAGAATATGGGAGGCAGATGTAAATTGGTTTGGTTTGATTATAAGGTAAGACAGTCAAAAATGATAATAAAAACTTTTTAAAAATGATTGGAAGACAAGATGCCATCATCTGCCATGATTAGTCAATTTTAAGCTTAGAAGATAAGATTGGAGTTTGATGTTCAAGGTAAGCCTTCACTAAACACAATACTAACAGTCTCAACTCAAACTTAATAGATTCACTTCAAAACAAAGGTAAGCTTTGAAATATACACATATTACTAAATTATTTAAGCATAGTAGATCAGTGATACTCAAGGTAAGCATATTTTTTAAAAGTTTTGAAGCTAACTTTACTTTATAAAGGTAATAATTCTAAAAAAACTAATTCAATTCAAAATTCACGTTGATTCTGAATTTTAGGTAGGCTTTAGATTAAATTTACTAACCTTCTTCAAATTCTTTTAGATGAGCTTGATTCACAGCAGATCTTGGGGTGGGTAAGTTAATTATTCATCAAGTTTACTAACCTGGATTAAGAGATTAAAATTTCCACCCTTAAGTTAAATATGAGAATGGTAAGCAAAGTTTTAATCACTAATATTTTTCAATCAAGCTGCATTTCAGGTAAGCCCTTTCTTAAAAATAATAACCTTAGTTTCCTTTTAGATAAACTTAGTCTACAGCAGATTGTGGTTTGGTTTTTCTTTTCACTAAATTACCAGCCTAGATTTAAAAAACCCGACTTTTGCCCACAAGCAGATCTTGATTTAGGTAAGCCAATTTTCTAAATTTACTAACTTAATTAGGGACTCCCGGATTTTTATCATAAAGCCAATCTTTGGCCAGATAAGCTTTATGATAACTTAATAACCTTTTTTTTAAAAACCCACAAACTTTCCCCCTCCAGCAGATCTTGAGGTTGGGTAGTCATTTTTCACTAATTTTTACTAATGTTGATTTCAACCCCAAGGTTTCTGCCAAAAGCATTCCTGGGGTGGGTAAGTTTTTTAGTTTAAACAGATATTATTACAAAAAAACTGTTTGTCTAATTCAGTTTTTTATCCAACTAGCCTTTTAAACCCAAATTTAACTTACTACTTTTTTAGTAATATATCCTGGACTAATTGCTTAAAATTACCTAAAAAAATCTAATTATTTTCTTTTATCTTTTGCACTTATTAGTTTTTAAAAGAAACACTTGGTGGATACTTTGCAAAGCTTTATTAAAAAACTACAGATTATCACTCAAGAACTTTTAAATTGTTATAGCAATACTTATGCTTAGCTTATTTTATGCTGTAGATTTGAAAAATCTTTTTGGCATTTGTTTTCAGTTTTTAGATCTGACTAGCATAGTTTCAAAAAAATACTTGGCAACTTTAAAAGATCTAAAACAACTGTATTGCTTAAAAAAGAGTATTTTATTATAGGTGTTATTTTATTAATTGTATTTTCCTTATTATTTTTAAAGATCTCTGTATTAAAGCTACTTTGTTGTTTACCTACCAAAAAAATACAACCCCTAAAGAATTAAAATATCATTACTTTTTTAAAAAATGGGATGCCTTTAATTTCTGAGCTTTTTGCTATAGATTAAAAGAATAAATATGCTAAAGAAATTAAACCCATCCAAATGAAGAAAAATGTTTTAGAAATATCCACAAATCTCTCAGATACTGCTAAAAAAGTAAAAAGTATAAGATTTTAAGTGGAATCTAATGGCATAAAAATACTTATTTTAGAGCTACAATAAAAAATATGAACATGCCAGAACAAAAATTAAACAATAATAATCAAACTAAACAAAACATACATATTTCAGTTAAAAATTTTGTATCATATGATAATGCTTATAGACTACATCAGATAAGCTGGAGAAAGATATATATTTATATTAAATGCTTAAAATTTAAAATAAAGGTATTGATTTAGCCTTTGGAATTCAAAAACTGTTATTGAAAAACAAAAAAGATTTCAATAGTATTGAAGTTTCAAAATAATGTAAGAATTATTCAATCTTTCATCTCTTAAAAGCCAAAAGAATAAAACAAAACAAAAAATATATTGCTAAATATGACCTTGCTGATAGTTTAATAGAGCTAGTTGTATAGCATCTCCTTATACTTCTCTGATGTAAGTTGCACAATCAAAACAACTATAACTTTTATAATAAAAAACTGTATTTTTGAAAACTACTAAATCATCTAAGAAAACAAGAATTAGGAATAAAATTAGAATTTTTGCTAAAACTATGAAAAAGTCTTTCTGCTAGACTAACAAAAAGATACCAGTAAGCAGCTGTAAAAGAGAAAGCTAACCATAACACAATTGTTCTTCTTTGGTACCCTGCTCACCACTCATAGCTTTATACTCACTTATTTCTGCTAAGCTTTTAACCCTGTCTAAAAACATTGTAAATAATTATAATTATCTCTAATTCAAACAAAGCATATTATCAGCTCTAAGCTAGAAGAACATCATTGGGCTGCTGTAAAAGAGTAAAGCTAAGTGTAGAAGTGCTGTGCTCTTTTGGAATC
Source organism: Entomophthora muscae (assembly GCA_014839935.2). Classification (NCBI taxonomy): domain Eukaryota; kingdom Fungi; phylum Entomophthoromycota; class Entomophthoromycetes; order Entomophthorales; family Entomophthoraceae; genus Entomophthora; species Entomophthora muscae. The sequence goes on from QTSX02005856.1 coordinate 24,624, forward strand.
CTACCAACAATAAAGGCTTTTTACAGTTATAGACTAGAAACACATACTAGCAACCATCATTAAACGCTTTTTACCAGATATAACTGGAAACACATATCAGCAGGCTGCCATAAAAGAGTGAAGTGAGCGTAGCACAGCTTTGTCTCTTTTGGCAGCCAGCCTGAAACATCTTTCCTTTTACCAGCTATAGACTAGAAACACATAGCAGCAATCATTATCAAATCTTTTTACCAGATATAGACTTGAAACAGGTACCAGCGGGCTGCCGTAAAAGAGTGAAGCTGAGCGTAGCACAGCTTTGCTCTTTTGGTAGCCTGCCTGCACATCTTTTCTTTTACCAGCTATAGGCTAGAAATGCATACCAGCAACCATCATTAAACACTATTTACCAGATATAACTGGAAACACATATCAGCAGGCTGCTGTAAAAGAGTTAAGCTGAGAGTAGCACGGCTTTGCTCTTTTGGCAAGCAGCCTGCACATCTTTCCTTTTACCAGCTATAGACTAGAAACCCATACCAATAGGCTGCCATTATTAAGTGCTTTTTAACAGATATAAACTAGAAACTCATAAAAGTATTCTGCTGTAAAAAGTGAAGCTGAGCATAGCACAGCTTTGCTCATTTGGCAGTCTGCCTGACACATCTTTTCTTTTACCAACTATAGACTAGAATCACATACCAGCAGGCAGACATCATTAAATGCTTTTTACCAGCTTTAAGTGGAAACACACACCAGCGGGCTGCCGTAAAAGAGTGAAGCTGAGCGTAGCACAGCTTTGCTCTTTTGGCAGCCTGCCTGACACACCTTTCCTTTTACCAGTTATGGTATAAGATAAAGATTTCAAAGTTAGCTAATCAAAAAAACAAAAAAATGATTTCAGCTAGGATACCTGGATGTGTACCCAGGTAGGATGCTGTAAAAGGGCAAAGCAGGTGTAGCTCAGCTTTGTTCTTTTGGCATCCTGTTGTCACACCACTCTTGTTTATGTACCAGTGCAAGTATTCTAGAAATGCTTGGTGAACCTTTACTTGAACCTTTACCTTAGAACTATTTTATAAATTAGGCTGTTTCTATGAGCAACACACCCACTGGTTTATACCAATTTACTATTATAACATAGAATTTTATCCTTTAAATAAAATAAATAATAATTTCTCTTCATTAAATATTTTTGAGAACCATTTAAAAATTTAATATGCAAAGTTGAAATTCATAATAGCACTTAAATGAAACTTTCCAATATCATACTACAACTATCTAACATTAGATGTCAAATTGATTTAAAATCATCCTGAATTATCCAATGTAAAGCAAATTTTTTTAAAAGTGTGCTAAAAGTATAGTGTCTGATATTTGAACTACATAATTCTATGTTTAGTTTTTGATTAAATAAAGGGAATTTATGTTGGTTTGAAATTTATTCACTAAAATTATGAAGACTAGTTAAAAATAGGGGTGCTTGTCTAGCTTATCCTGACTACAGATATGAGCTACCACACCAAGAGCGCGTTTTTATTAGTTAAGTATATTTTGAGAAAATCAACTCAATGTCTAAACTAGCCAATCTGGGACTTTAATTTCCCCCTATTTTTTATTGAAACATTACTTTGTGATCAGAGAACCTGTATTAATTATAGATCTACAAGCAGTTAATTAAATGTGAACCATAGTACATTTACTATTCTTACTATTGTATATATATATATTTATTTTATTTTAGAAAGTGCTATTTCTTTTAAAAATTATCTTTGGATTATAAAACATGTTAAATCTTTCAATCATGAGACAGAAATATTTAGATTAAAAAGGGAGAATTTGATAATTTTGAGTTATTTCATTAAAACTCAGATCATTTTAAACTAAAATAATAAATTTTATTATCCAAATATTCTGAACAATTTAAAGTAACTTTTGTTTCTACCATATTTTGATTTCTCCATGTCAAGGTTTTAGGTCTTGATAGAATTATGATTTTTATTTTCACTTTTTTGTATTATGGAGGATATTGATATCCAGTAACTTGTATGAAGACGGATGTGCTGCCAATCAATTTGCTCTGTTTGCAGTGATCTGGTGGTCTTCTGTCCTGGAATCAATTAGGCAAATCAGTGATGAGGTCTTTAATTTTGAGGTAGAAGTCTCCTTGGGCTAAGTAGGAATTAGGTAAAAAATAGACTCTATAGTAACTGGCAATGTTATCTTGTGACTCTGACACTACTTTAAAGAAGTACTGCAGCTAAAAAATCAGGTTACAATGTCTTAACTTCAATTAAATTTGAAAGAATTTTTTATAGAGAAACCAGCTCTTCTTCTGGAAAGATTTCTGATGCTTCTAAATTTTATAAGGCCTATCATCCCCAGAATTAAACTCTAAACCCTAGGAGCATGGCACCCAGCAAAAAATTGGTCTGGAATCAATTTCTTTTTCTTCCATGTTATTTTCTTGGAACAAAGAAGCTTCATTGATGAAATCTTTACTAATTATCTTTTTCTATGCTCAGAGCAATAATAGATTGACTTGTACAGTGCTCCATCTCACAATTGTAAAAACTATGCAAAAATTAGGTAGAAATTATCCATTTGTGGTGATTTTTTAAACCTTTCTTCATTTACATTATTTGTGCTTGATAAAACTACATCAGTGATACTTAAATCACTTGGCAACTCCTCATCTTTTAGGGCTTTATTTATCAATAAAAAATCAGCTGCTCTATCTCAAATCTTCTCAAATAGGTTAATGATATTGTTAAAATAATTCAATCACTTTATTTTATAGTGATAATCAATACTGATATTTTTCTCTCTATATATAGTAGAAAGAGCTTTATTATGATATTTTCTCATCTTTGTTTATAGGACTATTACAAGAATATTTATCAATCATCCTTAATTAATCAGGGAATTTCTGATCCTTCATCTTGAGTATGATTTCCTGAGAAGTCAATTTATTGTCAAATAGAAGGTGATCATAGAAAAAATCAGATGATACACCAGCATCAGCCCCTCAAGTTATAGTAGAATCTGGATCTTCTTAATAAAATGATTTTTGCAATCCACATGAACACTTTGTGATATATCAGTTACCACAATTTTTTATATATTCAATAAGTATGTTATAATATTAAAAAATACTCTGCAAAATTATTATATATTTCACAAATATATTTACATATTTTTAAAACTTTATCTTTAAAGTACCTTTTTGTTAAAATAAATTTTTATTTTAAATAATTCTGTTATAAAAGAATACAAAAAAGATTAAAAAGGATAATATCATTAAATTTATTTATTTAATATTTAATTTTAAAGTTAAAATAATTAAAATTTCTAATTGTAAATTATTATTTAAAAAACAAATCAATATTTCAATTTATTAGAATACCTCTGTTTTATCCTTATATGAAACTGCAGTACGCCAAGTGAATACTTCTGGTAATTATAAAAAATTAAAGTAAAGGGGAAAATTAAGAAGAGAAGGTACTTTGTTTGATGGAATAAAGAGTTTTATATATAATGTGACAAGCTAAATATTGCATATGTACTTCATGGAAGTCATGAAGCCTGTCTAATTAGTGTTACATCTGAATTTGATATTTCTGATACTTTTTACAACATGGGAGTGTGTCAATAGCACCACTTAATATTTGGTAATCAAGATATTTATTGGAAAAGAATTCCCCAAAGAGAAGCAATAAAGACTTTTGTGTCATGGCCCTGGGGTGCTATAAAGCAGAGCTTTAGAAATTTTCTGGAGGCTATCTAGATATTTTTCTGATATTGACTCAGTTTGGCCTTATATACAGGTTATCAGGAAGTTCTTTCAGAATTTATTGTTTTATATAGATAGACTTTGTTTAGATGTATGATTTTAATAATTTAAAGATCCTAATTCCATTGATGAGATGGTTTATTTTTTCCTGACTTCATTGACTACCCTGGACCTCTTGGTCTATGATTTATCTTATGGTAGTTGTTATTTCCCACCTAGATCTTATCTCCTGTTTGAAACCTTCTCATTTGAAGAGGTATAACTACTTTCAAAACTTGTTTATCCTTGAATCTTGATCTTGTCTTGCTTTTAATATACTGGGATTATCATAGTTAAGTATCAGCTTTAGTAGGAGGTGTGCTTCAAGAGTAAACTACTGAAAATAGCTAATTAATTTCTCATAAAAGTTCATAAAGGCTTTTGTCTGTATTGTAGCTCACTTGAGTACAAAAAACAAAGAATATTGTTAGCTACATGATCATTTGGAGGCAGGATTTTTAACTATAAATTTAATTATGCTTTTATAAGTGAACAATTCAATTTTTAGCCCAATCATTTTTCTGAGGGTGATAGAGAATGCTGAAAGTTGCTTTATGCCATTTTTGTTAAGATAAACAATGGTGTAAACAGCAGTACTATTTATTTTTGTCTTTGATTAATAATTGTTGTTTTTAAATTTGGTAATTTCTTTTGTTGATAAAGCATCACACATTGTTGCCTTTGTGCCTATTTTTAAATATGCTACATGCCATTTTGTTTCATTTTTAATGGCTATAGAAATATAATTCTTGTTATTATTACTACCAGGAATGAGCCCAAATTTCATTGCCCATATCTTGAATAGTTGAGTCATAGAGAAAGAAATAGAGGATTTGAGGGTGCATTAGAGCAAGATTATTTTTATGTACTTATATTGATTTAGGACTTCTTTGATGTTATAAAGCATGATTTTTCCATTAAAAGTCATAGATCTACATGTACTGTTTGCTATTTTTGTGTTCTATGTTTCTCTGATAATAAAGAAAGGTGAAATATTTTGTGTTGAAAGGATTTAGGGTAAAGAATTGCAATAATAATTATGTGGTGTTATGTACTATAATTTCTTTTGTTAATTTTTTTGTACCTGAAGATCTTTTATTGAGTGTAAAACAGGGTATCAGGTGAAAACCTCTCTTTTATATATCCATAATCAACATAGATAAATAAGGGTCTTTGCCATTAATGCTAATAATATGCTTACAGTATATTCTCAAATTAGAAGTCTGTATTAATCAGCTCTTTTACTGGTTTGTATCCAATACCCATGTAATAAATTTATATGAAGCTCATCCACTCTGCTTGCCTTCTTGAGAGATGATTATGTGTTATAGAGAATATAATAATTAGTGGTTTGTAAAAATATTTAAGTATTTTTTACCTTTTAGTTAGCAACATCATTATATTAGACAATCTATAATTGCTATTTAACTATTTGTTATTTAAAATAATCTTTTTTCATCATTGAGACTTATAAAATCATATACAATAGTTGGAAAATTATTATCAGTTGTATGTATTAAAAGTACACCACAAATAGCTTATTTTAAGTGTCTTTGTAGCTCTTAGAGTCCATCACAGTTAGGGTAGTATAGTATGGGTTACTATGATCATAAGCTCTTTGATTTGGTAAAAGTGTTGCTTCCAAAGCATGTTTCAGGTAAGCTTGACTATATTGAATTTAATTTTTCATAGAAAAGCAGTCAACTCTCCCCAGTCTAGGATGTTTCTTCTGAACTATACAATTATGACCCAAGAAGATTATAAATTTCCCTTTTCTGTGTGGCAGATTCATGTCAGTTTTAGTTAATACCTTGTCAGGGTCTATTTATTTTTCCCCTTTGTGATGATATGGTCTATTAAGGTCAAATCTTTGGAGAAAACTTCATAATTAAAGGGGTTACTCACCTATTGATTATCTTTTTTGTAGTGTAAACTGTGCATAAATCTTTTCATTGTTTTTATGGGATTGGACTGTTGATCATTATATAATCTAGGTGACTATTAGATGTTTTAATCTTCTCAATGACCATTTTGTTTATTGATGTGGCAACATTTCTGGGATCATTTATCATTGAAAAGCTTAATACTACACATATTAAAAGTTCATACTTGGTTCTTAATGCTTTTTTTGGGATGTAATTATGTTTGTCAGTAATGTGATGGTACCCTGAAGTCATATTACTCTTAGTAATTATTGTGATCCCCTAGGGTCTAAAAATGGCACTCAATTAGAGGCAAACTATACTTGCTTTTAATTTATATTTTATTTAGGGCTTATTAATTGGTGAAAAGTTGCAAGTTATTGTATTTGGCCACATAGAAGACTGCTGTATCAAATTTAAATTATAAGGTATTATGGGTTTTTTAATACTTCATTCAAATCTTATTTCAGTACAAATTCTTCTTTTAGTATCAAATAATATATGAGTCTTACCTTGGGTACACTTCCCTTGATGTTTATGTTTATATACCTCTGTTTGAGGGTAGTCCAGCAATTACTCTTTGAAGTCAGTGGCAAACTCTTTTATCAGCTGTTAGTTTATGAAATCTTGGCTTTTTGAGTAGGCTACATTATTGAAACAAATGATATCATATATTCAATTATCTTAATTGATTTTGCTATTAATTATTTTCTTAATTTTTGCCAATTATAAATATATGATGTCTTATGAGAGTTTCAAGCAATATGGAATAGACATGTTGATGTAGTTTTCTTTGTTGGATGGTGATGATATAATTTTTTAATATTTGTGTTGTTTTCTTTCTAATCTAATTGAGCCCTAACAATACATAAATTCTGGGGGTATGTATGATGAGCATCTAAAAGTGGGTGGATGTCTTCTATTCCTGTATGAAACGGCTTGGCTTCTCTGGAGAATGAGCATGTGTGTTGTCTACCAAAATTGCATTTTTTACAATATTTTTAAAGGTATAAAATTTCATCATGTTTGACTAATTTCTTTTCATCAAGAAACTGATCTGCTACAATGTTCCATAGTTCTTTGATTTGATATTGTTGAAAACAGAAAGAAGAAGTGAGAAATCCTTAACAGCTAGGTTGGTAAATAATATAGGACTTTAGAATGTAACTAGATCATGGTTTATTTTTTCAGATCTTGGTCCCTGTACAACTCTTGTGGTGAGAGAAAAGGGGAATCACCTAAGCACTTTTATTTTCTTTTTTCTCTTTAGGTGAAGTTGCAGTACTCATCTGCTTAGCCTGAGTACTAAAGTTCCCTCCTCTAGACTTTTGGCTGGTATTTTGGTAAGCTTTCTTTATAGGAGAGTTTTTTTAGGGTCAACACTCTTCTTGCATTTGTTGGTCATATGTAAGTTATCAGAAATTTTTGAAGTGCCTTTTTCCTCTAGAAAAGTTGCTAGAAAGTTGGTACACTTGCTTTAATATAACTAGTTTATTATATGTGATATAATCCCATTGTATAAGTCTAATTGTGTTTCATATTCATAAAATTCCATAATTCTAGGTTCTTGGTCAAAAAATTCTTTTTATGCTGCAAAAATTAATTGATGTTTTCTGTTATCTTTAGGTTTTCTTGGGTTCTTGAATCATCACATTATAGTATCCTTAGGTGCAGATCTTTTAATATTTGATGTTTAAACACCTTCAATTTTTTACTCAGGGTGAGTTTGCTTTCAAACCACTAACTCACACATTATTATGCTATTCATAAAGCTCAAAATTGCAATTTTTTGCCATGTTTTTGGGACCAGCCAACTTACATGAGCTTATTTTGTGTATTTTAAGTTTGGAATGTAGCACTTTCAGATTAATTTCTGTGAAGATCTCAATTTAAACCAAGAAAAGGTGTTAAAACAATATTTTTGGCATATCAGGGAAGGCTAATATTTAAATTGGTTCATCAATATGTATTTTCTGAGATATTTGAACAGTTCAATGGGTAAAAGGAAGTTGCTGAAGATGGTGCTTACCATGGGAACCCTTGTACCTCTTTGTTTCTTCTTCAGCCAGTAAAGAGTGCAATTTTCTGGGGTGTTTTTTTAGGAATTTTTCCTTAAGTTATTCAGATGTAGGTATCCTACCTGTGCTACAGTAGTTTTCAAACCTGTTGAGATAAACATATAATTTCAGTCTAAAAACATATACAACTCAGTCTAAAAACAAAATCAAAGTGGATCCAAATCTATTGTAATTTAATATAAATTCCTTAATTTTTTATTTTGTTTTTAGACTGAGTTGTATGCATTTTTAGACTGAGATTATAAATTTATCTCAACAGGTTTGAAAGCTACTGTGTCACTTTCAAGTATATACTTCTGGAAAGTATATGAAAAGGAAGAATTTTAAAAGAATGCCACTTTTTTAATATTTAAGTACTGTGTTATATGGTGTTATAAAAAGCCACAATTGTGCATTTATATAATAATAGTCATGAGGCCTGTCTGATAAATGCTTTATATAGAATTCAAAATATTTTATCCCTGTAAAAAAGAGATATGTGACTTAGTGCTACTGACTATTTGGTAGCCAAGTGTTTCTTGGGGAAATGGTTTTCCAGAAGAAATAAATTGAATATGTTGTGACAGTTTTGTCTTTAGAGGCTTTTACAAAGATTTGGATTAGAATCTAGAGCCATACAATTATTAATTAATGTGATATACCACATTTGAAAAGGTTTGTAGGAGAGGACTTAAATTGGCTAAATAGAGGTTGGTTATCTAATACAGGTAAATGTTAAATGTTTTGTTTGTTGCCCAGATACAATGCCTGGTGGTTTCCCAATCATAGTGTTATGTTTTTAATTTTTAAAGTTGTTACATAAGGGATATATATAATACTATGAAAGGGGAAATGTGTGCTCTGGGATAAAAAGTGACATGGTATAAAAATCCATATACTTATTTGGGGTTATATACAGTTAGGTTTCACCACCACAAAGGCAGGAGAAACTCCACCATATATTTTTTAGGCATCTTTAAAGGGTTTATTGAAATTGTACAAGAATAGGATTCCTGGAACCATCATTGGTTTAACTGTTTATTGAAAAAGATGCTGAACTTAATGATTTGATTTTATGAAGTAAAGTTGACTTTTTTGTGCAGAAAGCCCAGGATAAAAACTTGAGTGAATAAAATAAATAATTGGTATAACTTTTGTACTCAACTCTTAAAGGCCTTGTTGATAGAAAACACAAGTGCATGATTTTTATTAAGATAAACAAAATTTATAGGGTATTATATTGATATATACAGGCTTGGGTTCAATATTGAAAAATAAGCTAGTAGGTTTATCCCAATTATTTAGCTATGAGGAAAAATTCTGAAAGATTTAGTGAAATGTCACAACATTTTTTAATTCAGACTAAATTAAAGAGAAAAATGAAGAAATCACAATAAACCATGTTGCCTAGTGATTTACTATGTAAATTATTTGAGTTCAAGAGCATAAAAATTTAAATAAAGCAAGTCTTTGCACCATTTCAAGCATTGAAGATTTTTTCATGTTCAAATTGCAAAAAATGTGAGAAAAGTGAAAGCACCTCAAATATTTTAAGTTGTAGAGAATTGACATCATTGATAAAGTTTAAGTCTTGTTTTATTAATATTTTTTTAAACATCAGAGTTTAATAAATATGCTGAAGAAAATTAGTCAAATATTCTGGGATTAGACAAGTTTGAAAGCTTTTTGATACTTGTAAAGTGTTGCTTCATACTAATTTAGGCTTTAAAAAAGAACCAATTAAAGGGAAATGACCTAAGACAAGGGGCTAAATAGCAGTGATTGACTGGAAAAAGGTTATTCAGAGATAATTATAAGATAATCTTAAGTGTGAATCCTTATTTTGTTTTAAACTTGAAGAACTTTACCTGGAGAACATTGATGAAGAAGGTGGTGGCTTTCAAGATATTTCACAATGAGTAGCTGGTCCAGAAGTCTGTAAAAACCTTTAATTGGAAATGTTTCTAATGGAAATTCCTTTTTTTATTAAAAAAATTCACAACTCCTAAAATTTAATAGTATTTTTAATGTAATATTTTCTTATATCTACTACCCAAATTTTGGGCAGAAATTACAATACAGAAAGTGCCTAAGTTATATTTTTATGCAGCCAAATACCTCACAAAGAAATAACTAGTTTGGCTAGAGGTTTGAAGCTCACATGAAGAGGAAAGTAATTTTTTAGTAGTGAGTTTGCAAAAATATTTCAAGATCTATATAAACCAAAAGAGCACAAAGTCAAGAAGATGTGCATAATCATGGTGCTGATGCCAGGATGTCCGTTGGAATTGTGATGGAAGAGTTTGCAAGTCTGTAGTAAGAATACAACTCTCCATTATTGGAACTTAGCCACTATAAAAGAGCCATCCCAACCCAGTCAGATCCTGGCTTTAACCCAGGATACACCCTGGTTTCTTCTGAGAAGAATGAGGTGTGTAAAAATTAGTTTAAAAAGTTTAAATTTTGGCTTTTTTAAAAGTTGAAAATTAGAAATATGGTTTTAAAAAAGATAAAAACATTGTTATATAGGCTAGTGGGAAAGTTTGAGACTAAAACAACAAAAATTAGTTTTAGATGTAGACAGGGCTTTCATTTAGTGCAAATATGCAATTTCTGAGCTTTGAGTTAAAATTTTAGCTGAAAATAGTTTATTTGAGATGCTGTAGAAAAAACCATATAATTTTTTATATTTTTATTTTGAATTTCTGAAATCCACAGTTGAGCCATCACAACTGAGCCAAGGCTAAAACATTTTTTTATCTTAAAAATATTTCATATAACTAGATTAAAAATTACCTATCTGTTTATAAAAGATAAAAACATATATGAAAATTTGCAGAAGTTTTTTACATTTATCCAAAAATTAACTTTTTGATTTAAATTAATTTTTTATAAAGTGAAAACTATAAATTGAGATCAAGGCAATTGCAGCTGAGCAAATTATAGTTCAGTATTTGATATCAGTTAAGACAACAGTTCAGAGGGAAAAGAACAGAAAATAAGGATAAAATAATAGCTTTATTGGATTTTTCAGTTAACATACTAAAAAAGAAAGTCACTAATCCACAAGAAGATAGTATGGTGACAGATCCAGATAAAGTGAGAGTGGCAAATAAATAATCAAAAAATAATCACCCGAAATGAACTACACCGCAACTACAGTGAAATCAACTCTCTGTTGATCAACTATTAAGTAAAGTGAGAATTCAACTTTTTACCTGATTGACTACTGGAAGTTGACACTTTTTAATTAATGGTACTTGATGTACTTTAAACTTTTTATATATAAATTAATATATATAAAAATATGGTATACTAAAGGGTAGGACACACCATTTTGAAAACAGCATCTCAAAAAACGCCATCTCAAATTTAATTCAAGATGGCGTTTTTGCGTTAGTGATTTTGAATCACAAAAAAATAAAATAAACAATAAAATAGTTAAAATTTACATATACCTTTATAATGTGGCATCTCAAATTTACGCCATCTCAATTCCATCACTTCAAGTCAGATTAATTAAATCTTATTTTGCTAACTTTATTTAAATATGAAATCACTTAGTGTAGGGCGTGATTATGCCATCTCAACTTTACATCATTTCAAATTACGCCATTTATCTTAAACTAAAAAAAAGCTTATACCCTAACTTAAAAAAGCCTGTGGTATAGTGCCAGAAGATGTTTCTATAGTATTAATCTAAGACACTTATAATAAGAACAACCTAAATAGACGCCACTATGATAGTCCTTCTAGTGATTGTCATTGCTGGGTAAAAAAACCATTTTTGTTATATGTAATTTATAACTTTATTATACATGGATACATTGATAAGGGTTTTTTTAATAAAATATTTTAATAGTGATTTTAATATGGAAGGGGGTGATTACGCCATTTTGATTTACGTCACTTCAAATTCCACCAAGTTTCATATCACTCAATTGATTCAAGGCGCACAATGGATAGGGGAAAATAAGGGGAAATTACCTATGATGCCAGGCTACACTATATTGATTCCCCCACTGCAATTCTTGCTTTCCACTTTTCAAAAGTATATTTTCACGTCTAAAACCACTTAGGCAAAAAATGTAAGAAAACATATGAAACTTTGCAAATACATATTTTTTGGTCTCCTCTAAACAACTGGGTACTTTTTAACCCCAGTTGTATAAGCTAGTTTTTGAGAAATTCAAGTTTTACTCTTTGGCCTGGTTGAGGTAGCTCCACAGTAGATTTGTTAATTTAATATAAAAAATGGTCAAAAACACTATATTTTTGAGCTAGGGCACCTCAATTATGTCACTTCAAAAATGCCATCTCAAGAGCAAGTTTTCAGTCAAAACTCAAAGTTTTGCCTACTTGTGTTACTAGTAAAAAATTAGTTTTACAAAATAAAAAAAACATTGAGTTTTGATAGTATATATTTTTTGATCTCTTCTCCAATCCTATATAAAAAATTTGATACTTTTATATTAAAAACATTCTCATTTTTCTCTTTAAAAACAACCCCCAAATTGCTTATATTTTGATGCTAATTCACTTTTAGATGCCTCCCAAGTCAACTGCCAAAGCTGCAACCAAGGCCTTCAAGGCCTCAAAGTCCAAAATCACTCTGCCCAAGTCCAAAAAGGCTAAAACTACCCCTAAAAATCAGCCTTCTAAGTCCAAAGCTCCCCCAAGACCCCAACTTTGTCACCTGAACAAGAGGGAAACAGTCCTACCCCTCCCCATTCTCCATTTGTTTACTCCCCATCTGATCCTCAAGAGAAGTTGTTTAACTTCAATTGCCATTATGACCCCACTTCAGAGCCTGAGGATGAAGAGGAGCAGGAGTCTGAGCCTGGTGCTCCTGAAGATGAGCCAATTGAGCTCTGGGATCTTAACTCTATCCACAATATATGCAACTGAAATGGTATTCTTGCTATTCCCACTACATATCTAACCAGCTACCCCATCATGACTAAGAAAGGGGGTACTGGCTTTGTCTACAAGGACTACAGCTTCAGCTGTAATGACAAGAAGAAGCCCATCCGCCAACATCACTTCAAATGTGATAACATTGGCTGCCCAGCAAGGCTCACAACTTATGGGTTCACCAGATTTAAGGCCCTTACTGTTAACCACAACTGCGCCAAGCCTTTTGACCCTCTCTATCAACTTACCCGCTGGTTTCTTTGCCAGGTGATCCTAACCACAAAGGATCAAACTGCAACTGAGGTTGTCAATGATGTGCTCCTCAATTTAAATGATACCCAAGTAGCAACTGTTGGTGGCGCCTCAAAACTATAGAGATATTTCACTGATAAGAGATATGCTCTGAGCACTGAAGGCATCAGTGCAAGCTCCATTGACTAATTGATCATTACTGAGGAGCAAAAACTATCTTGCCATGAAGAGAGATTCCTACTCCATGATGATGGTCAACATTCCCCAGAGTGTATCATCTGCTTTGCAACAAGCCAGGATCTGTGCAACCTCCTCAAGTGCAAGACCTGGCTTGCAGATGGCACTTTCTCCACCTGCCCAAAGCTCTTTAGCCAGCTTTGGAATATCCATGGGTAGGTTGGTAATCTGGTTCTTTCCCTGGTCTTCTTTTTTCTCCAAAATAAGAAGCAGGAAACCTATATCTGGGCACTCACAATTTTAAAGGCCAAACTGGATGAAATCCTCCCAACAATTGAAGAGGAGCCCAAGGAGACTAGAGGGCGTAATAAAAAATCCATCTCTCAAGAAGAAGACGCTCCCATCCTAACCAAGAAAAATCCTGAAAGCCTTCCCTACCACAAATATCTGGTAGTGGATTTCAAACAGGCTCAGGCAAATGCCTTTATTTGTGTCTATAAGATCTCCCCTCAGGGATGCTACTTACCCAATCAAGCAGGCACTCTGCTGCCACCTCCAAAAGTGCTCTGACCTCCATAAGCTGGTCTACACTGAAGGCACCAAAGAAGCAAAGGACGTTTTTAATTGCTTTGCTGCTCTTGCCCTTGTGCAAAAGGAGGATACCAATGCCTTTTATGATGCCCTCCTCCGCCATCCCTATATCATAGCCAACCAGGCAATCTTTGCTCCGTTCATTGAGTATTTTGAGACTCAATGGATTGGCATCTTCCAAGGAGCACGTCACATTAGAAAAGGCAGTGACTCAATCACCTGGAACTGCTATAAGCAGGTCAATGACAGGTTGATCAAGACCACCTCTTCCCTTGAAGGGTGGCATAGCCAGTTTGCCACAAGAGTCAGGGTCCAGAAGCTAAAGTTCAATAAGATCATGGTCCACCTCAAAACCCAACAAGCCATCTCTGCCTGCCTCTTCAAGACTAGCATGAAGACCAAGGGTGATCCCCCCAAGATGACCAAAGCAGTGAAAAAGTACACTGAAATTAGCAAGGTGGTCCTTGCCTACTATCCCAAGGATAGCAAGCTTGAGCATCTCCAAGCTATCTCAGTTGCTCTTTATACCAATGTTTGAGCTCTTTTCCAATAAAAAATACTTTATATTCTCTCTTATTTCCTTTTTTATCATTATTTTAGTTTCATTTAGTATTTGGTACAAATGTATGCTTATTTTAAAGTATAGTTTATAGATGAAATAGATGAAAATAGTTGTTTTAAGGATTATTTTAACTTTTGGGCTTTACGCAACTATGTTGCTACTAATTGACCCCATTTTTTATTGCAGATTTGGAATCATGAGGCTTTTTAAGCCTAGAAATTTTTTTTGAATTTTTATTTTTGGGAATTTTTTGAGTAATTTTTGGAGTTCAAAAAATCTAAAATTTTAAAACCGTTTTTTCTTAGTCAAAATGCCGTAAATCAAAATGATGTCTTTACTAGTAAATTGAGATAGCAGAAATTTGAGATGGTGTATTTTGAGATGGCGTTTTTTGAGATGCTGTTTTTGAAAGGCGTGTCCTACCTACTAAAGTGACCCCAAAAACCTAAAAATGCAATAAAAAATATACCTTAACTAATAAGAATAAGGAGAAATAAGCTTTTATTTCTCACTTGGTGGTTGCCCCCTCCAAGGACAGAATTAAAGTTAAATTTAATAAATCAGTTAAATATATCTTATTGTATTTTTGGCTTGGACTACTTATCACATGTTCATTAAAAGTTTGTTTAATTTCTTTATTAAAAGATAATTTCAATTATATTTATTTAAACTTGAAATTAAATTGTGTATTCCAAGTATAAATAAAAAACTAAATCATAATATGTGTAGGATTACTATTAAGTTTAGTAAAGCTAAACAAATTATTTTTAATTCCAAGTATTTTTTTTAACCCTTCAAAATGTAGAGCTGATCTGCAGCTTTGAAAAAAGCTATCAACCATCAAAATTGGCTTAGTATTCACTGAGCACATGATTTTGGTTTTTTAGTATGTATTAAAAGTAAATTTAGATATTATCAAATCAAGTCCAAGCCTTTGATTGTGATGTGAGCCTGATTCCTGAACTTAACTATATATCTCAGCATCTAGAGCTATCATGTTTGGTACCATTTTGATTGGAATCATCTGAAAAATATATCTTTGTCCTCTAAATTTCATGAAAATTATTATATTGAATCATAATTATATCATAGCCTTTTAGTCCCTGATGTTCTTTTGGGATGAAGCTGTGGCAAGCAAGGCTTACTCTGAAACAATATGCAGCCACTTGGATCAGCTGATGCATCCAAGTGGAATATTCTATTCTTTCACTTTGGAATAGATAGATTAAAAATTTCCAAGCTGACCATCCTGTACTTAAACTAAAATTTATGTATATTTTTCAATTTAATATATTTAAAACTGATCAAGCTCTCTTTTCATCAGTCAATTCAATCATCAGCAGAGTTTAAACATCCAATCATATAAAAACATCTCAAACAATTGCTGTTTTCTTTCTAATTTTAATCTACCCATTCTAGAGTTTGGTAATCTATAAAGATAAGCCACTTTGATATGGTTGAATGGGGTTAGCCACTAATTTAAAATCAAGTAATTAAATACAACTTTATTAAAGTTCAAGTGGCTTTTATTTCAGTTCAACATGTTGGGCAAGTGCCTAAAAGAAGTGTGGAGATTGAAATCTCCAAATCAATGGACTTTTTGATCTCTGCACTTTTTTTAATAAAAACTTTCCCCCAAAAAATTAATATTTTTCTTAAATTTGACTTTTTATAATGTTTTTACTAGTAGCTAAAATTGAAAAACCAAGTTTGAAGTGCCCAAATTGATGCAATTTAAAACACACCTTAAATTAATTTGGCTTTTAAAATAGAATTTATTTGGCCCTTTGAATAGAGGGGTCAAAATCAAAAGTTCAGAAATCAAAGTCTGGAAGTCTCTTCAATTTAATATTTGAGGCCCCAAAATCAAAAAATTAAAATATCACTTAATATTGATTCTATCACTATGTAAATGATCAGTAAAGCTTTATAAACATATCATACTCAATTCAAATAAGCTAAAACCTATTATACAGGTTTGCAATCACCTGTAAATCATTTGATTAAAATTTTATGATTTTTATTATGTAAAAGATAGAGTGCTGAATGAAACAAATCTGATATGATCACTTAGTAAATTACTGGGTTTAGTTTTAGAGTGCGCAAATTGAAAATGCTTCAAATTGAAATTCAAAACACACTGATTTAGTGCTCACCAATATATTTTAAATTATGATTAGAATTTAATATTTTATTAACTAAGCTCCAATAGGTGTTTATAATCAAAAGTGCAGAAATTGAAAGTGCATTTAAACCAAACAAACACTCTACTTTAAAAACCCATAATAATTTAACCAGTGTAATTTTAAAGCTTAAAAGTAGCATTTTAAAGGTTAAAGACTTGCTTTAAAGCATCGTAGTTTTTCAAGCCATTTGGGTTAGTTTATAATAGATTTTTAAAAGGTTTGGTAAAAACTGCTGATTTTGGCAGTTTTTAGAAAAACATTAAATTAATTTAATATGTTACTATGTTTCCTTATGTTTTTAGGGAGTGTCAAAATCAAAGTGCCAAAATTGAAATTCCTAATTGTTTGATCAAAACCCTATTTTTTGCTCCTTTCAAAAGCATTATAGAGTTAACTTCTCAATTAAAATATTTATTAAAACTAACAAAATATAGTAAACAGCACTATGGCTTTCAGACTCTGCTTAAAAAATGATATTTTTATTAATAGTTTATATTTTTTACTAACCAAAAAATACTAACTTTGAGCCATCTAGATGCCCCCTAAGTCAACTCCCATCAACCCAAAGAAGGCCACCCCTTCCAGCTCCAAGAAGCCTGGCCCTAAGACCAGCAAGACAATCACCAAGAAGGCTGCCACGGCCACCAAGAAAACCCCTGAGCCCTCCCCCCTCTCCAGAAGAGGAGCCTTCTGAAGAGGAGCCTACCCCCGGCCCCTCCAAGAGCCCAACTGGGCAAAAGTTTGTCCACAGTCAGGAAGATGAAGAGGAGACGCCCCCTCACATCTCAGAAGAGGAACATGAAGACCTGTACAACTCTGGAGATGCTACACCAACTGAGGATGGCCTTGAGACCTGGAATATCCTGAAAGTCCATAATATATGCAACTATGAAGAGGAGTTCCAACTGCCAGATATCTTGCCCACCATCCTCCCCAATAATGTCCTCCAAGGGCAATACTGGGTTCTACTATGATGGTTTTATGTTTAAGTTTAATGATTAGCAGAAGCACTTGGTGCTTCATCATTACAATTGTGAGGGGCCTGCCCCTCCCACCTGACTACAACTGGGTTCACCTAGTTTAAGAAGCTGAATAATTAGCACACCTACCTGAAACCAACTGGGGTACATCAGTGCCTAATAAAGTGGTACCTGCGCCAGAGGCAGCCTTTCAACAGGGGCCTTGCCTCTCAGGAGATAGTCACTAGGGCTATTCACAACTTGACCAGTTTCCAAAAGATAGCTGTTGGTACTTTTGGATCCCTTCAAAAGTATGTGAGTGATAATCACCAGAAGTCTGACAATGTGGGCAGAAGTGCCACCTCCCTCCTGGGACTGGATATACCCAAAGAGCTCAGAGTCCCCTCCAAGGATGAACAGCTTTTCCTTCATGGTGATGGTCCTGATGAGTATAAAATAACCATCTGCTATGCCACCCAGGAGAACCTTAAGAGATTGATGACAGCCAATATCTGGTTGGCTAATGGGACCTTCTCATCATGCCCTAAGATCTTTTCCCAGCTTTGGTGCATCCATGAAAAGTATGGTGATAAGGTTTTACCAATGGTTTACTTTCTAATGACAGGACAAAATGATGATTACTATACTCATGCCTTGTAGATTCTAAAGAGGAAGTTGAATCTCCTTCCCCTTACTGATGCCCTCACTTCTACTCCCAAGAGGAAGAATTCTAAAGCCCCAAGCCAACCTGATGATGAGAAAACATCAGAGCCTTATCATACCCACCTCCTTGTTGACTTTGATCCTTCTCAAGCCAACATCTTCAAAAAGATATTTAAAAGCAAGCCTCATGGTTGCTTCTTTCACTTCCGACAATGCCTCAGAAGAAAGCTGCAGAGCTTCACTGAGCTCAACAGAATGATCACTAGATCAACCTCCCAGGAGCTCAAGGTGGCCTTCAAATCCTTTTTTTGCCATTGCCTTGGTGAGAAAAGAGGACTTCAGCAAGATCTATGAGGCCTTTAAGAATACCAAGTATATGGAGGACAATGCTGCTCTATTTGCTCCATTTGTTGATTACTTTGAACGACAATGGATTGAAAAACTTGAGACCAGGCACCATGGAAGAAAGAAAAACAAGAAGAATGGAACCAGTTCAAGATTGTTAATAATAAGACCATGAAAACTACTTCCTCCCTAAAAAGCTGGCACAAAAATTTTGCCAACTGTGTTGGGGTGAAGAAACCCAAGTTCAATGTCCTGATCAACAAGCTCAAAGTTGAACAGGCAACTAATGAAACTCTTTACCAGGAGTTTTTGGATGGACGCCAAAGTGTTTTCCAGAGCAACAAGGCTCTCAAAAGCTTTGAGATAGTCACAAAAACTCCCTCATTCCTTACAACTCTTCCAACTGGCTCATCCATCTTGAGAATATCGCAAAAGTTCTCTAATATTCCAAATTAAATCTTGCATTGCTTTTACTTTCTTTTAGTTTTATGTTGTGATAATAAGGATTTTATCATACAAATACAAATTTAAAGTATTTTTTGTGTGGTTTTATTTTTTATATTTAATTGAATAAAGTTGCATATAAATTCTAGTCTAATTTTGTTTTTAAAAGTAAAAAAGAAGTTCTTTAAGAAACAGCTAATTTAAGAATAATTTTATTATCTAGCATATACTTTTTATTGCAGAAATGAATTTCTTGGGGTCTCTTTAGTCTAGAAAATATCTTAAAATATATGTTTTTATATTAATAACTGTATTTTATTTGGCTTCAAAGTTAACTTCTGGAAAATTGATTTTTGCACTTTGATCTTTGATATTTTTGATTTCTGCACCCTACATAGTGTTTCAATTTCTGCACTTTTTGGGTTCCCATTTTTGATTTCTGCACTTTTGACCTTAGGAACTTGCCCGAGCTTGTGGCATTGTGATTGGAAATTGATTTGTTTAATCCTGTTTTTTGTAAAATAACATATAAATTTCTAAAAGCTAATCTAGTTATTCATAATATAACTTTGGTTTAAAATATTGTATTTTGTTTGATTATATAAAAAGGGTAGAAAAATGTAGAAGGCAAATTTTAAAGCACGATTAAAGTTTTAATAATTCAAATAGTTTTTATCATTTAAAGAAATTTACAGACTAGTTTATTGAAGAAAATCAGATGTAACATTTCAAATGTTTATTTATGTTATTTTAATGATATATGATTTAATATATAATTGTTTTCAGGAAATAATTTCATTCAACGTTATTCTTTAAATTAAAATGTTTTTTATAGTGAGAATATTAAATAAACAAAGAATCTATCAATGGGTTGCATAGAAGATGATTTTTTACGTCACTGATAAGGTTTCACATCGGAGAGGATTGGTGTCTGCTTAGCCGCATTGGTTAGCATTGTAACGTAGTCATTTGTACTAAAAGGTTTGAAATTAGATCATTCCATTTTGTCAAGTGTCAGTGGTTAGTAAGTGAAATGACAATTGTCTGACAGTAGGTAGTGAAAGGCAAACGCGTTACCGTGCAATAAAATGACATGATAGAGTAATAAAAATCTTTGGAGCTCAGCAAAAGCAAGTATAAAATGAACTGGGATAGGATCCGAAAATTCAATATTCTAAGGTTAAATTTTATCCTTGGACCTCTCTTGGCTCGCCTGTCTCCCTCGGCCCAGTCTCGTCCCACCTGGCCAGCTGCTAGGGTTGGCCTTGTTTTTTGCCTGGTCGGCCACCTCCCTCACCTGATTGTGTGTTCCTGGTCCGTCTCCACCCTGTTGGTTTGGTCGCCTACTGGTCAGGTAATACTTAAATGACAAGTTTACAAGAGTTTTTACGTCTTTTAGATTCGTGGAATACAGGCAATTATTTGCGCTTTTGGTGTCCTGGTTGGTTCTCGAGTCTTTTTCTTTGGGTGTCCTTGTGTCTGTGATTCTGTTTGTGGTGTTGTGTTTGTTTTTGAGTGTTTCTGTTTTTATGTCTTTCATTTTTGAGTTCTTCTGTTTCCTATGTTTGTCGGTTACTGCCAAATAGTAATTTGTTTGTTGCTAGGGGTTTGTTAGCTGCTATGGGAACCTGTAGATTCTGTTGTAGTAACTTGTCATAAGAATATCAATCTAGTTTCTCAATCCAGTGGTGGCTGTCTTTGAACGAGTAACATTCGCTCTTGCCAGACTGCAATTCTTGCAGGTATTCAGTCTTGCCGTCAAGCAATCCACATTATTAGCAAAAATTAATAACAAGCGCAAGTATCCTAGAAATTCTTGGTAAACCTTATCTTAACCTTTACCTTAGAACTATTTTGTAAGTTAGGCTGTTTATATTAGCGATACAACCGCTGGCTTATACCAATTTACCATTCTAACATAGCATGTTATCCTATAAATAAAATTAAAATAATTTCTTTTTCTATTTAAATATTTTTTACAAACCATTTTACAAACTGAATATTCAAAGTTGAAATTCATAATAGCACTTAAATGAAACTTATCTGTAACGTTCTACTTTTATCTAACATTAGAAGTCAAATTGATTTAAAATCACCCTGAATTATCCAACGCAAAGCAATTATTTAAAAAGTGTGCTAAAAATGTTGTGTTTTATGTGATTATATAACTCCGTGATATGTTGGCTGATTAAATAAAGTAATTTTATATTGCTTTGTGTATTTATCCAATGCAAATTATAAAGACTATTTAAAAATAGGGATGTTTTTAGCTTAGTTGGGTCCCTGATGTGAGCTACCACATCCAGAGTGCATTTCTATTAGATAAATATTTTTGACAAAATAAGCATAAAGTGAAAAGCTAGCTAATTAGGGCCATGGGCATCTTTTCCTATTTTATTCTTCAAACATCACTTGGAGATTAAAGAACCTGTATCAATAATAGTTCTACTAGCAGTTAAAGAAATGTGAATCTAGCACATTTTTTTACCAATGTATATATTGATTACTTTATTTTTATTTTAGATAAAATTCTATTTCTTTTAAAAATTATATCTTAAATTAAAATGTACATTATTTAATCACAAGTCGGAAATGTTTAGAATAAAAATGGAGCATATAATACTTTGAGTTATTTTATTGAAAGTCTAAAATTATTTTAAACTAAAATAACTTTTAAATTATCAAAATATTCTGATAAAAATTTAAATAAACTTTTGTCTCAACATATTTTGATTACTTCATGTCAAGGTTTTGGTCTTGATGAAATTATGATTTTTATTTTCATTGTTTTTGTCATATTATGGAGGAGATTGGATTCCAGTAACCTGTATGAAGACAAATGTGCTGCTAATCAATTTGCTCTATTTGCAGTGATCTGGTGGTCTTCTGTTCTGGAATCAATGAAGAGAATCAGTGAGGAGGTCTTTAATTAAAGTATAAGTCTCCTTGAGCTAAACAGAAATGATGCAATAAATAGATTATGGAATAACTGGCAAAATAGTCTTGTGACTCTGATATTACTGCAAAGGAGTACTGCAGTTAAATGACTAGGTTACAATTTCTTACCTTTCAATTAAATTTGAAAGGATTTTTAGAAAGAACCAGCTCTCTTTTTCTAAAGATTTATGATACTTCTAACTTTTTTAGAAGCTTATAATCCCCATATTCAAACTCTAAACCTTAGTAGTATGCCACCCAGCAAAAATAATGGTCTGGACTGAACTTATTGTTCTTCTATATGATTTTATTTTTAGTATTTAATTTTTATTGGTACATGTGAGCTTTTATTGATGACATTTATTAGAAAAATACATTCTTCTATGCTCAAGGAAATACTAGAGTGACTTAGACAGTGTTATGTCTCACACTTATAAAAATTAGACAAAGTTTAGGTAGAAATCATCCATATGTGATGATTTTTTCTAAGTATTCTTCATCTACATTATTTGTGCTTCATAAAACTACACAGTTGTCTTTAAATCACTTTGCAACTCATCATCTTTTAGGGCTTTATTTATCAATAAAAAATCAGCTTCTCTATCTCAAATCTTCTCAAATAGGGTGATGTTATCTTTAACATCATCCCCTTTACTTGATTTTATAGTGATGATCAAACTTTTATTTTTCTCTCTAGATATAGTTTAGAGAGCTTTATTATGATATTTTCTCATCTTTTTTCCTAGGACTATTACAAGAATATTTATCAATCATCCTTAATTAATCATGGAATTTCTGATCCTTCATCTTGAGTATGATTTCCTGAGAAGTCAATTTATTGTCAAATAGAAGGTGGTCATAGAAAAAACCAGATGATACACCAGCATCAGCCCCTCAAGTTATAATAGAATCTGTATCTTCTTAATCACATGGTTTTTATAATTCACATGGAAAGTTTGTGATATATCAGTTACCTCAATTTTTTATATATTCAATAAATATGTTATAATATTCTAAAACTACTCTGTAAAATTATTAAGTGCCTCATAATTATATATGCATATATTTTAATGCCTAATTTTTTGAGTACTTTTTTGTTAAAATAAATTTTGAATTTATAGATTTCTTTTATAAAAGAATACAATAAAAGATTGGAAGTGTAATATCATTAAATTTATTTATTAAAAAGGTTAATTTTAGATGTTTTAAATGGTTTATGTATATTTTTAACCTAGTATGTAAAAACAAATACAATCTTTCAATATTATATACTACTTCTGTTTTATGCTTTATAAAACAGCAGTAGTTGAGTAAATAATTCTGTAAATTATACAAAAAAAAGTGAAGGGGAAAATCAAGAAAAGAAGATGATTTGTTTGATAAAAAAAGTATTATATAAAATGTGACAGGCTATATATTCCACATGTACTTTATGGATGCCATAAATCTGATTAATTAGTGCTACATCTAGGATTTTTAATTTCTGATACTTTAGGAACAGTAGAGAATCTTGATAGTACCACTTAATATTTGCTAATCAAGGTATTTATCAGAAAAAATTCCCTGAGAGAGATAAAATAAGAATTTTGTGGTATGACCCTGGGGCGCTATAAAGCATAGCTTTGGAAAGTTTATAGATGATATCTAGAATATTTTCCTGATATTGATCTAGTTTGGTCTTATATACAGGTAATCAGGTATTTCTTTGGAAATCCCAGCTTTATATGGATAGACTTTGTTTAGATGTATGATTTGTAATAATGCAAAGATCCATTTTCCTTTGATGAGATAGTTTTTTTCTGGACTCAATGACTAGCCAGAACCTCTTGGTCTATGATCTATCTTATATTAGCTGTGATTTTCTACCTGGATCTTATATCCTGTTTGAAAACTTCTCACTTGCAGAAAAATACCTACTTTCAAAACTTGTTTTCATTGCTTTCTTAATCTTTTCTTGCTTTTCATACATTGGGACTATCATAATTAGGTACCTTCTTTAGTAGGGGGTGTGCTTCAAAAGTACTACTACTGACAATAGTTAGCTAATTTCTCATAAAAGTTCATACTGTAAATTCAGAACCAAAACGTAAAAATGCGGTATTGTCAAATCCTTGGTCCAGATTTCAAATCACTTTGCAGGATGGCCTTTTTTTAACTAAATTGATTTTTGTGTATTTATTTGAATTTTTAAAAATTCAGGAACTCATAGACACTTTGCAAAGTTCAAGTTGTCTGCATATTTCCAATGAATGCGATGAATTAACTGGAATCAGATTTAAAGTGTTCAAATCCATCAACCATTTTCATTAAGTTTAGTATGTTTTTGAAATTGATAGATTGTCAAATCCATGAACCAAATTTCAAATCACTTTTGAATGTCACTAGTAAACTCAAATAATAATTGCAGGAACTGGAATCCAAATTTAATATAAGGTAAGCACACTAGGAAAAACCAACCCAAACAAGGAGCTCCACCACAAATAAAATCAAACTAAAAATTCAATCTAAATAACCATGTTTAGATATAAAAAGTGATTAAACCTTAAAATCATCCAAACCTGGAAAGTATACAATATTATAGCTTCAAATCACATATTTAGAAAGTCAATACTATTCAAGGCTAAATCAATAGAAAATAACTACCCACAACTAAACCAAAAACCTAAATAAATGCATATTTAATCTAAAATTTATTTTTTATTTTATTTTTTATGGGCCAAAAGTTGGATTCCCAACCAGCTCCTGCACCAGCCTGCAGGGCAGCCTGTCTACTGAAACGTCCCAGGGAGTCCAGGAACAGACCCAGAACACAATTTGAGGGGATTAATGCTGACACACAGGCCTCCCAAGGCATCAGCGCCAGTCAATCACCTCCCGCATCCCAAGCCAGAGCACACAGCCTGAATCCTAGACAGAAGCCGCTCTCAAGGCTTGCCACCAAAGTCTCCTATACCAGAGTCACCAGTAACAATGAGGTTACTTAAACTTCCACCCTGAACCAGTAGTCACCTGGCCCCACACTCTGGATCCAAGAGTTGCCACTTCCTGCCCCCGCGTTTTCAACATGTCCTATGAGTCATTGGTCACAACTGAGGAAATATCTGCGCCTGTGATGTATACCACCATTGACAGCGCTAGCACAACCAAGCATGATCTCACCTTCTACACAATGTCCCCATCCCCTGTGTCAAGCCTGCTAGCCAGGATGCTGCAGTACCTGCCAAGGGCCAGCATCAGTTGTTGGAGAGTGTGCTAAAGCTATTATCAACTGCTTGAACAGGGGAATGCCAGTTTGGGATATTGTGTCCAAATTTGGTGTAACAGCCAGATATATTGGCAACTTCAACACCAAATATGGCAACACCAGACAAATTTCAAAATCTACCAAGGCTACGCAGCAGCCAAAACTCCTCCAGCCTATGCACATTGACACAATCAAGAAGTGGGTTCCTAAGGATCGCCACCTGGACACACTTGCTATCCAATCAATGATGGCCACAGAGTTTGGGCTTTCTGTTTCTAAAACCCTTGTTTATAAAGCCATGGTTGATTTGGATTTCTCCTGGAAAGTACTGGGGGTTTTGTCACACAACAGGATTAGCAACAAAACAATTGAGTATTGACACATTTATGCCAAGACCTATGTGGCTCTCAAGAAGACCAGAAATATCTAATTCTTTTACATTGACAAATTGTCATTTTCCTCCTCACTCAGGTCTAGGCATGGGTGGGTTGAGAATAGTTCCAAAGATGATGTAGCACATTGTGCAGCTGTCTGTTCCAGAAATATTCAATGTTAGCGCTTCTTGGTCCTTGTGGTTTGGATTAATACCAGATGATAAAGGGTTCCCACAGTAGCAGACCATTCCTTGATTTTCTCCAAACTGTTAAGGAGTATCTATGGATCAATTATTACAGTACAACCAACATTGTGGTGATTGACAATGTTGGGCTCCACAAAGTGGATCTGGTTGTTTCTGAGCTTCCACCCATTGACAAGAATAGCCATTCTGCCAACACCCACCTTGCTGATTATCCAATGAGACTCCTCTTCCTCATGTCATATTCTCCATTTCTGAATCTAATTGAGGAGGTGTTTGAGTTTGTCAATAATAAGGTGAAGAAAGGCCTCCCGCAGGACACCAAAGATCTCTTCAACATCCTTGAGGTCAGTCAATTTGATATGCCACCTGATGTGGTGGCAGCTTTTTATGAGCACTCCAAATCCTTCCTCTCTAAAGCCCTTGCATCTGAGTCAATCAGATAAATGGGCGCTCCAGATATCAAAAGTTTTCAGTTTTATTTATTTTGTTTTTATTAGGACTCAAAAATTATTATTTATATATAATGATGTGACATTGGATTGTATTATAGACATATAAGAATTAGTACAAAAGATAATTAAATTTAATTATTCTAGATATAGATATATATATTTTTATTATAATCTACCAAATAGTGTATTGACTGTAGAGTTAACAAATAAAAAAATTAAAAGAGATAAAAATAGATTAATTTTATTTAAAAAATTGTGAACCCTTTTTAGTACCATTGACTTTTATTTTAAAAGCCACAGAGTTGACCTTGTGAGTCATCAAATGATTATTATCAATCTAGTGCCACCATAACCAGCCGGCATGAAAACCAATGATTTTCATGTGTATCAAACTAATTAGTATGTATGCTGCGGGTTAAGCATAGCAAATCTATTTACCAAATCATATTACAAGGGAAAAGTAATTTGAGTTCTAAACAATCACTTGTTTAAACATAAGTGGAGAAGGCAGCTCGATGCGGATAAATATAGCTTGAGTTGTTTAACTACATAATATATGAACCCATACTCAATGAGCAACTAAATGAACAAATATTAAATCATTTTTTATTTCATGTATTTTCTTACTATAACTACTGTATCATAAAATATTTAGATGTATTAATATTTAAATTTTAATATTTAAATTTTAATATTTAAATTTCAATATTTAAATTTTAATATTTAAATTTTAATATTTAAATTTCAATATTTAAATTTTAATATTTAAATTTCAATATTTAAATTTTAATATTTAAATTTCAATATTTAAATTTTAATATTTAAATTTAAATATTTAAATTTCAATATTTGGATTCTATTATTTAAATTTTAAATGTTAAACTTAAATATTAAATATAAATATTAAAATTTAAATAATATAATTGAAAATAAAATAAAAATAAAAGATAAGTTGCAAAGGAAGGTGATTTATCAGGGGATGCAAATTGCAAAGGGGAATGTGATTCTTCCAGGGAATCATACCCTGAAATTAAATTTTCAGCATATGCATCTAAATGGGACCACATACTCTTTTGTACGTGGTGGACAACTCTGGATGCAATTGCTAGAGGGGTGGTGCTCAGTACCCTAGTGGTTGCTGAATGCTTAATAAAATGCAATTGGGTAAGCAAATTAATTAATAGGTTCTTTTTGGGGGGCACATAATACCCAAAAAGCAATGCCAATGCAACAGAGTTGTACAGGATGTGCTCAACTGTCCTATACCTGTGCAATGTTGTCTGTTGTTCTAGTGCTAATTGGCATATGTATATTTGAATTGGTATGTCCTCTAACTTTTTAACATTTGTTTTTAATATGCAATGTAATAGGATTCCTAGGTATGTTGCAACATGAATCCTTTGACAGGTACATTTTTCTGAAAACATGCATAATTTTTTATATACTTGAATTAATCTGCTGATATAGGATGTTTGACTTAACTTGAAGATGTTCTGGAGGGGGGCGCCCAGCTTGCATCTGCCCCCCATGCCTTGGCAAACAAAATTAATAAAGGCTTGAACTTATTCACAAGGACTGTGTCCCTGACTTTTATTGTAATGCTTTGAACACTTTGTTGAAAATTTCAGTTTTAAGATATTCTGGTCCTATTTGAAAGTCTGTTTTTATTATTTTTTCATATTCATTTATGCTTGAAAACAGAAATCTTTGAATAGTTTCATAAATATATTCATCAAAATTCATTTTGATATCCCCTTGAATTTCACTCATCTCTTTGAAATTGATATTTGCTCCTATTTCATATGCTTCCCTAATCCACAACAAGCACCCCACAGGTGGTAAATATTCCTTTTTTTGCTTCCCTATTTCCATATTAATTCATGTTCATTTGAATTATTTTATTTATTTAATTTTTATTTATTTAAATTACAGGGGCTATCAGTGATTGATAACCCCTGTAAAACCAATTGGGCGCAAAGGCTACCACTTCAGCAATCTCATCCCCATTCCTAGTTATAACTAAAGTATATATAAGAAAACCATAAAAACTACTTATTGTTTTCCCTGGGGCCCTCTCAGCCACTGGAGCCCCTTCAGCAAACTTCATGAGCATTGGCTGCTCTTCATTTGAGTTTCTGGGCTTAATCTTCCTTATTTTTTGTCCTACTTGTTCTTCTTATTGATTTTCTTTTGATAAATTTTCAGGATTTCTTGAAGCTCTTCTGCTTCTTGACTGTGTTTCGTTTCATATGCTTTCATTTGACTGGTTTCTTCTTCATTTGTGCTGTTTTCCTTTGAAATTTCAGTTCCTTCAATCAGCTTGGTTTTCTTATTGTTTTCTTTGACCCCTTGCCAAAACTCCCACAAATTGTAGGCTGCATCATTGAACTTCATACTTGATAGAATTGTTCCCTGTAGATTAAGTATCATTTCTTTGTTCTTTTCATCTATAGTATTTCCCAATTTATTTAGAGCATCTTCTTTTGACTGAATTAGTGGCTGGCTTTTGTTGCCCAGCTTTCTGTTACTAGTTTCCTGATCTTTTTTTCTGTTTCAACAAAATTTTTCAGGTGTGCTTCCTATTCATTTATCAAGCTGTAGATATTTGACATATTGATAGTAGTACATAAAAAACCTGTTTTTATAGTGCTACCATCAACGCCTGAATATTTTTCATTATTAATAATAAATTAAGGACCACAAAAGTAAATGTTACATTATAATATTGCAGGTATGGGTTAAATCTTGATATTTAGATATTAAATGCATAACTCAATGCATTCTGTATAATAAAATTCATTGTAAACAAGGCCTTTTTCATAAAATTTATATAAATGGACTGTGTTTATAATAGGTAGCTATTAACGCTTAGTATAAATATTGATACATAGTGCATTTTAAATCTTGTATATTTGCCTATTGATAAAAATTCTGTAACCTTTTAAGTAAGATTTTGTGAGTATAATAATATAATGGATCAATAAGTTACTGTTTATGACCATTAATTGGCTGATTTTCTTTGCTGTGGCAATTGTGCATTTTCTGATATTTACACACTAGTGTCCAATTGGTTGGTTTCACATCTAATCATACAGGCAATAGGAGTTTTAGTTTCCACCCCAACCACATTTGGCCTTGGGGTGGCAACCACTTTTGTATTGCCTGTGCAATTAGATGTTAAACCAACCAATTGGACACTAGTGTGTAAATATCAAAAAATGCACAATTGCCACAGCAAAGAAAATCAGCAATTAATGGTCATAAACAGTAATTTATTGATCCATTATATTATTGTTAATCAAAAAATGCAACTAGAAAGAAATAGAATTATTATCAATAGGCAAATATACAAGATGTAAAACGCACTATGTATTAATTTTTTGTATGAAGCATTAATGGATACCTAATATAAACACAGTCCATTTATATAAATTACAATGAAAAAAGCCTTGTTTACAATGAATTTTATTATACAGAATGCATTGAGTTATGTATTTAATATCTAAATATCAAGTTTTAACCTATATCTACAATAATCTAATGTAACGCTTACATTTGTGGTCCATAATTTATTATTGATAATGAAAAATATTCATGCAAATAGTTATATGTTACCACATCATATGTACAACATTGTATTAATTATGGGGAATGTCAATATTATAATTTTTTTTTATTAATTATGAGTTGGAAGAAATAATATCAACTTTAATAAGTTATCACAAAGAAAAGTTTTATTTTACTCATCAAAGGACAAGAAGGGGAGGGAATGGGCGGAATGTATATTGCCATTATCTGCGCCTGTAAAAGGAACAGCATCAGAGGTAGTGAGGAGGGAATGAGTGGTGGTTTGGGAGTCAGGGTTGGAAGGCAGGTGGCTTGATCTTGATGGGGGGTTGGGTAGGCAGGGTTTTTTGACTGGGAAGGGGTGGTCAGAGCTGTTTATGGGGTAAGGCAAGAGTCCTTTCTGGACTTATCACTATCACTTGCATAGAATATGATGAGATATGATAAGTCCTGGACAAATACAGAAGGGAAAAGCTCATACCCCTTCTCAATTTAGGAGCACAGTTAATTGTAGGTGAAAGGCTTTGAGCGCCTGAGAGCCAAACCAAAATTATAAAGACATATATCTGCAAGATGCAAGTCAGCACAGTTTGTGGGATAGGACCATCAGGTATGCCCCACAGCCCAAATTTCCTTGGTTGCCCATTCCTGCTGCTCCATCTCTGCACTCAGTACAACTGTGTGCATGGCTTTTTGGGTAGCCAACTCCTCCAACATGTCCTTGAGCTCTGTTTGGTAGGCATACCCATCTGCAGTGTTTGATATTGGCAAGTAATAATTGACACCCAATGGGGAAACTGCCAACAAAACCCCAACAAATTGATACAAAATTGGTCCGCGCTTGTAAATGTCAGATTGGATACACTTTTCTCCATAATCTTGGATACTTGCAGAAATCTTGACATATGATAAGAAGATGAAGTCATTGCACTTCCTCATTGCCCTCCCTTTTATAAAATTAATTATGAGATAAGGAGCAAATTTAGGGGAAGATTAAATATTGAATTGAGAAGAAGAGAAGTATATTTTATTGGATAATACTTTAGAATTATATAGCTTTTGCTGTGACAGGCTTTAGTTGGATCAAACCTAGAGGTTGGCCATGTGCAGCATAGGTTTGAGTTGCTTGATACTTAGACAAGTCATGTGATATTGATTTGTTGCCTTTCTTGATATATATAACAGTATATTGGATTGGCACCAAGCCAGGGTATGACTGGATGTTAAGTGTGTTGGCAGTGGCCAGAATACTTGTACATTCAGCTCCTTGACACACACACCCTTAAGGGGTTACTCTGGTGCATCAAGAGGGGCTTTGTATTGACAGCTGCCACCTGATGTTCCTAGAGTTTTTTTTGCTAGTGGGTACTAGCCCTGTTGAGTGTTCCCCTTTGCTAGGGTGGAGGCAAGATCTGTGATAATTTTTGGTGATGGGCTCTAGGCACCCTGGAACTTAACCAGGTAGGTGTTGTGATCTGGTCTGCATATGATAAATCTTGCCAGTCCCCTGTGTACTAAATCCAGTCTCTTCTTATGCTCAGCAAGGACCCAGATAGGGGAGTTGATTGGGAGTGGTTCCTCTGCAGAGGTTGCCTTATGTTCTTTGAGTCTTTTGGTTTCTGCTATTTTAGCTTTGAGGTGCGTGTTTTGTAATCTGGCTCTTGTTCTACTCTGGGAGGGTTTCCCAGGGGGTTTGCTCATATTGTTGGTTATTTTGGGTGACTATCTCTGGTTTATATATGTAGTTAGTTCAAACAGTGATTATCCTGTCTCTTGGTTGATGTGTACCCAAGATACTAATAATGCATGTTTCACGTATAGTGGCCATGTGTCTTTGGCTTTGATATCCATTATTTTCTTGAGGGTTCTGATGAGGCTGCCGTTGGCCTATGGCCTGTAGGGCAAGGTTGTAGAGTGTTTGGTGTTTTTGGATTTTAAATTGTTGTTTACTACGTGGCCTGATAGCTCTGTGGCTCCATCTGTTATGATGTAGTCAGGAGTTCTGTAGTTGGCTATTATTACCTTGTTGATAAAGAAATTTATTGTTTCTTCTTTGTGGTTCTGTGTTGACCAGCAGATGGACCAGTGTGTAGTCAAGTCAATTGCTACAATTAGAAAGTGTTATTTAGTTTTTGCTTCTGGGAAGGGGCCCACTACATCAAGTCCCAAACCTTGAATGGTTCAGGGTCTGGTACTGGATTGACTGTGGGGTGTAGAGCCTTGGTGCTGGCGTGTTTCTCACACACTGTGCACTTTTTCAAAACATCAACTATGTCTTGTTTAAGATTGAGGCACCATACTATCTCTTTTAGAGTGAGGTATAGGTTGTTAGCCTCTGTATGTCCTAGTAGGCGGTGATGTCTTAGTATAGTATCAACTCTTTGTGCAAGTGGGATGTAGGGAACATGTTTATCTTTAATTATGTGGTAGACTGTGTCATTTGATACACAGAAATGCTTTTAATTCCTTACTAATGTATCATAGATTAGTTGATGTGTGGAGGGTTCTTTCCCTTTTGTCTTGTATTTGGTGTTATATAGATTGGGCCAGTCAGGGTGCAGGTGGTCAGGATGATCATCTCTTGGCTGACATAGCCTAGAGAGAGCATTAGCTATGACCAGCTCTACCCTTTTTTTGTATTGAATGTCCAAATTGAGCTTGTTGTGAATGATGCCATTAACCATGCTTCAATTTCACCTTTGATGGGTTATTCTGAGGAAGAATCTCTCTTTTGTCTTTGCCTCTTGAAATGAGTCTGACTCTAAATTAGGAAATTTGATTGTTCAGTTTCCTGATTATGTGAAACTCACTTGCCCCACTCATGCTTGCTGCAAGTGATCCTACCGTCCTGGTAGTGTTTTGAGGTATTGTCAACCACTATATATTATATTTCTTATTCACCAATAAAAATTAAGTTCTATACAAATATTTGTCTTTGTGTCTCCCAGTACTTTGGCGCCTCTCTAGCCATATCTAGTAGATATTATTTAATCAGGGCCACAAGGTAATTGCATATCCTTCCCTGCCACTTTAACCAAGATGTAGTATGAATCCCATCCTAAGGTTAGGATTCCCTGTTGTGTATCTGTGCCGCGCCCCAGAACACAACAAAAATGGCGCTCACTACAGGGGCTGTAAGCCCCTTGGTTATCCCTTTTGAAACCACGTTTTCAGGTCCTTTGCCACCCCTATACAAGATCCAACTTCACCTGAAATCACCAGTCCTCCTATTGAGGAAGACATTGCAGACCCACCTATTAACCCTACAGTGCTGAACCTTGGGAATGATCCCTGCCTAGTGGCCTACCCTTTGGGCACCCCTGACTTTGAACAAGTCATGGCAGTGGCCATTGGGATAGCCCATATGGAGCCATCTCTTGCCTCCAGCTACAGTTCAGTTGAGCAGAATACTATGAATTGATTGTGGCTCCTCAATTTCCACAACATCTCCTTTCAGCGACTGGCTCTGCTGAGCACCTATTGTCATCTTTTGTACAACCTGCCTTAGCCCACCATCAAATGGTATTAGGGCTCCACGTTCAGGTGATTTTATCTCTACAAGAAGCTGTCACTCATCAATGGGATCAGTTTACTGCCTATCAACAGTGGATCCACTCCCTGTTTTCCTTGGTATTGTTGAGGGTCTGGATGTACAAGCATTCTGGCTACCGCCAACCTACTTAACATCCAGCCATTGCCTGATTTAGCCCCCTTCTAATATACCATTTGACATACCAAGAATGGTAACCAAGCAATATCACCTGACTGTCCAAGTATCCAGTGGCTTGAACCCATCTGGCACATGACCGACCCCTAAGTTTGATCCAACTAAATCCCCGCCACAGTCAAGTCTATATAAGTCTAAAGTATTATCCAATAAAATATACTTCTCTTCTTTCTTAATTCCATATTTAAAGCTTCCCCAAAAGGTGCTCCTTATCAGTATCAGACAATCAGCGCAACTATGTCACTTCCCAAACTTGCTTGGTTAATTCCATTGAGCAAATGTGCCAGTCAATTCCCAAATATGTCAGGGAGCGTCTACATGAGTTTCACCAGTTAGAACAGCCCTGGTGAACCTAAGTATATTCCACCCTGAACACCTATCCACTGAATTCAAACAACTTGTGCAGCAGCTCAATGCGTTCAGTACTTACTCCTTCAATCAACTACAGAAAGTAGCAGACTTTGCTGCTAAAGGTCTTTGCAAGCTTGGTGAAGAATTCGATCAGGAAAGGGCTGCCACCGCCGCTGCTATTATCAAGCTCCAGACTCAAGTGAATGAATTGTCTACACCCAAGCCAGATGTTGCACCTTCCCCCATATGACAATTTGGTGGATAGAGAACAGAGGCTATGAGAATGCCATTTGAGAGCTGCAAGCGTCCACCTGCAGTCAAGATTGCCCTGCTAAAGCACCCCAGCCAGATTCCCAAGTGCTTGCTTTGATGACTCAAGTTGCTGAGCTACATCAAGAGGTTGCTGCCTTACGCAAAATGATGGCAACTGCTGCAAGTCCACTTAGGGTTATTGATGAGGATGGCTGCTGCCCTGTCCTGTCAGGAGCCCCCAAACCCACTGTGCTAGAGAGTTGATTGCTCTAGCTAATAAGGTGGACTACTTGAAACAGGACCACTCCAAACTTGATAAAGACATACAAGAAATGAGTGAATTAATTGATTCAGTGAATGAAAGGTTTTCCCCTTGCCTCTCAGTGGGTCCTTTCCTTACTCCTGACTGGCTGAGATTTCCATGTTAGTAACAACACAGGGCTAACACCTAGACGTTACTAAGCAACAGACCACCTTAGCTAATAATACAAGTGCCCACACTGTTGAGACCTTGACTACTCTTGAAGAGAGTGTCTGTCAGCTGTGGGCCAGGCAGCCCCCTCCAAATCTGAAGCGGAATTCTCCTTGCACATAAATGTACTTGATAGCAACAATGGTGATCCAACTCCCAAAGCACACTTTAAACCAACCTTTAAGCAAGTCTTTGACTCCAAAACTTCTACTGTTACAGCTTTCCTAAATATCTACAAAACTTCTATGAGGAGAGCCTCTGACAAGGTTAAGAAGGAACACATTCTAACTTGCCTGCACCTGGCCTTTCAGGAGGTAGTAGTGCCTGAGTTGCCCACCATCAAGAGTTGTGAAGAAATTAAGCAGCTTTTGATCAACAAATTTGGTGGTGACCTTAGTTTGAAAGTGAAGAAGAACACATTCATAAACACTGCTTTCAAGCCAAAGGAGACCCTAGCTGAATTTACAGATAGATTCTACATGAAAGGACAACAACTGATCACAAGCTACCAGTTGACCGCATATGAAGTGTACATGGCTTGTGTTCAAGCCCTCATGGTTAATCAGTTTCTGTGTCTCCACTTTAAGGCTCATAAGGCCATGCTTTCCTTTATGAAGAGCATAAAGACAATGTTGCAGGATATGTAACTTACCCATTTTGGGGCAGTTGTGAGGGAGAATTGTGCTGCCTCTAATTCTAATTCATCTTCCTGTGGCCCTTGCATCCTCACCATGAACTCACAGAATCCTTCTAGATGCCGAGGTTGCCATAAATGTGGCCAGATAGATCACCATTCTTGAGTCTTCACCAATCCTTGGGTTGAAGGAGCTGATCCCAAGGAGCAGGCAGGAAAAGAACAGTCAACATAGAGGCAGAGACGCTCTTGGTTGACAATTCTTCCCAGTCTCTTTCAATCCACCCCTCCATAGCTGACTCTGAGCCTGATGACAATGAGGCTCCCCCATTCTACTGCTGTTCCACAACATCTCTGATAACTATGATGTGGATGCTTTGGATGTTGATGATCCCAACACCTATGAGTATTCAGTTCTTGCCGTCCCCAAAACCATTGTGGTCCCTTATAAGTTACGCTCTGGGAAAACTACAACAACTGCCAAGCCTTTTTCTGAAGCCAAAGAGGTCATCTTTTGCTTATACCTCACCCAATCTAAGAGGTCTCCTGTGTTTGTAAAGTTGTCTGAGAAAGCTTCTGAGGTTGCTGATGTTGTATTCAAGAATTTTTTGGTCTTGCTTCCTCTCCAGACTATCTATAAGGAGTTTCCAGGCTTAAGATGCATGATTGAATTATAGGATAAAGAGCTAGCAGAAGCCCAGGACATTCTGGCTGTCCTCCCTCCCTTTGGTTGTACTACCACTTGTGTGGAGATATCCATTCAAAAGGTGAAAATCAAGGCTGTCTTGAACACTGGATCTCCTGTTAATGATGTTTCCTCAAAGCTTGTCAAGAAGCTCAAACTTGCTGCCAACCTTAACTATCACCAGTCATATGGTACAGCTGGTATATCCATGACTTGCACTATAGAAGCCTATTCTTCTCTTCCCATGTGGTTTGGCAAACTACTCTTAGCCGCACCTGCTGTTGTCTTGGAGAATGAGAGTTACAATCACCTAGTTGGTACTCAATTCCTTAGGGAATATAATGAGATCATCAACTTAAAGGACATCTATATCTCTATCTTAGAAAACAAGTTCTCTTTGATCTTTGAAGAGCCAGTTAAAGTTCCTGGGAAGCACCTCAAGACATGTGCCTTAGAATATCCCACAAGTGTTTTCACTTTAAAGTACCGTGCCCATTCTACCAACATGAAGTGTCCTCCTATGGCTTGCCTGGCGTCTGAAGGGATTCCTCTTTTGGCCACTTCTGCTGTAACTATTCCCACTGGGTCTCAGGCTATCCTAGACTCCAAAATACTGTATGAGCTACCCAAGCGTACATTCCTAGAGTCTTAATCTCCTCCCTTGCTAGGCCGCAACAAACCCTACCTATGCCCAGGAATCTTGGATGTCTCTCAAAAAACCTGTTCAATTGCTGGTTGCCAACTTAACTGCTATCCCCATATATATGTCTGGAGGGCAGGTTGTTGGCTATGGCAAGTTGCTGAATGCGCCTGATGTCCTATTGCTACATCCATCTGATAAGTTCCAAGATTTCAATTTACCTGAAGATAAGCCCCAAGTCCTATTCTTGTTCACTGCATAATATTTCCCGCAGCTATCCCTGGTCCAGCAGAAGGAGGTGCTTGATTTGCTAGATCAATTTTCAGATATATTTTCTAAAGATAGCACTGATTATGGTCTAGCCAAAGGAGTTGTTCACCAGATTGATACTGGTGACCCTCCCCCCTTCTGCACTAAACCATATTGCTGCAGTTGCGTAGAGGACGCTAGGGTGTCTAAAGAGCTCAAACAACTTTTAGAAGCTGGGCTACTGGCTCCTTCCCAAAGTCTGTGGGCCTCACCCTTGCTCATAGTGAAGAAGAAGGATGGAGGTCATTTTATTGTGATGGACCATATAAGATTGAACTAATTAACCAAAAAGGATTCTTACCCCCTGCCATGTATTTATGATGCTCTCTGCCACCATGGAGGCTCTAAGTTTTCTCTGTTATGGATCTAGCATCAGGGTACTGGCAAGTTAATCTCTCTCCCAAGGATAGACAGAAGGCCGCACTTATTACCTTGGAAGGACTGTTTGAGACTAAACACATGCCGCAAGGGCTCTGCAATGCCCCAGATAACTTCCAACAAGCCATGAACTCCATCCTCTGTGCTTTGAAGCTCTCATGTGTCCTAGTGTACTTGTATGATATAACAGTCTTCAGCACTACCTTTAAAGATCACCAGGATCACCTTAAAGAAGTGATTGTAAATATTCAAGAGGATGGCCTTAAACTGAAACCATCTAAGTGTGCTTTTTTCAAGAGACGCCTTAAATTCTTGGGCCATGAGGTAACCCAGACAGGGATTTACCCAATGGCCAAGAAAGTTGAGGCCATTGAAAAAATGCTTCCACCCATCAACCTACAAGAAGCACAAGTCTTTATGGGAATGATGGGTTACTACAGACAGTTCATCCCTGACTGTTGTAAATCATGCCATTAACACCATTTTGATATGGCCTTCAAATATTGATATGTGAAAGGATTTAGTTGGTTTTGCTTTCAATTTTGGGAATTCCTTGCCTTCTGCAAATGGGTCTGGTTCAATTTCTACCTGTTCCGGAATATCATACCTGCCCTCAACTGATCCTGGTATGACTTCATCCCAATGTGACCCCCTCTGCCACTCTTTCTACCTAATGAGTGATCATTGACCCTTGTCTACTATATAAGTATAATCAATTCTCCTAATAAAGACAAGTTTATCCACTTTTGCATTAGCTTTAATATTTTTCAAGCTTTTTCCTTTCCTTTTTTCAAAAGGAATTTCACATCTTGTATTCCAGGAAATTAAGGTATGTGCCCTTAATTTTGCCCTGAAGGCCAATCCAAAGCTAGCTTTGAATCTCAAATCTTTTGTTATAAAGATTTCCTGCCGTGTTCTCCTGGATGTTGTCCCCAGATGCCAAACACGACAAAATGGTGCTCACTAAAGGGGCTACAAGCCCCTTGGTTACCCTGTTCCCCCGTGCCTTCTCTGGTCCTTCTCCCTTTGTTTCTGAAGTACCCAAACAACCTAAATTTTCTAGTTCCCCTCTAGAAGAAGACATCACTAATTCCCCCTCAACTCCCATGGTATTGGTTCTGTTCCCTGGGCCCGCGTGGGCCCCCTTCCTGATTTCTCTCTCAATTACAAGCAAGCTTGTGCTGCCGCCTGCTTCCTTCTCCACTCTGGCACTGTGACAATGTACACTATCCCTGGTCTCTGTCCCAGGTACGCTTTTGAAGACCTGTACTCCTTCCTTTTGGACTTTGGTCTCCCCCTGCACTGATGGAGTCCATGAATACAATTGGCATGTTGGTCAACCAATTCATTCAACCCGCCTTGGTTCACCATCAACTTGCATTAGGATCCCAGAATCAAGTATTAAATGCTGTAGCTTTTTGCTGTCTCAAACAACCATGCTCAAAATATGGCATATCAAGAATGGTCCCACAGTCTCTTTGCGTGTATTTTGGACAACCAGTGTGACTTGCTGGCATCCCAGAAGTACCTAACCTCATCACTAAATTACCTTTGCTCCTTGCTCCCTGGATATATCAAGGACTGACTGTGTGAATTAGATGAGCACCAAGCAACGTGGTGTGGCCAAATTGAGACCTCTCTTCTAAAGCATTATCAGGACTTTGAGACTTTGGTTACCAAACTCAACCAGTTTTGAGAGCATGTTAATTCCCAGATCAAAGTGATTGGGGCTTATGTTGATACCTGGGGCCGCCACCTACAACACCAATATGGACTATATAAGGCTGCATTAGGCAACACTATGTATCAAGTACAAAATTACATGGATGATAGAGTAACATCCATGAGGTGACACCTCCTGCTCCCCCTATTGAGGTCCTGTCTGACTTTGAAGCCAAGGTATGAGAAGCCATAGCAGAGCTCAAGGCTACTAATTGGTGTCAATATTATGTTCAAAACCCTCCTCCAGTCAAACCTATGCCTGACCCTTGTATTGCTTTGCTCACTGATCAAGTAGCTACCTTGTGAGGAGAAATTGAGTACTTGAGACAACACCTCTCTAATCCTGATGACTCATCCTCTGAGTCTAAAGGTGAAGAGGAAACTGAAGTTGCTAGTACTCTTGCTCATGGCAATCATGGTTGTTGTCTTGGCTTGGAAGGCCAGCCCCAGGTCAACTGCGCTCTTGCCCTGGATCATCTGGCAGAAGTGACAAATGATGTTACTGATAGGCAGGATGCACTAGAAAGGGAGGTGCAAAGCCTCACTTGCTTAATGGAAACAATAAATGAGCAGGTTACCCCTTTGACTGCTCAGACAACCTCCCTGGCCACTCATGTCAATGGGATTGCTGGCACACTGGCAGTACAACAGATAAAGATTGATGAATTTGGAGCTGCTGCCGCTACTGCTAGAGATGTTAGTGGACAGAATAGCTCTACCCTGGATAACCTAGAAGAAAGCCTTTGAATCCTCTGGGCTAGAAATCCTGCTGCTGAATCTGAGTTTGAGGGCAATCCACACATTAACGTCCTTAACCCAGGTGATAACAACCAGTCTACCTCCTTGTCTATTGACCCCAATTGTAAGCCTTCTTTCAAACAAATATTTGACCCTAAACCCTCTACCATTGCTGCCTTTCTGAAAATTTACAAGACTGCAATGTGTAGGGCCACCAATGAACTCAAGAAGGAACATATTCTTACCTGTCTGCATACCACATGCCAAGAAGTTGTGGTCCCCAAACTCCCTTCTATTGCCACTTGGGAGAACATGAAGCAACTCCTAATTGAAGAATTTAGAGGAGATCTCAGCTTGGAAGTCAAGAAAGATGTGTTTATGCATATCACATTCAAGCCTAATGAAACCTTGGCTGAGTTTGCTGATTTTTTCTAAATTGAAGGGCAACAGTTAATCACCAGCAGGCAGCCAACTCCCTGGGAAGCGTACACGGCATGTTCAAATGCTTTGAAAGTGAACCAACTCCTATGTCTGCACTTCAAGGCCCACAAGGCTTCCATTACTTCAATGAAGAGTATCAAGACCCTCCTGCAGACTTGCACTTGACCCATGGGGGTACTTTCATACGTGAAAATAAGGCCAACAATGCAGGAACCACCTCCTGTACCCCACACATTATGACCCTGGGCTCAAGTGGGCAGTCTAAGAGACAAGAATGCATCAACTGCGGTCAAATAGGACATCACTCACGTACCTGCACCAATCCTTGGATAGAGGGTTGTGATCCAAAAGAGCAGGCGGGAAAAGAGAGGTCAGCTTAGAGGTGGAGACACTCTCTGCTGACCAATCTCCCCTGTCTCCACCTGATCCCCCTTCTGACAATGAATCTTCCCCCTTGGCTGACTCAACTATTTTTCACTTGTTACATAACCTATCCAGTGATTCTGAACCCAAAGATTCTGAATACAATGAGTTGTATGGTTATGGCTACTCTGTGCTGGCAGTCCTGGAGACAGTCTCTGTCCTTTACAAGCTATGTTCATGAAAAAAGCATAACTACAACTTGCCCATCTGAAAATGAAGCTAAGGCTGGAGTGGCTTGCCCTTACCTAGCTCAGGCTCATTGTCCCCACGTTCTGGTAGATTCCTCCAAATAGGCTGCTGAACTAGCAGAAGCTCTCTTTCAGAATGTGACTGTATCTCTCCCCTTGTAGACTGTGTATAAGGAAATTCCTGCCTTACAATGCATGCTGGCCAAATGGGAGAAAGAATTGGAGGCAGCTAAGGACGTGCTGGCTGTCTTACCCCCCTTTGGAAAAGATACTACTCATGTGGAAGTATTAATCCAGAAAGTTAAAATCAAGGCTATATTGAATACAGGCTCTTCAGTCAATGTGGTATCATCTAAGCTGATGAAGAAGCTTAAACTGGCCCCTGAACTCAACCACACTCAATTGTATGGTACAGCTGACATGGCCCAAACTTGAGCCATTGGTGCCTATTCTGCCCTGCCAATGAGGTTTGGGAAGCTTCTTATTGCCTCTCCTGCTGTTGTCCTTGAAAACAAAAGTTACAATCTCCTGGTTGGTACATAATTCCTCCAAGAGTACAATGGAATTGTGAACCTTTTAGATGAATACCTATAGCTCTTAGGGTATGAGATCCCTCTAATATTTGAAGAACCCCTGCTTCTCCTGGGTAAACGTCTTAAGACATGTGTGCTCAAGTACCCCACTGGTAGCTTCTCACTCAAGTACATGACTCATTCTTCCAATATGCTTCCCCTCCTCCTTCATGTCCCGCAGAGGAGGGTGTGCCTCTTCTTGCCCCTGCAGTCATCACCATCCCACCAGGCTCCCAAGTGATTGTAGACTCCCAGATATCCTACAAACTAACTGAAAAATCCTTTCTGGAGCTATATTCACCTGATTCTTAAGCCGTAAAGAGCCTCAGTTATGCCCTGGGATTTTGAATTAAGCTCATAAGGAGCCTGTACAGATGTTGTTGCCTAATCTGACTTCCCTGCCTATGCAGGTGACCAAAGGCCAGGTTGTTGGGCATGGTCACATATTAGGGTCAGAGCAAGTGGCGTCCCTCTACCCCTTTGGAAAATTTAGTGATTTCAACTTGCCTGAAGGGAACCCTCAGGTTCTCTCCTTGTTAACTCCACAGACTTCACAACTGTCACCCATTCAACAAAAAGATGTTCTGGAACTGCTAGACCAGTTTAAGGATATCTTTGCCTCTGGACCCACCAACTATGGTCTAGCAAAGGGGGTTATTCACCAGATAGATACAGGTGATGCCCTGCCCTTTTGTGCCAAACCTTACCGGTGCAGAAGAGTAGAGGATGCTCAGGTCTATAAGTAGCTTAAACAGCTATTAGATTCTGGGCTCCTAGCTCCCTCTCAGAGCCCTTGGGCCTCACTATTATTGATCCTAAAAAAGAAAGATAGAGGCCATCAAATTGTGATGGATTACTGCCGCCTGAACTCGCTCACCAAAAAGAACTCCTACCCTCTGCCTAGAATTGATGATGCTCTTAGAAAATTAGGGGGATCAAAGTTTTTCTCTGCTATGGATCTAGCATCAGGATACTGGCAGGTCAACTTTTCTCCTGAAGATAGAGAAAAGGCTACACTTATCACTTCAGAAGGTCTGTATGAACCCATTCATATGCTCCAAGGACTCTGCAACGCCCTGGCTACATTTCAACAGGCTATGGACTCTATCTTACAAGATCTAAAAATCTCCTGTGTCCTTGTATTCCTTGATGATATTACTGTGTTCAGCTCCACCTTTTCTGACCATTTGGACCACCTCAAAGCTGTCTTCATCAAAATTTGGGAGGCATGCTTAAAACTCAAACCCTCTAAATGCTCCTTATTCAAGGAACAACTTGAATTCTTGGGCCACAAGGTCACCCAAACTGGAATACACCCTATGAATAATAAGATGGAAGCTATTGACAAAATGCTGCCTCCCACAAACCTACAAGAGGTCCAAGTCTTTATTGGTATGATGGGGTACTATTGACAGTTTATCCCTGATTTTTCTGAACTAAGCAAACCCCTAGTCCAACTCCTTTGCAACATACCCTTTGAGTGGACTGACAGTCAACAGCAATCCTTCAAAGTGCTGAAAGCCAAACTCAAAGAGGCTTCTATCCTAGTCTACTCTGGTTACAATAAGGAGTTCATCTTGTACACCAACTCTAGTGGAGTAGCTGTGGATGCTATCTTAGCCCAGCTTGATAATGAAGGCGTGGAACAACCTTTAGTCTACTCTTCCCAAGTCCTCAACAAACACAATAAGACTTATAGTGTCACAGAAAGGGAATGCCTAGCTGTTCTGCATGCAGTAAAACAGTTCAGACACTATATTTATGGAACTCACTTCACTGTAGTGATAAGGAGCACCTTTTGGGGAAGCTTCAAATATAAAATTAGGAAGAGAAGAAGTATATTTTATTTGATAATACTTTAGGCTTATATAGCTTCAGATGTGGCGGGAATTTTAGTTAGATCAAACCCAGGGGCTGGTCATGTGCTGGATGGGTTCAAGTCCCTGGATACCTAGACAGTTATGTGATATTGGTTTGCTGCTATTTCTGGTATTTCAAATGGTATATTGGAAAGGCGCCAAATTGGGCAATGGCTGGATGTTAGGTGTGATGGCAATAGCCAGAATACTCATACATCAAGACCCTCAACACATCCCTCCCTTAAGGGGTTACTTGGGTACATCAGGAGGGGGCTTTGTCTTGACAGCTGCCCCCTGATGTTCCTGGAGTTGTTTACTAGTGGGCACCAACTGGGTTGAGTGTTCTCCTTTGCTAGGGTGAGGCAAGATCTGTGATAATTTTTGGTGATGGGCTCTCTGGCACCCTGGAACTTAACCAGGTAGGTGTTTCTGTCTGGTTAGTATCTGATTATTTTTCCTGGTCCTCTGTGTACTGAGTATAGCTTCTTTCTGTTCCCAGCTAGGACTCAGAAAGGGGAGTTGATGGGGAGTGGCTCCTCTGTTGAGGTTACCTTTTGGGTTTTGAGTCTCTTTGTTTCTGCCAGTTTGGCTTTGAGGCATATGTGTTGTAGAGCTGGTTCTGTTCTACTATGGGAGGTTTCCCTGGGGGGATCTTCACATATGGTTGATTGTTGTGAGTGACTATTTCTGGCTTGTACCTGTATGTTAGTTCAAACGGTGAGTAGCCTGTCCCTTGATTGGTAAAAGCCCAGGATACTATTAATGTATGTTTCACATAGAGTGGCCATGTGTCTTTGGCTTTATCATCCATTATTTTCTCCAGGGTTCTGATAAGGCTGCTTTTCAGGCGTTCAACTCTGCCGTTGGCCAGTGGCCTGTAGGGCAAGGTTGTGGAGTATTTGATGTTCTTTATTTTTAGATTTTTGTTTATATGTGTGGTCTGTTAGCTCTTTTGCTCCATCTTTTATGATGTAGTCTAGAGTGCCGTAGTCTGCTATGATTGCTTTATTGATGAATCAATTTATTGTTTCTGTCTTGTGATTTTTTGTTGCCCAGCAGATGGGCCAGAATGTGGCAAAGTTGATGGCTACAATTAGGAAACGTTGATTTGTTTTGGTTTCCAGGAAGGGTCCCACTACGCCCAGTCCCCAAACCTTGAATGATTTGGGGTCAGGTACTGGATTGACT
This sequence comes from Entomophthora muscae, assembly GCA_014839935.2. Lineage (NCBI taxonomy): Eukaryota > Fungi > Entomophthoromycota > Entomophthoromycetes > Entomophthorales > Entomophthoraceae > Entomophthora > Entomophthora muscae. The sequence continues at coordinate 68,866 of QTSX02005856.1, forward strand.
GTTAGCTTTGGCGCCTTGGTGCTGGTGTATTTTTCACACACTTTGCACTTCTTTAGAACATTGATTATGTCTTTATTCAGGTTGGGCCACCATACTATCTCTTTTAATGTGAGATATAGGTTGTTAGCCTTTGTGTGTCCTAGAAGACAGTGGTTTCTTAGTATAGTATTGACTCTTTATGCAAGTGGAATGTATGGAATGTGTTTATCTTTGATGATTTGGTATATTGTGCCATTTGATATGTGGAAATGTTTTTCATTCCTTACTAGCGTATCATGGGTTAGTTGGTGTGTGAAGGGATCATTTCCTTTTGTCTTGTACTCAGTGTTGTATAGGTTGGGCCAGTCAGGGTCCAGGTGGTCAGGGTGATCCTCTCTTGGCTGGCATAGTCTAGAGAGAGCATCAGCTGTGACCAGCTCTGCCCCCTTTTTGTATTAGATGTCCAGGTTAAGCTGTTCCAGCAAGGACATCCATTTGGCTTGGCGCTGCGCAAGTGCGTTCTGAGTTTTAAAATAGATTAAGGATTTGTGGTCAGTTAGCACTTGGACGTTTAAGTTTCCTTCAAGATAACATCTCCATTTCTTGTATGTGTGATATATTGATAGCAATTCTTTGTTGTGTATTGGGTACCTTTGCTCAGTGTTTGTTAGTTTTCTGCTTTTGTAACATACTGGCAGGAAATCTTGCTGCCCTGGCTGGCAGATGCGTAGGACTGCGCCAATGGCGGTGTCACTTGCGTCTGACTCAAGCTTGTAGCACCTGTTGTTATTAGGGTATTGCAAGATTGATGCTTCAATCAGAGCTTGTTTTAATAGCTGGAAATTCTTGTTGCATTCTGGAGTCCAGATGAATTTCTTTTTGGCATTACCTATGGTTAGGTCATTGATTGGTGCAGTGAGCTTTCCGCAGTCTTTGATGTATTTCCTTAGGTAAGCTACCATACCAAGAAAGCATCTTACTTGTTTCACAGAGGTGGGGCGTTTCATGTTATTTATGGCTTTTATTTTATCTGGGTCTGCTTTGATGCCACTGTCAGAGACAATGTGGCCCAAGAACAGGAGTTCCTTTTCCATAAATTGGCACTTACTAGGCTTAGTGTATAGTTTGTGCTTTACAAGTTGATTGAGTGTCTTGCAGACATGCGTGAGGTGTTCCTCTTTTGTTTTTAAAAATATGATGATGTTGTTGAGGTAACATAAGGTGTTCAAGAGTCCTTTTAGCGCCTGGTTCATCATGGTGACAAATGTTGCTGGGGCGTTTGTCATCCCAAAATTCATAACTTTACATTCAAACAACCTAAATTGTGTGTGGAACACAGTTTTTGGTATGTCTTTCTCTTTAACTTCAATTTGGTTATAACCAGATGTGAGGTCAATTTTTGAGAAATTTTTTGCTCCAGAGAGCCTTGCAAATAGGTCTTCTATGAGGGGAAGAGGGTTTTTTTCTTTACTATACTTGCGTTTAGTGATCTGTAGTCAGTAACTAAGCAAAGAGATCCTTATTTCTTCTTTACAAAGAAGACTGCTGCCCTCCATGGGGATTTAGACAGACAAATGAATCCTTTGGCTAGATTGTCCTTGATGTGGGCTTTAAGTGTTTGGGTCTTCATGGGAGAGAGTCTGTAGAGGGATGAAGGTTTGGGCATGGCTTTACATAAGTCAATGCCATGTTTGACCTCTTGTTTGGGGGTAACTCTGTGAGTTCTTCCTTGAATACATGAGTGTATTCATTTAGGAGTGCCACAAGTTCTGAGCATTATTTTTTGTGTTTGTATATTATTAAATTCAGAGTACCTTGCTATGTGGAGGGTACTGTCTTTTGTTAGATGTTCAGAGTCATCTTGGTTTATGACTTGAACAAATACTGTGTCTCTTAGAATGAGGTCATTGGATTCTTTGAGAATAATGAAATTGACTCCATTGTGTTTTATTGTCATGGTCTTTGTTTTCCAACATATACCGGAGTTCACTCAAGTGAACCAGTCCATGCCTGGTACAATGTCATAGTTTATGTTGTTAATGAAAAGTCCTTTGATGGACGTTTGTATGCCTTGGAGGTCAATTCTGAAGGGTGCTGTTTTGCCTTTGAGTAGGACTTTTGACTTGTCTGTCATTCTGGCATATTTGAAGTTGGATTTGATAACTGGTATTTTGTACTTGGTTACAAAAGGTTTGCTAACCATAGTGTGTTGTGCACCAGAGTCAAATAAAATTTTATGTGTATGAGATTTTTAAGTGCATGGATAGACAAGAAGTTGTGAGCAATCTTTAATTTTTACGTTCATAAAAATGGAGGATTGCAGGACACGTGAGATGTGAGCAGCAAAGTTCATGCCTTGGTACAGTTTCTTGTCAAGTTGGGGGGAGACAGGGGCACTTAAGCCTGTTCCCCCTCCTCTTTTCCCTGTTCTTCTGTTTTGAGACCTTTGAGGTCAGAGAATGTGGGGTCAGATTTATAGCAGGTTGCTACCTCAGCATTGTTAACTTTGGCGGTGTCCTCTTTCTTGGGACAGGAGCGGTTTGCGCTTTGACTACAATTGCCATTGTTACAATTGGAGTTGCTGTTGCTATGATTGATATTTTGGCATTTATTGCCATTGGAGTTTTCTCTGCCATTGCCGTTTGAGGAGCAGTTGCTGTTGTGTGCAGCATATTCCATGTTGGCGCATTTTTCAGCGCGCTTGGCTTCAGCAATGAGCGTGGCATGGAGGTGTTAGCCTCTGGGTGGATGAGGGCAGCAACAGAGGGTTTCATTCTGTTGATGAATGATGCTCTGGTGTGTACGTTGTCAGCTTGTGCTGGGTTTTGGATCTTACAGCGTATTTCCTTGAATTCATAGGCGTAAGCTGTAATAGTGGTCTTTTGAGGAAGATCACTGAGCTGTATTGCAATGTCTTGGAGAGATTCAGTGATGCAGAAATTGTGGGTGATGTTGGCTTTGAACTTTTCCCATTTTTCAAGCTGGTCGTCAGTTTGTGAGCCAACCCAGGTGGTAAACCAGTTAGCTGTGGCCTTGTATAAGCGCTTGCTGGCTTCTTGGACCAATTTTTTGTGGGGAATGCAGCTGGCACGGAGTTTTGCGGCTGAGTGATCTAGTCAGTTAATGACATTTTCTTTGTTTTTATCAAAGAACTTGTCAATACCAACATATTTGGTGTTGTTAACTTTGCCTGCAATAGGCAGTTGTGTGTTTGCTTGTGATTAAAGAGAGCAACTGTATTGGATTATCTTGGTGCATGCTTTGGGCATGACCAGACCTTCAAATACAGTGCATCTACTAGGAATATCTTCATCAATGTCGTGGGCGCGGAAGTACGTCTTCCAGGTATCCTGGGATGTGGCCTGGTTGAGTAGGTGGGTGAAGGTGGGAAGGTTCTTTTGAGTCATTTTCTCTTTCATTGGCGTGGTCAAAAACCGTAGTGCTACCAGTGATAAGGAGCGCCTTTTGGGGAAGCTTTGAATATAAAGTTAGGAAGAGAAGTATATTTTATTGGTAATACTTTAGACTTCTATAGCTTTAGCTGTGGCGGGGATTTTAGTTGGATCAAACCCAGGGGCTGGTCATGTGCTGGATGGGTTCAAGTTGCTGGATACCTGGACAGTCATGTGATATTGGTTTGCTGTCATTTCCAGTATGTTGAATGGTATATTGGAAAGGCACCAAATTGGGCAATGGCTGGATGTTAGGTGTGATGGCAATAGCCAGAATGCTTGTATATCCAGACCCTCAACAGTAGTTACAGACCACTCCTCTCTAAAGTGGCTACACTAATTAAAGGAGCCTGAGGGTCACCTAGCTTGTTGGGCCTTATGTCTGCAAGGGTATGATTTCACCGTAATACATTGTCCTGGTGCACAAAATCAGAATGCTGATGGTTTGTCAAGAATTCCTGTGAGATTAGGCTGATTGACCACAAATGATCAGGTTAATCATTGCACGCAGATCTTAACCAGTTACACGCCGTAATATCACTGGTCATCATTAAATAAATAGATATAGCAGTTATACGCTGTGTAATTGCTAGTTTATTATAAAACATGTAACAACTATACGCTGTATTGTCATTTGGTTTTCACTGATCAAGTGTAGGGTATTATACGCCGTGTAATTGTTAGTTTATTATGATAGATGTAACAATTATATGCCCAATTATCAATGATTGTCCCAATGTGACGTGATTATACGCCGTATATTGCTTGCCTTATATAATTGATGTAACTATTATATGCCGTATAAATGTTAGCCAATATAGTGAATACCACTGATTACACGGCGTGTAATTAATAAATCATCAATGGTATATCACCTATTCTACCCTACTGGATGTTGTATCAACTCAGCCCCAAACAGCCTGATGGACGTATATGTTCATATCAAACAAGTGATATACAAATGGCTAAGAAATACCGAGCTGGATCAGTATTACACGGCATATAATCAAATTCCTTATTGGTCTGGGTCAGTATTACACAGCGGATAATCCTTTGAGTCACTAATGGATTAAGTCTGCTATTATACGGCGTATAATCCTTTATTTGACTTGTTGCATTAATAAGCAGAAGACTTGCCAACCAGAAAAGAATCACTGATTAAACTCTGCAAATGGAATACCGGAATTATACCTTCCAATATAGGAGGGCTGAACAGGGACAATTTCTAAGCACCAACTAAATACAGCATAGTTTCCCAGCGCAATAATAGGCGTGTAAGATACAGCCAATAAATAAATGACAGTAGGCTAGCTTGAGAAGAGTGTAGGCTGTAGCTGAAGTGCTATAGACGCCTGCTAAGGCTAGTAGCATATCACATGCCAAGGAAAGCCAATCAGGATGGGCGTAGCCAGCAAAGATAGACCTATTGTGAAGGTAGCCACTGAGAACTGTCTGAAAGGACAAGAACAAGGGTTGTTGTAGTATATATTGATATAGACACCTGAAAAGAAGGGGGTTCATAGTTACACCTGGATAGATTGCAGCCTCTGGCTAGATTGTACTCCAGTTTCAATAAACATAATTATCTTCAAAGTTCCACTCTATTGCAGTCTGTAGTGCTCTTGCATAGGATTAGGTAGAGTACATTGGCAAGGTTAACATCTATCTGTAGCTTTGAACATACCAGCAATAACTAAGGTTGCTCAACATTGGTGCTCACTCAAAATTGAGCCTCTGCCAATGCCTCAGGAAACTGCCCCTGCCCGCCAAGGATCATCCTTGGCCCCGCCTCCACCCATCTTTATAAACAAACATGGATACAAGATGGAATCTAATGACTGTGAGTGTGCTCCTGTCTTTTCTGTGAGCAATCCCGTGGTTGTTCACCCTCCCGCAACTGTCCCCTTGGTTGTGGCCCTATTGCCCTCTGTTCCTGAGGGTCCCGCCTTGGTTGGCTCATAAAATTGCACACAGATTGTTCATCTGGCTGAGACCTTGCTTTGTGGATTCTGCCTCCGTTCCTCAGATTGCCCAGACCAGAATCTGAGCATATTCTTCCACTATCAGGACCAGGAATCTTGCTGGCAGCTTTACTGGCTCTATTGTAATGCTTTGTTCCAAGCTCTCCAGGAGCGCCTTTCTAGTGGTGATCACGCCGTAGAGTACCTTGCTGGTTTTGTCCAGCCTTCTGTGAAACAACTCCAACTTGTTGCCGCCCGCCAGAACCTCAAACTTTCATCCCTTGGTGACGCCCTCCTCTCCTGCCGCCGCAACTGGGCTGAGCAATGGGCCACAGCCAATGCCTCCTTCTCGGAGATGTGTGCTGTAGTCCTGGCTAATTAGTCCATGGGGGAATGCACATGCTCAGATTGATGAAATGATTGATATATTGAACACAAAGTTCAGAATCATGATCCATGAAGCAATGGATGCACGTGGAGCCTCTCTAACATGGCTGCAGGACGTCCACAAGCTCTGTGCCAAGTTGGACAAATTTGGCGTAAGAATGGCAGACAACATAACCACCTTGGATCAAAACATTATTGCCCTGGACAAAGAAGTAGAGCAGCTTGGCTCACAACTTCACCAATTTGAAAAGTACGTTCTGGACAATTTCCAGAGACTGGAAGCAAGAGTTGACAACCAAGCAAAGGCGTCCCGCTCATCTACTCCAAAGCCGCTACCCTGCCCATACAGTACAAAGATTTGTACACTTGAGACCAGAATAGCAACATTGAAGAGCACAATCCAAGGATACAAAGAGGAGTTTGCCAGAGCACATGAGACTATCATGGCACTACAAACGGAACAGCTGACACTGAGAGACGCCATTTCACGCCTTTCTAAAACAACTGCAACTGTAGAGTCCAAGCTCTGTCAGAAAAGCTGGCAGATGGACAGCAACAATGTCCACAATTGCCTGGCTAGGATGGAAGCCCAGATGCAGCTACTGGCAACAAAAGGCTGCAACTTCATCTCAAGCAGCCGTCAGACTTCATCTTCAATGTGTACGGACCAATACAAAGACGCCGCTGACACCTCTGAGGAGGAAGGGGAATCACCAAACAGGGGGATTCCCAAGGTCTTCACAACCCTTCCTTCAAGAGAACCCTTCACGCCAAAGGCAACGCCTAGGGCTAGGCGTAGCTATACAGCAGATAGGCAATCAACCGCCTCCCCCTGCCAACCTCCTGAGACTACAGTTGTAAATGATTGGTTCAAGCCTCTGAACCTCCCCAAGTTTGACAAGCAAGGAAATGTACATTCCTTCTTGAGACTGTTTGAGATGGCCATGAGAGGCGCAAGCAACCACCAAAAGGCGACCACGCTCATCACCACACTGGACGCAACCAGCGTCAATCTAGTAATGCCACGCCTACCTGCAACTGACTGGACATATCAAGAGGCTAGACAGAGAGTGCTGGAAGAGTTTGGTGGTGAGGATATCCTCTTCACCAGGAAGTCTGAATTCAGTGCAATAAAGTTCTCTCCTGGCAAAACCCTGCAGGAATTTGCAGAACAATTCTACCACAATGCGCTGGTGCTTCTTGGCTCTGGTACAGTCTCCACCTTTGATATCCGCGCTGCAATGAAGCAGGCAACTCATCTGTACAAGGAGCTCCACAGAGCAATGGCCCCTGCCTACGCCAAAGGCAAAGACATTTCAGAAATTGTAGACTGCCTTCAAAGTCATGCCAAAACGTTTGGTCCTCCCAACCACCCCAAGTCCAAACAGCCTAAGCCAGCCTACAAGAAACCACACTTTCAGAAGGAGGACTCTGCTAAGCCCTCTGCACATCCTCCTGACGTGAAGGGCCCCTACTGCATTGCCTGCAACATTGCTGGGCACTGGAAATCAAAGTGCCCATCTAACGCCAAGAAGGTGCATGTGGTACAAGCCCACCCCGCTGGCACAACTGAGGGAAAAGCAAAGGTGGAGTAGAAGAGGGAAATTCTACTTCCGCCAAATTCCTCAACATTCCCATCAAACCTGGCCCCAAAGACCAATATCCCAAAGGGCTGCATGAAGACACAATCCACATGGTTATAGCCAACAACCTCTATGCTGTGACAACACGGTCCCAAAGTAAAGTCAAGCAAGAAGAGGCCGCCCTGGCTGAAGTCTCAAAGCCATATGCAGCCCAGCTACAGGATGCCAGGGAAAATTGTCGCTCACCATGTTCCAATGACACCCCAAATCTAAAGTTAATCCAAGTAGCTTTTCTGCTGGAGGAGCTTAAGTCTGCATACCCTGATGTCTGCAAGAGTTTGCTCCAAACCTTGGAGAGTGACAAGGAGAATGGGATACACACATTAAAAAGCCTCAATGACTCTTATATTGATTGTACCTACATTGACATATTGGTTAACAAACATTGCATTTGAGCCATAGTGGATAGTGGTGCCCCGTTTAACATCATCTCCACTAAGATGGTGAAAAAATTGGGTATAGCCCCAGATGTTGACTACAGATCACCCTTTGGTACAGCTGGCAAGGAACCCACATACTCTGTGGGAGCATACAGTGCAATACCTATGTGATTTGGCTCTATTGCGGTATCTGCTCCAGCAGTTGTACTGCCAAACAACACCTATGATTTCCTCATAGGCACCTCCTTCCTGGAAAAATATGGAGCCATGACACACTGGGGTCTTGTCATCTTTGAAATCCTCGGGCAGACCCTACCCTTGTTCTTCAGTAAGGAAGGTCAGGACACCGCTCCCAAGCCCTGCAAATTTGTCAACCTGGCCTACGCCAACGGAATTGTCCCTGTGGAATACAAACTTGTTGGGAAACATAGACATAAACCTCCTACACAGATTCTGAAACATAAGGATATTCTGCTGAGGACCAGGTCTGCATTTTCCCTGGAACCTGGACACCAGAAGATTGCAGAGACTAGGTTGTCTGTGGTTGACCCTGAAGGGCTATATGGAGAAGTCATCAAACCCTGAGGCTGTTCTTGCTTCAAACTATACATGGCGCCAGGCATTGTTACCCCCTGGCCAACAGGAGATACATGTTCTCTTGGCCAACCTCACAAAGAAGACGCTTTCTATCAAGAAAGACCAGGTAGTAGGCTTCTTTCACTTCTACCCTGTGGAGGAACTATCTGAAGTTAAGGGATTTGGTACATTTGAGGAAATGGGTATACCGGACAAATCTGGACCAGCAGTCCACCTGACTACCCCCCTAGCTGACCTTTCCTCCCTTGGCCCTGAGGAGCAAGCTCAGGCATCTTTGCTGTTCAAGAAGTACCGTTCAATCTTTTCAGAAAGCAATCACAATCTGGGTTGTGCTGAAGGAGTAACCCACCACATTGATACAGGAACCACTCCTCCAATCCGCATGCGCCCTATACAACAATCCAAAGCAAACAAAGAAGTTGTCTCGGAAGAGGTCAGCAAACTGCTGAAACAGGGCATGCTGATCCTGTCCAAAAGTCCTTGGGCATCCTCTATTCTGATTGTCAAGAAAAAAGATGGCTCCAACCAAGCTGTCATCAATTATTGATGCCTCAACAAGGTCACCAAGAAGGACTTGTATCACTTACCTTGCATAGACAACACATTGGAACGCCTTGGGGGTGCCAAGTACTTCTCTGCTATGGACCTCATATTGGGCTATTGGCAGATTGAGCTACCTCCTGAAGAACAAGAAAAATGCGCTATCATAACCTAATAGGGATTATTTCAACCAACAAGGATGCCGCAAGGGCTGTGCAATGCCCCTGCAACCTTCTAGCAAGCAATGGACACCATCCTAGGTGACCTTAAACTCTCCTGTGTCCTAGTGTACTTGGACAACATCAATTTCTTCTCTAGGACTTTAATGGAACATCTAGCTCATTTGGAAGAGGTCTTCAAGAGGCTAGCTGCTGCAAATCTTAAGATAAAGCCGCGCAAATTCCAGTTCTTCAAAGATCAGCTGGAATACCTGGGCTTTGTTATAGACAGTCACAGTCTACGGCCCCAGCCGCAAAAACAAAAGCCATATCTAAGATGAAGCGCCCTGATTCAAAGTGTGACATACAGGTATTCTTGGGTATGGTTGGTTATTATTGACGGTTCATCCCCCGCTTTGCAGCCATTGGAGAACCTCTCTTCCACCTGCTGAAATTGGGAGTTGACTTTGTATGGAGTAAAGAATTCCAAGGAGCCTTCAACAAGCTACGCTTGGCCTTGTTAAGCGACCCTGTTCTGATGTACCCAGACTTTGACAGACCATTTGTGATCCATACCAATGCCTTGCTTACTGCAGTTGGGGCTGTACTATCCCAACTTGACAACAAAGGACTTGAACACCCTGTAGCCTATGCCAGTAGGACACTAAACGTCCACAAACGCAACTATACAGTGACAGAGTGCAAATGCCTGGCAGTCATCTACGCATAAAAACAGTTTTGGGTCTACATCCATGGTGTATGGTTCACAGTGGTCACAGACCACGCATCCTTGGCTTGGCTCCAGAGCCTCAAGGAACCAGAAGGCCAACTCGCCCAATGGGCATTGAAACTACAGGGCTTGGATTGAAAAATTCTCCACTGCCCTGGCAGCAAGCACTAGAGCACAGACTGCCTATCCTGTTTACCCACTGTGGCCCTAGTGAGCCCATTAGCGGATCAATTGTACCACAAAATAATGACCAGGAAGTTTAGCAATGAGCCCAAGAAGGTGCAGCATATCCTACAAGACCTTTGAAAGGATACAGTAATACACAATGGTGTGCTATACAAGCTGCTAGATGGCAAAAAACACATATTCCCTCCTCCCTCCAAAAGGACTAGCATTGTTACAGCTGCCCATAAGGCAACAGGTCATGGTGCCTTTTGGAAAACCAAGGAAATCCTGTCTCACACCTATTTCTGGAAAGCAATGAATTTTGATATCCAAGAGACAATCAACTGCTGTATTGAGTGCCAAGGGAATAAGCCACTATGTAAAAGCACAACTTACCAGATAGTGCAACCCCACTTTGCCTGGCACACTATATCAATGGACGTAGTGGGACCGCTCCCATGTAGTGGGCCTGGCTTTTGTTATGTGATAGTGGCTATAGATCACCTCACTAAGTGGGTGGAAACCGGGCTCTAAGGAAGATAGATGCTCATTCTACTGCACAGTTTGTCTTGGATGCCATTGTACTCTGCCACAACTGCCCACAGTTCCTACTCTCAGATAATGGGACTAACTTTACAGCCTCAGTAATATCAAGAGTGAACAACCTCATGGGAGTTCAAGGGATACTCTCCACTCCATACCATCCTGAAACCAACGGGATGATGGAATGTTTCAACAGTACCCTAACCCAGATCCTCAGTAAATTAGCTTCATTGCATACATCTTCCTGGGAAACGTATTTGGGAGCAGCAGTGTTTGCATACAACATCTTGCTTCATTCTACCATAGGAGTGTCTCCATTTCAGCTGATGTATGGCCGCCACCCTGCCATTACGCTTGTTCTATACTTGGCCACTGGTGACCCTGGGCAACTTTCCTACAATCAGTACCTAGGATAACTGGCTGAAACCCTCATCAAATTGCAGGCATCCGCTTTTAGCAATACAACTATCAAGACTCAAGCCAGATTTGAGAGGGACTCTGCTACTAGAGCCCCATTGCCTTCTTTTGAGATAGGGGGAGGGGGTTGCATTCTGCAACACTTGAGGGGCGGGTAGATCCCACAAACTAGACAAACTATGGGTAGGTCCCTTTGAGATCATAGAGAAAACCTCACCTGCCACCTACACCATCAAGGATAAGGATAGTGGACACATGTTCAACCGCATACATGCAAAGTTTCTACGTCCATTCTGCACCCCAAAGGAAGGGCCTAATTAAAACACTATCTGAACTTTTCATAAAAGAAAATAACATAAGTAATATAAGCACATCATATAATTCATAACAAGAAAAATATAAAGAGATATAAATATGTAAAAAGATATAAAAATATAAAAAAGATATAAAATATAGAAAAAATAAAAAGTGCATTATATTGAAAGAGGACTTAGTGCTACAAATCTTTATTGATGAGCACTCTCCTCAGGCTCCTCAGGGACATGGTGGGTGGTACCCTCCACATAGTCACCAAAAGCGTGGCTGGCCACCACCTGATACAAGACAACAATGTTCCAGAGCCACACACGCTGCTCCTCAGGGGAGAGCCACTCCCAGTGCATAATGGGCACTGTCAGGGCCATCTCCCCATCTGCTAGGCAACCCAGGCCACACTTAATGGGGAAGCACGCCCCCAACACCAGGCACTCCACTATAAACTCCTTGGAAGGATAATTGGTTGGAAGACCCTGTTGGCGGCGCAACACTTCACATTGGTAAAATTCCAAGATGGCCTGCATCTGAGCCAAGGAACCACAAGGAAGTGAAAGCTTTGGTAATAGAAAATGGTTCCCAACAAAGCCATATGAGGAATATACTGGGCAGGATCCCCGGTCTTCAGCTTTTCCAGGATCAAGTTGATGGCAGCAGCCAGCCAATTATGCTGGTTGTCAGCACACCAAAGACCCCACTGACGGGTAGAGTTGGGACTGGGCCCCCAAGCACGGGACCAGACTCACACTACTGCCCAATTAAAATTGATGACGCGGGCATACTCAGCATACAGCATAATGTTGGAGCAAGGCGGCTCTACCAAAACCCCCTCTAGAGGCCAGGTCAGCTCACAAAGGGCCACAGAGCAAACAGCAGGAGGACAGTACTGTTCAGAATGACAAAGATGGGAGTGAATATCTGTCCCCTGCCCACGGGACAGAAAAACAAAGAGAAACTTGCTTAAAATCTCATAGCCTTGGAACAGGCCATTCATCTCAAAGTCCACATAATCAGGACTGTATGTGAGTACCACAGAACCCAGCAAGGCCAGATCAGGTGTGTAGGGTACAGTAGGTGGGCAGGGAATGACAGCCCTGGCCCCCAGCCCTCCAGGTCCACCAAGGTAGCCCAATTGGCACCCCCAACCACCAGAAGAAGCACAATTCTCCTGTTCAACTTCTTGCTCCAGGATTGGACTGTGGGGGCGCTGGAAGGGATTGGTTGCCACGGTGGTGGCCAAGGACAACTCTGAGCAAGTATCATTCTTGTGAGCCTGTAATGAACGCTAACCGTAGAATTAGAGACAATGTGCCTCCTTGCTCTGGCAGTTAAATTCTTGTCAAAGCTCCTCTGACAAGGTTGCCAGGAACTCCTGGTACTCTTCCTTAGTACTGAGGCAGGAGGAAGTTGTTGAAAAAGCCATAATACCTAATCCCCTTCTTACCCTCCTTATTTATGGTCAAGAGGGGGAAATGTGAGATTCAGCTGATTGACTACAAATGATCAGGATAATCATTGCATGCAGATCATTATCATTTACATGCCGTACTATCACTAGGCTGATACTCTATTAAGTGTAGTAATTATACGCCGTATAATCACCAATATATTATAATGGATATGGCAGTTATATGCCATATAATTGTTAGTTTATTAGGATAGATGCAACAATTATACGCCATATTATAACTGATTATAATTCCAATGTGTTATATTATATGCCATATAATTACTAGTTTATTATAATTGATAGTGCTATTATACACTGTATAAACGTTAGCCAATATAGTGGTTTCATTGTTTAAACAGTGTGTAATCACTAAATTATCAACTGTATATTGCCCATACCATCCTGCTAGATGTTGTATCAACTCAGCCCCACCCAGCCTGAGGATGTTTATGAATATATCAAACAAGTGATGTGCATATGTCAAGGAAATACCAAGTTTGGGTCAGTATTACACAGCGTATAATCAAGTTTCTTATTGGTTTGGGTCAGCATTACACGGCGGATAATCCACACAGTCAATACTGTATTGGGTCTGCTATTATACGGCGTATAATCCCCAATTCAACCTGTTGCATTAATAAGAAGAAGGCTTGTCAGCCAGAAAAGGATCACTGATTAAGCCCTACAAATGGAATACTGGAATTCTACCTTCCAATGTAGGAGGGATGAACAGGGACAATTTCTAAGCATCACCCAAATACGGCAAAGTTTCACAGCGCAATAATAGGTGTATAAGATACAGCCAATTAATAAATGACAGTAGGCTAGCTCAAGAAGAGCGTAGGCTGTAGCTGAAGTGCCATGTACGCCTGCTAAGGCCAGTAGCAGCACACATGCCAAGAACAGCCAATCAGGATAGGCGCAGCCAGCAAAGATGAACCTATTACAAAGGTAGCCACTGAGAACTGTCTGAAAGGACAAGGACAAGGGTTGTTGCAGTATATATTGATACAGATGCCTGAAAGGTAGACAACAAGTTCTTAATTACACCTGGATAGATTGCAGCTGCTGGCTAGATTGTACTCCAGTTTCAATAAACATAACTATCTTCAAAGCTCATTTCTATTGTAGTCTGTAGTGCTCTTGCATAGGATTAGGTAGAGTACATTGGCAAGGCTAACATCTATCTGTAGCTCTGAACATACCAGCAATAACCCAAGTTGCTAAATAATGCCCATACTAGCCATCCATCCTGCTGACGCTGATTGCCTATATGAGTTGATAGGGTATCCTGACTCTTGGACCACTGAGCCAGAAGACATTTGTCTGGAACTGCAAGCCCTATCCAAGGATACTGTGATTTGAGATAGACAAGCTGTCAAGAAAGTCAACCACACTTATCTACCCTACATTTGTCCTAGCATGAGGGTTATCATCATCCTTCAAGTCCACATTGACATGGGACATGGAGACATAGCAAAGACTCATGACTGGTTGTGCAAAAACTTCTATTGGGAAAATATGTGTCTCTTAATTCCTGACGTCCTTGCCTCCTGTCATCCTTGTCAGCTCCAACGCCCCCAACCTTCACAGCATCAGTTCAAGCTCATCCCCCCTAAGCACGCCTTCCACACTGTGAGTATTGATGCTGTTGGGCCTCTCCCTTGTTCTAGGTCTGGGTGTCAATTCATCTTGGTAGCTGTAGATCATTTTAGTAAAGGGGTTGAAGCCAGAGCAACCAAGGATATAACTGCCAAGACCACTTCTAATTTCTTGTTGCAAGATATCTTCTACCGTCATGGTTGCCCTCAAGTCCTGCTTTCTGACAATGGGACCAACTTTAATGCCCGCCTCATAACTTCCATTGTAGAAGCTATGGACACACATCAATAATTCTCTGCACCATATAACCTGTCAATCAACGGGACTGTTGAATGAGCAAATTCCACCCTTGTGTCCATCATGAGGAAGCTTACCCTCTCTGATGCTGCTAATTGGGGTATGTTCCTCCCTGCTGCTCTCTTTGCGTATAGACTCAGCAGACATCAAGTGACTGGCCAGTCCCCCTTTGCCATGATGTATGGACAAGAAGCCCTACCCCCTCAATCTTGGGACCCCTGTTGATTGAGGTTGACGCCTATGCTAATCCTGAAGCTCATGTCAAAGACTTGACTAATTGTATCATTGATATCCAATCTACCCCTATTCTACTGCTTAAAAGGTCAAACCCCTGGAACTCTTGCCCTCTAATGCTTCCAGAGCCCCCCTCCCTGAGTAAAGAGTGGGTGACCTAGTCCTCTATTATCAAAATTGTACTGGAAGGTGTACTCATAATCTAGACTTCTCTGGGTTGGACCTTGTGAAGTCACCTATAAGAAGGGTGTTGAGTATACTGTGAAGCTACTGTCCTCCAGCCGTCCTTTTGCCCGGATACACTCCAAATTCCTCCGCAAATATCAACTCCCTGTGTCTAATCTTGAGGAGGGAGATGTGTAAATCACACCATTAATGCTATTTTGATCTGGCCTTCAGATATTGATATGTGCAAAGATTTAGTTGGTTTTGCTTTTGATTTTGGGAATTTCTTGCCTTCTGCAAATGGGTCTGGTTCAATTTCCACCCATTCTGGAATATCATACCTGCCCTCAACTGATCCTGGTATGACCTCATCCCAATGTGACCCCCTCTGCCACTCTATCTACCTAATGAGTGATCATTGACCCTTGTCTACTATATAAGTAGAATTAATTCTCCTAATAAAGACAAGTGTATCCAAATTTGTGTTGGCTTTAATATTCTTCAAGCTTTTTCCTTTCCTTTTTGCCAAAAGGAACTTCACATCTTGTATTCCAGGAAATTAAGGCATGTGCCCTGAATTTTGCCCTGAAGGCTAACCCAAGTCTAGCTTCAAACCTCAAATCTTTTGTTATAAAGATTTCCCGCCATTTCCTCCTGGATGTTGTCCTCAGGAGCCAAACACAACACTGACTTTACCAATACTAGCAAACCTTTGGTCCAGCTGTTAAATAATGTCTCTTTCAAATCAACTGATAGTCAACAACAAGCCTTTGAGACCCTTAAATAAAAACTCAAAGAGGCTCCCATCCTAGTGTATCCTGACTACAATAAGGAATTTATCCTATACATGGATGCTAGCAACCTAGCTATTGGGGCCATCCTGGATCAACTAGATGATGAGGGTGTGGATCATCCTGTAGCTTTTACTTCTTGTGTCCTAAAAAAGCACAAGAAGAATTACAATGTTACAGAAAAATAGTTCCTTGCTGTGTTGCATTCAGTCAAAAATTTCTGCCATTATGTGTATGGCATCTATTTCACTGCGGTCACTGACCACGCTTTGCTTAAGTGGGTACAACAGCTTAAGAAACCAGAAGGACAGCTAGCTAGATGGGCTCTCCACCTGCAAGGCTACAACTTCACTGTACTAAATTGTCTTGGGATTCAACATCAGAACACAGATGGATTATTCAGAATGCCCATCCTTGCTCTACACCCTGCTGAGGTCAATTGACTGTAAGAGTTAATTGGATATCTTTCCTCTTGGGAAAGCAAGAAATAAGAAGTTCAAATTGCCCTGTCCAAGCTATCCAAGGATACACTTATTTGCAACAACCAGCTTTTCAAAAAAGTGCAAGACCAATGCCTGCCTTATGTATGGCCTAGTCTTTGCCTTTTGTTGGTGCTCCAAGATCATAAGGAGACAGGACACGGAAGCATTAACAAGACCTATGACTGGCTCCAGAAAAACTATTTCTGGGAGAATCTTTGCCTGCTGATTCCAGATATCATGGCTAGTTTTCACAATTGCCAGCTCCAGCAACCTTGAGCTGCCTCTCACAAGTTCAGACTAATCCCTCCTCAACACACATTTCACACTGTCAGCATTGACGCTGTAGGACCTCTCCCTTGCTCCCTCTCTGGTTGCCGCTTTATCCTAATTGCTGTTGATTATTTCAGCAAGTGGGTAGAAGCTTGCCCTAATAAGGACATCACTGCCAAGACAACTGTCGCCTTTCTGTTGCAAGATGTATTCTACTGTCATGGCTGCCCTCAAGTGTTGCTGTTTGACAATAGGACTAACTTCAACACCAAGTTGGTAACCTCTGTTGTCAAAGCCTTGGGGTCTCACCAATCTTTCTCTGCCCCCTATAATCCTTCTAACAATGAGGCGGTTGAGCGTGCAAATTTCACTCTGGTTTCTATCATGTGAAAAATCACTTACTCCAACGCTGCTAATTGTGACCTGTATTTACCTGCTGCTCTCTTTGCCTATTGCCTGAGAAAACATTGTGTCACAGGATATTACCCATTTGCTATGTTATATGAGTGTGAGGCCACCACTCTGTCACTCTTGGGGGCCCCCTACTCTCATCTGATAAGGCTATGAATCCTAAAGACCATATCAAGGAGCTAGTCAATTGCATAATTGATATACAGACCACTGCCTACACTTATGCTACAAGACTAAGATGCTTGAAATTTCTCCCAATAATGCTGGATGCTCCCCCTTGCCTGAATTTGATGTTGGTGACCATGTTCTTTACTACCAACACAGAGTGGATGGGCGCGCGCATAAATTGGACACTCTGTGAATTAGCCCTTTGGAAGTGACTTTTAAATGAGGGTCTAAATACACTGTAAAGCTTCTCTCCAGTGGCTGTCCTTTTGCTTGAGTGCACGCAAAGTTCCTTTGTACATACCACCCCCCTAAGGCCAATATAGGGGAGGGCAATGTTGTGAGCACCACTTTTCACCATGTATCAATTCTGCCTTTGGTGGGCCATTTCAAAGACAAATATCTTGCTTTTGCTTTTGCCTCTCAAAATGAGTTGATGACTGAATCAGGAAATTCAATTATTCAGTTTCCTGATTCTGCACAACTTACTTTCCCCACTCATGCTTGTGGCAAGTGGTCCTACTGTCTTGGTAGTGTTTTATGGTATTGTCAACCACTATACATTCTATTTCTTATTCACCAATAAAAATTAAGTTCTATTCACATTTTTGTCTTTGTTTCTCCCAGTACTTTGACGCCTGTGACAGTCCGCATGTTTGATGGTTTGCAGGCGGGGCTAAGGTTGGCCAAGCAAAAGTTTGGTTGTTTGTTGCAGGTAGAGGTCTAGTAGGGAATGGTGGCTACTAGTGACTTAAGGCCTAGCTAGTAGGTGTAAAGACTACTAGAGGTAGATGTTGCCTTCACCCAGCAGAAGATATTGGCTGCTGTGGGCTAGAGTTCTTCACTTAGCAGGGAACTGTGGCTGCAAAAGGGTGAAAAATGAGATAGCTAGCAGGGAACTTTGTCTGTTTGAGGTGGAGAAGGTTTTGGACCCCTGGCAGGTAACGCGGGCTTCCAGGGAGGGGAAGAGCTCTGAGGGCTCTATGTACCCTGATACGCTTACAGGAGGTCTGTGGGCAAGCATCCTACCTAAAAGACTGGTAGGGTGTCCTTGTTTATGCCCCTATGGAAGCATTTGGGGAAAACCCAGAGTGAGCATTGGAGGGTATAGATTTGCTTGGAGGTGTTACCAAGGTGTTCTGCTCAGGAAAGCAAGCTGCAGAACTTGGTGTGATCAGGCTTATGGGAAGTAGAGCTGATTACTCTGCAACTAAAAGCCCAGACTTAATAACCTGGGTGAGTAAAAACAACAACATAGGCTTTAAGGATCTATGGTTGGATGGCCTAAGTGGAATGCCACTTGTGAGGGCCCAGTCAAACGCCAGTTCAATGTAGACTCATGACTGGGTCTACAGGTTCTGGTAACAGGGACTGAGATAAAGAACTGAGGTGGTTCACGGAATCAGTAGAGAAGACTAGTGAGAGGGACTTTTTGATCATAGAGAAGGCTAGTTGAAGGACTGTTGGTTTATATTGAAGTTTGGAACCAAAATGGTTCATTGTGCAGGTGGAACCAAGATGATTCCTAGTGAGGATAAGTGGAAGGGCTCAAAGATCATGATGCAGAAGTAGCTGGTCATGATAAAGGAGTAGTCAGAGGACTGATAGGCCGTTTAAAGACTGGAAAAAGATGTTCTGTGAACTAAGATGAGCTGTTTTCTGGTTAAGCTAAAGAGCTGGAAGATGTGGTTGAAGGGCTGGCTGAAGAGCCCAAAGATGATGATGAAGAACTAGTGGTCCGGAGAAATGAGCCAAGATTTTGCTGAATTGATTTGCCAAAGTGGGAAAATGTAGAATGTTTTGCTTTGGTTTAGTAGTAAAATCAATAAGGAATGTGGATAGAAGTGTGGGTAAGATTTTTCATTAAGTTCCTAGGATAGATGAAGATATGTTGCTATGAGAGCCGGATACAAAGTGTTTTGGTGGGCTGTTTTCCTTGGATTTTAAAAGATTTGTAAATATATGGGGAAAACGTTATAGAGTCCAAAAAGAACAGTTTAAACAGTATTCTACTATTTAAATGGGTTTAGGTTGAATGCAGGGAAGACTAGTGTCAGAATAATGGACCGGTAAACGCTTTGGTGTGCAAAGAGTTGTTGCTTTGAGCAGTTTGAGCTGTGGAAATTATTTTCCTAGTTGGATCCCAGTGAAACTTTAGAAATGGTCTATTTTTGCGCTCAGTATTCATTGGTTGTGTTCTGGAGGTTTCCTGATGAAAATGATTTATTGGAAGCCAAAAGCTTAAAGTATAAGCAAGGAAATAGTGAATTAATACTTTAAACTTTTGAGAAAGTAAGTATGTAAGCTTAAGTTATTATAGGAAAAAAGTGAGCGGCAATGGTTTAAGCTTCTGAAGAAAGCCATTTTGAAGGCGGAACCATTGGGAAAAGAACACTATAAGAAGGTGGCTGGCTGAAAAGTTACAGGGTCTTTACGGGTCTTTGACAGGGTCTTTCCAAGGCCTTTTGAGTTTCTGCCAAGAGGTTTTTGGAAGCCTTTTGATCACCAGCAGGAGCTTGATTGAACTGATACAAGTGGAATACCAAGGCCACTAAAGATATACAGAGAGCTGAAGCCCAAGATAACATAGCAGAAGCCCAAGAATAAGGAGCTGGATCCTAAGCGTGGCGCAGAAGTCTGATTCTAAGGCGCTGGAGTACAAGTTTAAGGAGCAGAAGTCCAAGTCTAAGGAGCAGAAGCCCAAGAATAATTTTCAGGAGTCCAAGACCAAGTACAAGGAGTCCAAGATATTGTTGGAGTCCTCCAAGTATTGGCAAATCCATATTGTTTCCTTGACTCCTGGTCCATATACCAGAAGGTTTCTAAGGGAATCTTCCTTCTGAGATTGAATAAAAGCCTATTTTGACCCCTATAAATATTTCTGAGATACATTTTCCCTTACTAGAGAATGACAATCCCTTCCAGCCGGTCCCTGGCTATGATCCAGGACACACTTTGGGGACTTGTGGACAGGAACCCCACAGTGCCTCTCTAGACATTTCTAGTAGATATTATTTAATCAGGGCCACAAGGTAATTTAATAGCCTTCCCTGCCACTCTAACTGAGACTTAGCATGAATCCTATCCTAAGTTTAGGATTCCCTGTTGTGTATCTGTGCCGCGCCTCAGAACACAACAGAGCTGCTCCAGCAAAGACATCCATTTGGCTTGTCATTGTGCAAGTGTGTTCTGAGTTTTGAAATAGATTAAGGATTTATGGTCAGTTAGTACTTGGACATTTAAATTTCCTTCTAGATAACATCTCTATTTCTTATATGTGTCACAACATCTTTGATTACTCCCTCTTGGGAAATTAACACCCCAAGTAGATCACCAAAAGGCACACCAAATGGTTCACCGGTCAGCCAGTAAACTGGTGGCACCATTATCAGTCAACCATCTATGACAGGGATCACCCAATCTAGATCCTAAATGGAACACAACTTGAATAAGCCTTGTGACCCAAGAAAAAAATTACTTAGATAAGCCCCATGACCCCCATGACGTACATGGGCGGCATGTGGCTTATCATGATACTATATATTCTTCTATATTCATATCCAATAATTTATCATTCTCTTCTTAAATCTTCCTCTTATATTTCTTATTATACTTCCCAGAAGTATAAACTTGATACATGTGTGATTTATTGCTAGCATTTCCTTATCATGTATTGGGTACCTCTGTTCAGTGTTGGTTAGTTTTCTACTTTCATAACATACTGGTAGGAAGTTTTTCTGCCCTGGCTGGCAGATGCGTAGGACTGCGCCAATGGCAGTGTCACTGGCATCTGACTCAAGCTTGTAGCACCTGTTGTTATTTGCATATTGCAAGATTGGTGCTTTGATCAGAGCTTGTTTTAGTAGTTGGAAATTCTTGTTGCATTCTGATGTACAGATGAATTTCTTTTTAGTATTACCTTTGTTTAGGTCACTGATTGGTGTGGTGAGCTTTCTGCAGTCTTTGATGTATTTTCTTAGGTAAGCTACCATTTCAATAAAACATCTAACTTGTTTAATGAAGGTGGGACATTGCATGTTTTTTATGGCTTTCATTTTATCTGGATCTGCTTTGATGCCACTTTCAGAGGCAATGTGGCCCAAGAAAAAGAGTTTCTTTTCCATAAGTTGGCACTTACTAGTTTTGGCATAAAGTTTGTGCTTTGCAAGCTGATTGAGTGTCTTGCAGAAATGTGTGAGGTGTTCCTCTTTTGTTTTTGAGAAAATGTTTATATTTAAAAGGTAACATAATGTATTTGAGAGACCGTTTAGTGCTTGGCTCATTATAGTGGCAAACGTTGTGGTGTGTTGGTCATCCCAAAGTTCATTACCCTACACTCAAAGGATTCAAATTGTGTACATATGTAGTTTTTGGTATGTCCTTTTCTTTTACTTCAACTTGGTTGTAACCTGAGGTGGGGTCAATTTTAGAGAAAAATTTGGCTCCTGAGAGTCTTGAAAAAAGGTCCTCTATGGTTGGGAGGGGATATTTTTTCTTCACTATGCTTGCATTGAGAGCTCTTTAGTTTGTTACTAGACAGAGTGAGCCTATTTTCTTTACAAAGAAAACTGCTGCCCCCCCCACAGTGATTCAGACAGGTGAATGAATCCTTTAGCTAGATTATCTTCAATATGACTTTTTGAGGGTTTTTGTCTCCATGGGGGAGAGTCTGTAGAGGGGTGCAGGTTTGGGCATGAACTTGCATAAATCCATGCCATTTTTAACCTCCTGTTTGGGGGTAGTTCTTTTATCTCTTCCTTAAATAAGTGGGTGTATTCTTTTAGGAGTGCTGCAAGTTCTGGGGACTTAATTTCAGTTGTTTGTATATTATTAAATTTGGTTTACCTCATTATATGGAGTGTACTGTCTTTAGTTAGATGTTCCAAGTTGTCCTGATTTATGACCTGGTCATATACTGTGTCTCTTAGGATGGAATTGCTATATTTTTGGAGAATGTTGAAATTGACTCCATTGTGTTTGATAGTCATGGTTTTTGCTTTTCAACATATGCTGGGGTTCACTTGGGTGAACCTGTCCATGCCTGCTACAATGTCATAGTTTATGTTGTTAATGAAAAGTCCTTTGATGGACGTTTGTATGCCTTGGAGGTCAATTCTGAAGGGTGTTGTTTTGCCTTTGAGTAGGACTTTTGGCTTGTCTGCCATTCTGGCGTATTTGAAGTTGGATTTGACAACTGGTATTTTTTATTTGGTTACAAATGGTTTGCTTACCATGATGTGTTGTGCACCAGAGTTGAATAAAATTTAATTTCTATGTGATTTATAAGTGCATGGGTAGACAAGAAGTTGTGAGCAATCTTTAATTTTTATGTTCATAAAAATGGAGGATTGCGGGACACATGGGATGTGAGCAGCAAAGTTTGTGCCTTGGTACAGTTTCTTGTCAAGTTGGGGGGAGACAGGGGCACTTAATCCTGTCCCCCCTCTTTTCTCTGTTCCTCTGTTTTGATACCTTCAAGGTCAGAGAATGTGGGGTCCAATTCATAGCAGGTTGCTGTTCCAGCATTGTTTCCTTTGGTGGTGTCCTCTTTCTTGGGGCGGGTGCAGTTTGCGCTCTGGCTGCAATTGCCATTGATACAATTGGAGTTGTTGTTGCTATGGTTGGTGCTTTGGCGCTTGTTATCATTAGAATCGTCTCTGCCATTGCAGTTGGAGGATTGGTTGTTGTTGCGTGCAGCATATTCCATATTTGCATATTTTTCTGAGTGTTTGGCTTCTGCAATGAGTGTGGGCATGAAGGTGTTGGCCTTTGGGCAAATGAGGGCAGTAACAGATGGCTTCATTCTGTTGATGAATGATTCTCTAGTGTGTACATTTTTGGCTTGTGCTGGGTTTGGATCTTGTGGCATATCTCTTCAAACTCATTGGTATAAGCTGTGTTAGTGGTCTTCTGAGGAAGATTGCTGAGCTGTATTGCAATGTCTTGTAAGGATTCAGTGATGTGGAAATTGTGAGTGATGTCTGCTTTGAGCTCTTCCTAGTTATTAAGCTGTTTGTCAGTTTGTGAGCCAACCCAAGTGGCAAACCAGTTATCTTCAGCCTTGTAAAGGCACTTGCTGACTTCCTGGACCCATTTTTCATAGGGAATGTGGCTGGCGCAGAGTTTAGCAGCTGACTGGTCTAGCCAGTTGATGATGTTTTCTTTGTTTTTACCAAAGAACCTGTTGATACCAATGTACTTGGTGTTGGTGACTTTGCCTGTTGTAGGCAGTTGTGTGTTTTTTGTGATTAAAGAGAGCAACTGTATTGAATTATCTTGGCGCATGCTTTGGGCATGACCAGTCCTTTAAATACAGTGCATCTGCCAGGTATATCCTTGTCAATATTGTGGGCGCAGAAGTACGTCTTCCAGGTATCCTGGGATGTGGCCTGGTTGAGTACGTGGGCAAAGGTGGGCAGGTTCTGTTCAGAAATTTTCTCTTTCATGGGTGTGTTTGAAAACTGCTTCTGCTACCAGTGATAAGGAGCAACTTTAGGGGAAGCTTCAAATATGGAATTGAGAAGAAGACAAGTATATTTTATTGGATAATTCTTTTTACTTATATAGCTTTTGCTGTGGAGGGGATTTAGTTGGATCAAACCTAGGGGTTGGTCATGTGCAGGATGGGTTTGAGTTGCTAGATACTTGGAAAAGTCATATGATATTGGCTTGTTGCCTTTCTCAGTATTTAGTTTAGTATATTGGCACCAAACCAGGGGATGACTGGATGTTAAGTGTGTTGGCTTTGGCCAGAATACCCGTACATCCAGCTCCTTGAAATGTGGTTGAATTGCAGGGGTCAGTATCCACCAAACTGGGACAAATGATAACTTGATTGGAAAAAATTCTAGAAGTAACCACAACTCTGTGCATCCATGAATTGACTGTTTTTTATTTTCAAAAATGCCATAGAGTCCCAGTTGGAGACAAACCTGGACCAGGGGCATTCACAGGTCACACTCCATGATAGCCATCATGAGAGGGTGGGCTTTTTAACCTTCAGTTGAAGTGCAAGCACCAGTTGGGGTCTTATTGGGAGAGGGGCCACAATTGGCGTGGGCCTGCAGGGTTGCAGCCACAGTGGACTTTGCAAAACCCATTGTGGCCGCAATTTTCCCAAGGTACATAAACATCTCTTACTTTGCAATCATTTCAAGAACAATCTCTGGGGTAATTAGCTTTCTTCTGTTTCTTGAAGGCTGATTGGCTGGAGGTGGGATGTGTCTGTCTTGGGAACCAGACAGTGCCATCTGATTAGCTGTTTCTGGATTCTGGGTTCCTTGGGTGACCACTTGGCTCACTTGGCCAATTCTGGATGCTAGTGTTGATACGCATTCTGGGTTAGCAGCTTCTTGTGCGTGATGGGCAAACAGTGCCATACTTGAGGACACGGGAGAAAAAACATACTCCTGGGTAGTGCTTGTGGAGGGGCCTGAAGGTTGGGAGTGACCATAGACAGAGGCTTCACTATTGGAAGACCAAGTGTGCCCTGCATAATTTTGTCAAGGCCAGGAAACAGCTTGTTTATTTGATTGTTATTAAAATAAGGCATAATAATTTTTATATTAAAAAGTTAAACTCAAAAAAGAAGTGTATATTTTAGTCTTTTTTATTGTTAAGTATGTTAAGTTGGTGAATAGTAGGATCTAAATTTTAGCTGTCCTAAACTGGAATAGGGTGATTTTTAGGAATGTATGTGATTACTAAAAAATTAGCACAAATCCACTCTAGATCCTTTGACATCCTTTTTGAAATGCCCATAAATTATATTTATTTCAAATTCACCTCATTTTTGATATGAAATTTGGTTCTTGGATTTGACAATCCCACAATTTCAGATTCATTAAGTTTTACATGATGTCTATGATTTGTTTGAAATACAGGAAATCTCAAATTTTACAATAGAATCTTGTATTTATAATTCATGTATCCTTCATTTGTTTGCTGTGTTTTGTCTTTTGTTAGTTGAGTTTGCTACTCAAGTGATTCAAAATTTGCCAATTTAAATAAACCAAAAAAGTCAAATTAAATAGTTGATTTTATTAAATATTTTAATTTTCACTCAGCTGAGTTGACCGCAAAATTGATTCAAAACTTGGACCAAGGATTTGAAAATCCAGCATTTTTATGTTTAGGTTCTGAATTTACAGTAGGTGCACACAATAAAAATATCATTCCACAATTAAATTTAATTTTAATTAAAAGCATTAGTTTTTTACATTTAAAAACAAAATAGCTGTTTTAGAAACAGCAAACTATTAAAAAAGAATCTTAAAGAAGGTCTTTATACAGGAATATATTATTTATTTATTAAAAATCACATATAACTGGAGCGCTTTTTATTTAATCTTTATAAACTACTTTTTATATTTTTTTGAAGAAGTGACATTTTTAAAAACTTGTCATATTTTGGAATTAAATATTTTAGATTGTCACCACAGAATACAATAAAAAATTAATTTACAATAAAAAATATTAGGCATCTGTATGAGTTGTGCTGCTGTATGAAATCACAGGCTTAGAGTCATCTAATATGAAACACTAATCTTTAAATATAAAAGAGTAAATTAAAAAATATAAAAAACAGTTGGGAAAGTTAAGCCTTTAATTGATTGGCTGTTGGACAAGGCACACAGGGATGAAAAAATCATTGTGGTCATATAATTTGGCCACAGTTTTAGCTGGGAGGGTGTGGATCCTGGCCTGCAGCAAATTAAAGAGGTCTTTGGTCCCAGTTGGGGTCCCCCACTTGACAACTTGCTTGAGCCATCCAAATTCCTCCTTGATGGGATTTAGGAAGGGCAAATAAGCTGGGAAGAAGAGAAGGCGCAAATTTGCCATGGCCAATTGCTGGGGGCCCACTGCAATGCTAGTGTTAATAGATGTAAATTACTGAAGAATATCTGCTACCTTGTGGAGACCAACATTGTCCAACACAATGACATTGGTGAAGCCCAGGCTTGTTTGCCTCAGGTGCTCCTGGACCAGTTGGAGGAATGTCAGAAAGGTCCAGCTAGTGTGGAAGCCTAGTATCATTTGATAGAGCTTGATCCCCTTTGGACCAAGAAGAGCCACCATCAAATAGGTTGTGGCGCAGACTGTAGCATGACAAGCTACCCTGTCATTAGAGCCCTTTGGGACATATTCATAGGCATTCCACATAGACAAGATGAATGTCAATTTATTGATATAGTTGAATTTTACTGTCCCCTTGGCTCTGAGGGCAGTGTACGCCTCCATGTATTTTTCTGGACCTCAATATTGTCAGGGATATTTCTATTGTAGGGGGATACCCCAAGTTTTCCCCAAAAATATTGCAGACTCTTTATCAGATGGTAATAAAAGGAAATGGAAGCCTCAACCCCAAAAGAGGACTTGACCACTGACTGTATATTTGCCAGTTCAAGATAGCAGTCTCAGGTTATCCACTGGCAGATTGCCCATTAGTGCTCCTTGGTGAGCATAGTGGACACATGCAAGGATTTCTCCACAGCAAGAACTTGGCCAGTATTGATGAATGTGTTGAAAACTTTGCTGGCGTACTAGGGATCTACCCCCAACAAGAGCTTTGGCTGCCTTATAGTCCCCAGATTCACGCATAAGCCTGAGCAAGATGATGCACTTGATATCAGGAATGCATTTCTGAACGGTCTTAGTGGGCTCAGATGAACTGGGATCCTGATTGGTGACTGTCTTGCAAGGCATGGATACCTTGTTGTAGAAGGCTACAACTTTCTTTAGCACTAACTGTCCCTCATCAGTTCTGTAGAACTCAGACTCCTTGTCCTCTTCCTGGTTGTCATCACTAATGTAGGGCTCATAGCTGGTGTCAAGAACGGGCTTCTCCTTTTCTATCATGACTGTTGGTACAGCTTCCTGTCAGTAGACAATGTCAAACACATATAAAGTAAGTTCTACCTCCTTGCTCCTAACTGTTTTTGTTGTGGTAACCTTAATGAGCTTCCAGGTCCTCTTGGGGACCAAAGGGTTGATGCTCTGCACCCTAGCAGCTTGTGCTCCTTGAACTGTTTGTGTCAGTGCAGCGTCACTATTGAACTCTCCTCTCCTGTCTTCTTCCTAAATAGACACTTGCGTTGCACTAACTCTGTTCTTTGACCTGCAGGGGCAACCACAACTGCAGCGCACAACAGGTGCATTGATACTCTGTTGTTGTGTTCCTTCCATTTTAAGGATTTAGTAAAATATTAAATAAATTTAAATTAAATTGCTCCCTAATTTTAACTTTTGCCTTCATCTGAATATGGATATTTAATTAATATTTTCCCCCATCCAATATCCCAATTATGGAATTTTCTTTTCTTAATTTGTTTTTTTTTGCTTTTACAACACCCATTTTAAGACACCCAAAATATTTTTCATCCTTTTTCCCATATTTTACTTCCAAATTTAAACACCCAACACAATATTTTTAAAATTTGTGTTTTAGATTGTGTGCCCTATTTTAGATACCTTGGTATCATTCTTGATTACAATCCATTGCACACAGCAATTGAGTGATTTTGTTTAAATGCTGAGTTGCTATTGTGTTTTGTTTTTGGTTTGAGTTTTGACTCACTGCGCTTGGGTGTATTTTGTCACCAATTTACATAGTAAACACATGTTCACCAAAGGTCAACTCACTCCATTTTGTTTGTGAATCATTGTATTTTGGATTTTACTTTGAATAGTCTTTCTTTGCACATGAGCACTTCTTTGCTGTGTTAACTCATTTTGCCCATTAACACCAAGAAATCCCTGTTAACAGAGTGTATATTTTACTCTGATAGTTGGGATTTGCTTAAATCTGAAATCATTTTGTTTAAATCTAAGCTATTTTTGGTTGTTATCATAGCTTTTAAAACTACTGTAAAAGCAAAGATATTTTGCCTCTAATTGAGAATACATTTTTGATACCCTGGGGGGTCAAAATTATTCATGAAGATTAACATGACTTCATAGAACTTTCAATTTTAGGAAAAACATAAATACATACCAAAAACAGCATTAAGAACTAAGTAAGAACTCTTAATATGTGTAGTATCAAATTTTGGAATGATAAATGATCCTAGCAATGTTGCCACATTAATAAACAAGATAGTTAAGGAGAAGATTTAAAACATGTCATAGTAAATCTAGATGTTATAATTATCAACAGTTCAATCAAAGAACACCACTTTATAGGTTTCTGTACAGTAATCACTACACAAAAAACAATTAACAGGTAAATGACCCCTGTAATTGTGAATTTTTCTCCAAAGTTTTGCCCTTCCTTGGACATATCATTATTAAGCTGAGAATATAAATAGACTCTGAAAGGAAATTACCTATAATTGACATGCATTTACTACATAACAAAAGTGAAAATTTTAATCCTCTTGAAAATGTTTGTAAAGTTCAGAAGAAACCAATCCTAGACTGGGGTTAGTTTACTGTTTTTCTATGACCAATTAAATGCATATAACCAAGTTTACCTGAAACGTGCGTTGGAAGAAACAATCCCACAAAATCAAAAACTCATGCTTGTAGTGCCCATACTACAGTACCCTAACTGTGATGGAGTCTAAGAGCTATAAAGACCTTTAAAATAAGCTATTTGTGGTTTAATTTTAAAACAAACATCCGACAATGATTTCCCTACTGTTTTATATGATTTTTTTATAAATTTTAATGATGAAAAAACTATTCTATACAACAAAGAGTAAATATCAATTATACACTGTCGAATATAAAATTTTTACTGACTACCTTCTTATTGAATATGATTTTTATAAATATCAATGATAAAAAAATTATTATTCACAAAAATAGCAAATAGAAATGATATATTATCTAATATAAGGATTTTGCTTACTGGAAGGTAAAAAAATATTCAAAGAATCAACCTATCACCAATCACTATCTTCTCTAAAACACATCATAACCTCTCAAGTTGGAAAGCCAAGTGGATGATCTATATACAAATTTATTACATGATTATTTAATACAAACCAGTAAAAATCTGGTTAATACAAAAGCTAATTTGATAATATACTGTAAGCATATTGTCTGCACTAATGAAAAACCCTGATTTTACTATGTTGATTATAGAAACACTAAAAGAGGGTTCTACCCCTGATACCCTGTTTAACACTTGATAAAACGTCCCTAAGAACAAAAATCTTATAAAAAGAAATTATAGTACACTACATCACATAATTTATTATTACAATGCTTTCCCCTACATCCTTTCAACACAAAAGATTGTCGCCATTCTTTATTATTACAGAAACATAGAACACAACAATAGCAAAAATCACATGTAGACCTATGACTACTAATGTGTAAAAGCATGCTGTATAACACCAAAGAAGTCCTAAATAAATGTGAGTTTAGAAAATCTTGCTCTAAGACACCCTCAAACCCACCATCCCTTTCTCGATGACTCAACTATTCAAGATATGGGCAATGAAATTATGGAACTAATTCTTGGTAACAAGTAAACATTGAGCATATTATAATGTCATTAATTATACAACAAAATGGCATGTGGTATAAGCCACAATTAACACAAATGCAACAATATGTGATGCTTAATAGATAAATAAATTTCCAAACTTAAAAATATTTATGCTAACTAACCAATGTTTATCTTGCAAATAATGGCATAAAAACAACTTTCAGCAGTACCTATCACCCTTAGAAAAATGATATGTTAAAAAATTGAGTTGATTGCTCATATAATCATTAATTAAATTTTTCTGTTAAAAACTGTCTCCAAATGATCATGAATCTAACAGTATTCTTTGTTTTTTGTACTCAAGCAAGCTGCAATAAAGACCACGGCATTTACTGTAAATTCATAACCTTAACATAAAAATATGGGATTTTCAAATCCTTGGTCCAAATTTTGAATCAATTTTGCGGGCAACTCAGCTGAGTGAAAATTAAAATATTTAATAAAATCAACTATTTAATTTGACCTTTTTTGGTTTATTTAAATTGGCAAATTTTGAATCACTTGAGTAGCAAACTCAACTAACAAAAGACAAAACACAGCAAACAAATGAAGGATACATGAATTATAAATACAAGATTCTATTGTAAAATTTGAGATTTCCTGTATTTCAAACAAATCATAGACATCATGTAAAACTTAATGAATCTGAAATTGTGGGATTGTCAAATCCAAGAACCAAATTTCATATCAAAAATGAGGTGAATTTGAAATAAATATAATTTATGGGCATTTCAAAAAGGATGTCAAAGGATCTAGAGTGGATTTGTGCTAATTTTTTAGTAATCACATACATTCCTAAAAATCACCCTATTCCAGTTTAGGACAGCTAAAATTTAGATCCTACTATTCACCAACTTAACATACTTAACAATAAAAAAGACTAAAATATACATGTCTCTTTTTGAGTATAAAATTATTTAATAAAAATTATTATGCCTTATTTTAATAACAATCAAATAAACAAGCTGTTTCCTGGACTTGACAAAATTATGCAGGGAACACTTGGTCTTCCAATAGTGAAGCCTCTGTCTATGGTCACTCCCGACCTTCAGGCCCCTCCACAAGTACTACCCAGGAGTGTGTTTTTTCTCCCGCGTCCTCAAGTATGGCACTGTTTGCCCATCACACACAAGCAGCTGCTAACCCAGATTGCGTATCAACACTAGCATCCAGAATTGGCCAAGTGAGCCAAGTGGTCACCCAAGGAACCCAGAATCCAGAAACAGCTAATCAGATGGCACTGTCTGGTTCCCAAGACAGACACATCCCACCTCCAGCCAATCAGCCTTCAAGAAACAGAAGAAAGCTAATTACCCCAGAGATTGTTCTTGAAATGATTGCAAAGTAAGAGATGTTTATGTACCTTGGGGAAATTGCGGCCACAATGGGTTTTGCAAAGTCCACTGTGGCTGCAACCCTGCAGGCCCACACCAACTGTGGCCCCTCTCCCAAGAAGACCCCAACTGGTGCCTGCACTTCAACTGAATGTTAAAAAGCACACCCTCTCATGATGACTATCATGGAGTGTGACATGTGGATGCCCCTGGTCCAGGTTTGTATCCAACTGGGGCTCCATGGTAATTCACAAATAAAAAAATATTCAATTTATGGATGCACAGAGTTGTTTTTTCAGCTAGAATCTTTTTCAATCAAAGTCTCATTGGTCCCAGTTTGGTGGATACTGACCCCTACAATTCAACCATAATGAATTTTATAAACAAAGGCAATGAGGACACACAATGATGTCATCTTCTCTTTTTATGCCAAGATTTCTGCAAGTATCCAAGATTATGGAGAAATGTGTCTCCAATCTGGCGTTTAAAAGGTGGACCAATTTTTATTGATTTTTTGGGGTTTTGTTGGCAGTTTCCTCATTGGGTGACAATTATAACTTGGCAATATCAGACACTGCATTAGGCTGTGCCTACCAGACAGATTCAAGGCCATGCTGGAGGAGTGGGCTACCCAACAAGCTGTGCACACAGTTGTACTGAGTGCAGATATGGAGCAGGGGGAATGGGCAACCAAGGAAATTAGGGCTGTGGGTCATACCTGTTGATCTTATCCCACCAACTACGCTGACTTGCATCTTGCATATATATGTCTTAATAATTTTGGTTTGGCTCTCAGGCGCTCAAAGACTGCCACTTACAATGAACTGTGCTCCCAAATTGAGAAGGGGTATGAGCTTTTCCCTTCTGTGTTTGTCCAGGACTTGACAGATCTCACCATATTCTATGCAAGTGATAGTGATAAGTCCAGAAAGGACTCCTGCCTTACCCCATAATCAGCTCTTACTGCCCCTTCCCAGTCAAAAAACCCTGCCTACCCAACCCCCCATCAATATCAAGCCACCTGCCTTCCAACCCTGACTCCCAAACCACCACTCATTACCTCTTCACTACCTCTAATGCTGTTCTTTTTACAGGTGCAGATAATGGTAATATAAATTCTGCCCATTCTCTCCCCTTCTTGTCCTTTGATGAGTCAAATAAACTTTTCTTTGTGACAACTTATTAAAGTTAATATTATTTCTTCCAATTCATAATTAATAAAATATTCCTTTTACAATATTGCCATTTCCCATAATTAATACAATGTTGTACATATGATGTGGTAACATATAACTATTTGCATGAATATTTTTCATTATCAATAATAAATTAAGGGCCACAAATGTAAGCGTTACATTAGATATTGTAGATATGGGTTAAATCTTGATATTTAGATATTAAATGCATAATTCAATGCATTCTGTACAATAAAATTCATTGTAAACAAGGCCTTTTTCATTGTAATTTATATAAATGTACTGTGTTTATATTAGGGAGCCATTAACACTCAGTACAAAAAATTAATATATAGTGCTTTTTTCATCTTGTATATTTGCCTATTGATAACAATTCTGTAAACTTTCTAGTTGGATTTTGTGAGTAATAATAATATAATGGATCAATAAATTACTGTTTATGACCATTAATTGGCTGATTTTCTTTGCTGTGGCAATTGTGCATTTTCTGATATTTACACACTGGTTTCCAATTGGTTGGTTTCAAATCCAATCACACAGGCAATAGGAAATCAAGCTGCTATCCCAAGACCAGATGCTGTCAGGGTGTCAACTTGATTTTCTATTGCCTGTGCAATTGGATGTGAAACCAACCAATTGGAAACCAGTGTGTAAATATCAGAAAATGCACTATCACTACAGCAAAGAAAATTAGCCAATTAATGATAATAAACAGTAATTTATTAACCTACTACATTATCATTACCTTGCAAAATATGACTAAATAGTTTACAGAATTGTTATTAATAGGCAAATATACAGGCTGTAAAACGCACTATGTATCAATATTTGTACTAAGTGTTAATGGCTCTCTAATATAAATACAGTCCAGTTAGATAAATTACAATGAAAAAGGCCTAGTTTACAGTGGATTTTGTTAAACAAAAATGCATTGAGTTATGCACATAATTTATAAATATCAAGAGTTGACGTCTAATAGCAATATTCTAATGCAATATTTACGTTTATTGTCTTTAATTTATTAATGATGATGAAAAACATTCATGCATTGAAGGTAGTGCTATAAAAACCAGTTTTTGATGTAATTCAACCAACATGTCAATATCTATAACTTGATAAATGAATTATAAGCACACCTGCAAAAGGTTATTGAAATAAAAAAAATATCAGGGAAATAGTAACAGGAAAGCTGGGTAACGGGACCCAGCCACTAATCCACCCAAAGGAAGATGATCTGGATAAACTAGCAAATATTATAGATGAAAAGAACAAAGAAATGATACTTAATATAAAGGGAACAATTCTATCAAGCCTGAAGTTCAATGATGCAACCTACAATTTGTGGGAGTTCTGGCAAGGGGCCAAAGAAAACAATAAGAAGATCAAACTGATCAAAGGAGCTGGAAGCTCAAATGAAAGCAACACAAATGAAGAGGAGACTGATCAAATGGAAACAGATGAAAATGAAGCACAATCAAGTAGCAGAAGCGCCACAAGAAACATTGAAATTTATCAAATGAAAATCAAGAGGAAGCACAAGTAGGACAAAAAATAAGGAAGATTAAGCCCAGGAACTCAAATGAAGATCAGCCAATGCTCATGAAGTTTGCTGAAGTGGCTCCAGTGGCTGAGAGGGCCCCAGGGGAAACAATAAGTAAGTTTTTTATGGGTTTCTTATATTTACTTTAGTTATAACTAGGAATGGGGATGAGGTTGCTGAAGTGGCAGCCTTTACGCCCAATTGGTTTTACAGGGTTTACCAATCACTGGTAGCCCCTGTAAAACAAATAAATAAAAAGAAAAATAAATAAAATAATTCAAATGAACATGAATCAATATGGAAATAGGGAAGCAAAAAAAGGGACATTTACCACCTGCGGGGTGCTTGTTGGTGATTTGGGAAAATATATAAAATAGGAGTAAATATCAATTTCAAAGAGATGAATGAAATTCAAGGGGATATCAAGTTGAATTTTAAGAATATATTTATGAAACTATTCAAAGATTTCTGTTTTCAAGCATAAATGAATATAAAAAAATTAATAAAAACAGACTTTCAAACAGGACCAGAATATCTTAAAACTGAAATTTTCAACAAAGTGTTCAAAGCATTACAATAAAAGTCAGGGACACAGTCCTTGTGAATAAGTTCAAGCCTTTATTAATTTTGTTTGCCAAGGCATGGGGGACAGATACAAGCCGCCCCCCAGAACCATCTTCAAGTTCAGCCAAACATCCTATATCAGCAGATTAATTCAAGTATATAAAAAATTATGCATGTTTTCAGAAAAATATACCTCTCAAAGGATTCATGTTGCAACATACCTAGGAATCCTATTACATTGCATATTAAAAACAAATGTTAAAAAGTTAGAGGACATACTAATTCAACTAGACATATGCCAATTAGCACTAGAAAACAAAGACATTGCGCGGGTATAGGACAGTCAAACACGTCCTGTACAACTCTGTTGCATTGGCATTGCTTTTTGGGTATTATGTGCCCCCCAAAAAGAACCTATCAATTAGTTTGCTTACCCAATTGCCTTTTATTAAGCGTTCAGCAACCACTGGGGTACTGAGTGCCACCCCTCTAGCAATTGCATCCAAAGTTGTCCACCATGTACAGAAGAGTATGTGGTCCCATTTAGACGCATATGCTGAAAATTTATTTTCAGGGTATGATTTCCTGGAAGAATCACATTCCCCTTTGCAATTTGCATCCCCCTAATAAATCACATTCCTTTGCAACTTATCTTTTATTTTCATTTTATTTTTAAATTTAAATTTATAAATATTAAACTTAAATATTAAAAATTCAATATCTAAATTTTATTATTTAAGTTTAATATTTAAATTTAATTATTTAAAATTATAATAGTAATACATCTAAATATATTATAATACAGTAGTTATAGTAAGAAAACACGTGAAATAATAAAATATGATTTAAAAATGTGTTTATATAGTTTCTTGTTGAGTACAGGTTCATATATTATGTGGATAAACAACTCAAGCTATATTTATCTGCATTTAGCTGCCTGCTCCACTTATGTTTAAACAAGTGATTGTTAAGAACTCAAATTACTTTTCCCTTGTAATATGATTTAATAAATAGATTTGCTTTGCTTAACCTGTAGCATACATACTATTTAGTTTGATATACATGAAAATAATTGGTTTTCATGCCAGGTGGCTCTAGTGGCACCAGATTGATAAGGATCAGGTGATGACTCACAAGGTCAACTTTATTGCTTTTAAAATAAAAATCAATGGTACTAAAAAGGATTCATAATTAATTAAATAAAATCAATCTATTTCTATCTTTTTTAATTTTTTATTTGTTAACTCTACAGTCAATACACTATTTAATGGATTATAATAAATATATATCTATATCTAGAATAATTAATTTTAATTATCTTTTGTACTAATTCTTATATGTCTATAATACAATCCAATGTCACATCATTATATATAAATAATAATTTTTGAGTCCTAATAAAAACAAAATAAATAAAACTGAAAACTTTTGATATCTGGAGCGCCCATTTATCTGATTGGCTTGGATGCAAGGGCTTTAGGGAGGAAGGATTTGGAGTGCTCATAAAAAGCTGCCACCACATCAGGTGTCATCTCAAATTGACTTACCTCAAGGATGTTGAAGAGATCTTTGGTGTCCTATGGGAGGCTTTCTGTTGCAACTGAACCAATGATGATTCAGTATTTAGAATTGGGTAAGACAACAGTCCAATAGAAAAGACAGGAATAATAAGAATAAGGTGTTGTTTATTGTAGAATATTGTGATTAATGTACTATATGGGGAAAGCCACACAGTCACAAGGGGGTGGCATGTTTCATGTAAGGATTGGAGCCTAGGAATAACTTGTGCAGGGATCAGCAGGTCAAATTGATAGCACTCCTAATTAGGAGGAAGTGCCCACCATTTGACATTGCCATCAGATTGGTTCCTGTTGTTAGACACGTCAAGGGGTGACTCATCAAGCACCCCCTGTGTATTGTAAGATACGTTAGCGGGCAAGTCTGGAAACTTGGTTGCAACATTTTCCACCTTATTATTGATCCAACCAAAAACCTTCTCAATTGGATTCAGAAATGGAGAATATGGCGGGAGGAAGAGGAGTCTCATTGGACAATCAGCAAGGCAGTGGTTAGCATAATGGCTATTCTTGTCAATGGGTTGGAACTTGGAAACAACCAGATTAACTTTGTGGAGCCCAATATTGTCAAGCACAACAATGTTGGTTTTACTGTGATAATTGATCCAGAGATACTCCTTGACATTTTGGAGAAAATCAAGGAATGTCCTGCTACTGTGGGAACCCTTGATCATCTGGTATTAATCCAAACTGAAAGGACCAAGAAGCACTACCATTGAATATATCTGGAACAGACAGATGCACAATGTACTACAAAATCTTTGGACCCCTTCTCAACCCACCCATGCCTAGACCTGAGTGAGGAGGAAAACAACAATTCATTGATATAGAAGAACTGGACATTCCCAGTCTCCTTTAGTGCCAGATATGTCTTGGCATAAATGTGTCAGTCCTAGATGGTCTTTTCACTGTTCCTATTATACGGTAAAACTCCCAGTACTTTCCAGGAGAAGCCCAAATCAACCATTGTTTTGTAGACAAGGATTTTGGAAACAGAAAGCCCAAACTCTGTGGCCAGCATTGATTGGGCAGCAATTGTGTCCAGGTGGCAATCTTGAGAACCCACTGCTTGATTGCATCAATGTGCATAGGCTGGAGGAGTTTTGGCTGCTGCGTAGCCTTGGTAGATTTTGCAATTTGTCTGGTGTTGCCATATTTGGTGTTGAGGTTGCTAATATATCTGGCTGTTACACCAAATTTGGACACAATATCCCAAACTGTCATTCCTCTGTTCAAGCAGTTGATAATAGCTTCAGCTCACTCTCCAACAACTGATGCTGGCCCTTGGCAGGTACTGCAGCATCCTGGCTAGAAGGCTTATCACAGGGGATGGGGACCTTTGTGTAGAAGGTGGGATCACGCTTGGTTGCGCTGGCGCTGTCAATGGTGGCATACATCATAGGCACAGATGTCTCCTCAGTTGTGGCCAATGGCTCATAGGACATGTTGAAAACGCGGGGGCAGGAAGTGGCAACTCTTGGATCCAGAGTGCGGGGCCAGGTGACTACTGGGTACACAGTGGAGGTTCAAGTAACCTCATTGTTACAGGTGACCCTGATATAGGAGACTTTGGTGGCAGGCCTTGAGAGCGGCTTCTGTCTGGGATTCAGGCTGTGTGCTCTGCCTTGGGATGCAGGAGGTGATTGACTGGTGCTGACGCCTTGGGAGGCATGTGTGTCAGCATTAATCTCCTCAATTTGTGTTCTGGGTCTGTTCTTGGACCCTCTGGGACACCTTAGTGTACAGGCTGCCCTGCAGGCTGGTGCAGGAGCTGGTTGGGAATACAATTTTTGGTCCATAAAAATAAAAAATATTTTTTAGATTAAATATGTATTTATTTTGGTTTTTGGTTTAGTTGTGGGTAGTTATTTTCTCTTGATTTAGCCTTGAATAGTATCAAATTTCCACACATGTGATTTGAAGTGTATAATATTGTATACTTTCCAGGCTTGGATAATTGTAAAGTTGAATCACTTTTTATGTCTAAACATGGTTATTGAGATTGAATTTTTAGTTTGATTTTAGTTGTGATGGAGCTTCTTGATTTGGGTTGGTGTTTCCTAGTGTGCTTACTGTATATTAAATTTGGATTCTATTTCCTGAAATTATTATTTGAGTTTACTAGTGGCATTCAAACGTGATTTGAAATTTGGTTCATGGATTTGACAATCCCACAATTTCATGTTTAGATTCTGAATTTATAGTATGATTGGTTCTTCTGTAAGTACCCACCTGGAAATGGGGGTGGCACACAACCTCCACTGCCACACTTTAGACAGTGGATACACTCTGTTTAAATAACTCCTGCCTGCTAGTAAAAGGAAGGATGGTGAGATAGAAGTGAAGCAGCAGCTTTTCAGAAGGGGCAGCAGACCCGTAAATTCCAGCCAGGACCAGTGCGTTCTGGATCACATGATCCACTTAGGGGATCCTGGGGGACCTTTTTTCCATTCAGGGAGAGCCTGTCCTTATTGATACCAAGAAGATTTTGGTCCAGATTCTCTACACTGGCACCCATCCCAAAGAAGAAAAGATATCCCAGGTAAACTACAAGATGAAGCCTTTGCCCAGAGAAGGCTTCAGTAAAGTTGCAGAGTTTGTTGTATATTGTGGTGATTTTATTTTCATATTTTGTCTTGCAAAAGGTGAGATCAATTGTCAAAGGGAGCCCTGTCTTGTCTGCACTCCAGGCCAGCCCAAAGTCCGCTAGGAGGATTTTGGTTTTCTTGACAGCTGTTGCATCTGCAACAGTCAATTTGACACCGCGCGCCCAAAGTTTTCCATCAGGTAAGAGAGGATGTGCTACACCTGGAAGAAGAAGAAAGCAGCTGCATGTGCCTGGCAATCTCTGGTATGTTTTTTAATGGGAGTGTCTCCAGGACGTCTCAAACAAGATTAATGGAGTTTACACAGTCAACTCCACTGAGGGATACTGGTTCAAGGCGGACCAACTGGGCATTCATGTAGGCAGTAGCTGCCCACTCAGATGCCCCCTTGCTGTTCACCAGCCCAGATAATGCCTCCCTCAATATTAGAAAGGTCATATAAATCCTGTCTTTGATCTCCTGTACAACAGGGGGAACAGAAATAGCTGCTTGGCCATATGATTTGCATAATTGCCATAAAAGGTGGCAGGGACAAACAGGACCAGGACCTAGTGTATTTGGCTGTCAGCATTTTCTAAAAACAGGTAAGAATTTAGGAATTTTTAATTATGTTTTAGATTACCTTATTGGGTTTCCTCCTTGCCAGCGGCTTCAGCAGGCTTGGCCATTCTTGGCGTAAGCAGCTGGAAAGGCAATTTGGTATCCTCTGCTCTAGCGCGCTTTGCAGGCTTGAGATGTGCATACATCTTGGGGTCATTGACACAGATGAATGGTGCAGAGAGAGCAAAGGACTTGAATTGAAGATTTTCTACAATGGTCTTCTGGATATTTAAAAGGTGCTGCATTGTTTTCTCTGATGTACCAGGCATTTTGGTCATTAGAGCCTTTGCAGACACCTTGATGATTTTTCCCCTGCAAGGACAGTGGACTTCAACTTTGTTTTAACCTTTTGATCAATGTCTTTGATCTTTGCAATTGCATGATCCAGATCTTTCAAAAGCTTCTCAAGTTCTCTTAGATGATTTTTTCTAATCTTTGCATATGATTTTATATCTTTCATCCCAATAAAATCTGTATTATTATGATGCCACTGCCTCTTTGTTTATTCCTGTTTGTTTTCTCATTTACTATATTATCCCATTTTTTACTCACTTTATATATGCTTTACACTCAACTTAATATGTGTTGTTTGATTTGTGTTGGCATTGTTTTCTTAATTGCCATATTATTTTTAGCACTTTACACAGCCCCTTGTGAAAATATCAACAACAATTTGGTGATCAGCTAAATTTGAATTAGAAAATTATAGGTTAATTGTGTTTAAATAAAATTGTTACTGATCCAAATTCAAAACCTTAATGATAAACTTTAAGCCAATCAGGAGCCAAGTGATAAAGTGATTTTTGTGACATAAAGGGTCATTCAATAATTCTTTGATGCATGTGCACTAATTAATCTAATTGGTTGGTTGCTTTGCTATTGTGTGCTGTTGTTGCTGTGGCAAGTTGTTGGTGGACTAGTGCCCAATCAGCTGCTGGGTTAGCACTAGTCCACCAACAACTTGCCACAGCAGCAATGGCGCACAATGGCAAAACAGCCAGCCAATCAGGTTAATTAGCGCACATGCATCAAAGAATTATTGAATGACCCTTTATGTCACAACAATCACTTTCTCACTTGGCTCCTGGTTGGCTTAAAGCGTATCATTAAGGTTTTCAATTTGGATC
Organism: Entomophthora muscae; assembly: GCA_014839935.2. Taxonomy (NCBI): domain Eukaryota; kingdom Fungi; phylum Entomophthoromycota; class Entomophthoromycetes; order Entomophthorales; family Entomophthoraceae; genus Entomophthora; species Entomophthora muscae. The sequence goes on from QTSX02005856.1 coordinate 109,037, forward strand.
TGTAACAACTTTATCTAAATACAATTAATATATAGTTTTCTAATTTAAATTTAGCTGATCACCAAATTTTTGTTAATATTTTCACAAGGAACTGTGTTTGGGTGCTAAAAATAACTGTATTCTGTATCTAGATACAGGGAATATTAAATATATGCTTTTATAAAAATAAGCTATACATAAAGAATAAAACCAACTATAAACAAAGAGAAAATTAACAATTGAAATTCAAGATAAAGATAATATAAATACAAAATGTTTGGCGACAAGGAGTTTATGAGGAGAGGAAAGTGATGCCTAATAGTCAGAATAGCTCAGGAAGGAAGGCATAGAGGCAGTGATGGCCTGTGGGGGTCTGGGATTGGGTGGATGGGGCTGGCAGGTTGGTAGTGGTGGTGGTAGAGACAGGAGGATCTATTGTGATGGCTGCCATATACCGCTCATTATACTCCTTATTGAACATTGCCTTGATTATCTGGTAGGTGTCTGTGGCACAGGATAGGATGTGCTTATCCTTATGTGATTGGTTACCCATGTTCACAAGGAAGACAATTTGGGCAAACAAGTCAGCCACCATTTGGCAACCAAATAGAGACTTGTGGTTGAGGACACCAAGATAAAGATTGTTGAACGCCTGGAGGCGGCGCTACTGGACTGTGTCTCCAATATTGAAGAACACTACATTAGACAGATAAATATCTGCTGGCCATCTGGGTACACTGAGGCCTGGTGCCCATGTCCTTGGATTTATTCAATGGTGGTGGAGCTACCCTCTATATGGTGGCTCAAGAAAACCTGGTGAGTGAAATTTAAGCTATCCCAGGATTTGAGAAATTTGCCAAGGCTATGGCTGTACTTGTAGCCATTGATGAAATCAGAGTTTGTCCAATAGTAGAAAAAACCTTTGCCAAAACAGCCAGACACACACCAATGAATGTCCCCCTCTTTACCTTCTTGCTTCCTTTTTGGGTGGCGGCTTTTCTTTGCTCACCAAATTTGTCAAAAGTGTCAAGTATATACTTCTGAGAAGTATAATAAACGAGATAAGTGGAAGATTTAAGAAGAGAATGATACTTTATTGAATATGAATATAGAATAATATATGGTATCATGACAAGCCACATACTGTCCAAGTACAACATGGGGGTCATGGGGCTTATCTGGGTAATGTTCCTCTTAGGTCACAAGGCTTATTCAAGTTGTGTTCTGCTTAGGATCTGGATTAAGTGATCCCTGTAATAGATGGTTGACTGATAATGGTGCCACCAGTTTACTGGCTGGTCACTGAACCATTTGGTGAGTCATTTGGTGATCTACTTGGGGTGTTAATTCCCTGAGAGGGAGTAATCAAAGATATTGCAACAAAAGCAATGGACAATTTTTTAGTAGGAGATGAACATGACGTCATCTGGCAAACTTGTCAAGCATCAGACCAGGGTAAACTCAATGGCAGGATTGTATAGGGAATCCTTGCTATCATTACAATGGTCCCTGTTGCAGTTAGTCAACACACAGACTGACACCACTTTGACATACATCCAGTGCTGCACCATGTGCTCAGAAACCCAAATGCCATGGTGTACAAGTTGCTTCCAGACCTAGGTCAGGGGAAGCTTGGGGTCCTGATGCAGGAGATTGAGACTTATTGGGTATGCCTTGTTTATCTGGGACTCAGGGGCCTTCTTGGGCTTCTTGGCTATCCCAACCTGATTCCCCTTATTCTTTGGGTTATTGAATTCCTGTATGATAGTGGCTTGGTTAAATTACAATTGGTCAGCAATTTGGTCCCAGGTCAGGCCACACAGGTTCAGTGCCACAAATTCCAAAAGAATTTGGGCAGTGACAATTTGGTGCTTGATGTGCTGGACTACAGGAGCTGAAGCCTGATTGGCTGTAGGGGGGCAGGTTGGCTGGTGGCAGGAAGTTGTTCCAAATTGAGGTTGCCATCCTGATTGGTTGGTTGGTGTGTAGCTTGTGCAGGGGTGGCTACGGGAGTAGGGGCAGAGCTAGACACTACGTGACTACTGAACAAGTCAAAGCCATAGGGGTCAGGGGTCAGGTAAAGGTCAGCTTCCTTGTTACCTGCATCAAAGGCTTAGGTGTAAAAAGGTGCCTCAACGTTCTGAGTGTCACCTTCATTGAAGCTGGCTTGGCTGCTGCTGGCTTGTTTGCTGATCCCATCAAAAATATTGTTGTTGTTGAAAGCCATTGTTAAAACCTAGGATAAAATCACTATAAGTAGAAGTTTAAAATTTTATGATTTATTTTATTATAATCTTGAGTCCACATTTGAAAAGTTTGCAACCCATTTTATACAAATCAGGAGCCAAGAAAATGAATAAAATGCCTCTGTTGCTAAATTGGATAGCTGTTGATTGGCTGTTAAACTGTTATTTTTCTATTTTTGGCTGCTCATACTACAAATCTTGTGTGACTTTATTTTGTTTTGTGCTTGTGGAATCTTACTTATAGATTGCTCAAACTTTGTTTTATTTCATTCCTTTTGTTGGTGCCTCATATGAATCCTGATTGGATTATAATATATTCTGGAACAGTAGGACATGTCATTTCAAAAACAGCATCTCAAAAAAGGCCATCTCAAATTTAATTTGAGATGGCGTCTTTTGCGTTAGTGATTTTGAATCACAAAAAAATAAAATAAACAATAAAATAGTTAAAATTTACATGTAGATTTATAATGCAACATCTCAAATTTACGCCATCTTGATTCTGTCACTTTGAGTCAGATTAATTAAATCTTCTTTTGCTAACTTTATTTACATATGAAATCACTTAGTGTGGGGCGTGTTTACGCCATCTTGACTTAATATCATTTTAAATTATGCTATTTATCTTAAACTAAAATAAAGCATGTGGTATAGTACCAGAAGATGTTCCTATAGTATTAATCTAAGATATTTATAATAATAACAACCTAAATAGACATCACTATGATAGTCCTTCTAGTGATTGTCATTGCTGGGTAAAAAAACCAGTTTTTGTTATATGTAATTTATAGCTTTATTATACATGGATACATTGATAAGGGTTTCCTCATTAAAATATTTTAATAGTAATTTTATTATGAAAGGGGGTGATTACGCCATTTTAATTTATGTCACTTCAAATTTCATCAAGTTTCATATCACCCAATTGATTCAATGCGCACAATGGATAGGGGAAAATAAGGGGAAATTGCCTATGATGCCAGGCTACGCTATATTGATTCCCCCACTGCAATTTTTACTTACCACTTTTCAAAAGTATATATTCACGTCAAATACCATATTAATAAAAAATGTAAGAAAACATATGGAACTTTGCAAATATATTTTTTATTTCCTCTAAACAACTGGGTACTTTTTAACCCCAGTTGTATAAGCTAGTTTTTGAGAAATTCAAGTTTTACTCTTTGGTCCAGTTGAGGTAGCTCCACCAGAATTTTTTTTAATTAATATAAAAAATGGTCAAAAACACTATTTTTTGAGCTGCAGCACCTCAATTACGTCACTTTGAAAACGCCATTTTGAAAGCAAGTTTTCAGTCAAAACTCAAAGTTTTGCCTACTTGTGTTACTAATAAAAATATTATCTTTACAAAATAAAAAACATTGAAATTTTGATAGTATATATTTTTTGATCTTCTCTACAATTTTATAATAAAAAGTGATACTTTTATATTAAAAAATTCTCATTTTTCCCTTTAAAAACAACCCCCAAATTTCTCATATTTTGATGCTAATTCACTTTTAGATGCCTCCCAAGCCTACCACTAAAGCTGCGCCCAAGGCCTCCAAGGCCTCAAAGTCCAAAATCACTCTGCCCAAGGCTAAAAAGGCCAAGACAACCCCAAAGAAGAAGCCTTCTAAGGCCAAAGCTCTCCCAAGACCCCAACTCCATCACCTGAACAAGAGGGAAACAGTCCTACCCCTCCACATTCTCCATTTGTTTACTCCCCCTCTGATCCTCAAGAGAAGTTGTTTAACTTCAATTGCCATTATGACCCCACTTCAGAGCCTGAGGATGAGAGGAGCAGGAGTCTGAGCCTGGTGCTCCTGAAGATGAGCTAATTGAGCTCTGGGATCTTAACTCCATCCAAAATTTATGCAACCAAAATGTCACCTTTGCTGTGCCAACAACGTACCCTACCAGCTATCCAATTATGACTAAGAAAGGGGGTGCTGGCTTTTTCTACAAGGGCTACAGCTTCAGCTGTAATGACAAGAAGAAACCCATTTTCCAACATCACTTCAAATGTGATAACGTTGGCTGCCCAGCAAGGCTCACAACTTATGGTTTCACCAGATTTAAGGCCCTAGCTGTCAACCATGACTGTGCTGAGCCTTTTGACCCCCTTTACCAACTTATCCGCTGGTTTCTTTGCCAGGTGATCCCAACCACAAAGGATCAAACTGCAACTGAGGCTGTCAACAATGAGCACCATTAATTTAAATGATACTCAACTAGCAACTGTTGGTGAAGCCTCAAAATTACAGAGATATTTCACTGATCAGAGATATGCTCTGAGCACTGAAGGCATCAGTGCAAGCTCCATTGATCAATTGATCATTACTGAGGAGCAAAAACTATCTTTTCATGAGGAGAGATTCCTTCTTCATGATGATGGTCAACATGCACCAGAGCATATCATCTGCTTTGCAACAAGCCAGGATCTGCGCAACCTCCTCAAGTGCAAGACCTGGCTTGCAGATGGAACTTTCTCAACCTGCCCAAAGCTCTTCAGCCAGCTTTGGAATATCCATGGGCAGGTTGGAAATCTGGTTCTTCCCCTGGTCTTCTTTTTCCTCCCAAATAAGAAGCAGGAAATTTATGTCCAGGCACTCACAACTTTAAAGGCCAAACTGGATGAAATCCTCCCAACTATTGAAGAGGAGCCCAAGGAGACTAGAGGGCACAAGAAAAAATCCATCTCCCAAGAAAAAGACGCTCTCATCCCAACCAAGAAAAAGTCAGAAAGCCTTCCTTACCACAAATATCTGGTAGTGGATTTCAAACAGGCTCAGGCAAATGCCTTTATTTGTGTCTTTAAGAGTTTCCCTCAGGGATGCTACTTCCACTTCTGGCAGGCACTCTGCTGCTGCCTCCAAAAGTGCTCTAACCTCCATGAGCTGGTCTACACTAAAGGCACCAAAGAAGCAAAGGACGTTTTTAATTGCTTTTCTGCCCTTGCCCTTGCCCTTGTGCAAAAGGAGGAGAGCAATGGCTTTTATGATACCCTCCTCTGCCATCCCTATATCCAGGCCAACCAGGCAGCCTTTGCTCCGTTTATTGAGTATTTTGAGACTCAATGGGTTAGCATCTTTCAAGGAGCATGCCACATTAAAAAAGGCAGTGACTCAATCACCTGGAACTGCTATAAGCAGGTCAAAGACGGGTTGATCAAGACTACCTCTTCCCTTGAAGGGTGGCATAGCCAGTTTGCCACAAGAGTCAGGGTCCAGAAGCCAAAGTTCAATAAGATTGTGGTCCACCTCAAAACCCAACAAGCCATCACTGCCCGCCTCTTTAAGACTGGTATGAAGACCAAGGGTGGTCCCCCCAAGATGACCAAAGCGGTGAAAAAGTACACTGAAATCAGCAAGGTGGTCCTTGCCTACTATCCCAAGGATAGCAAGCTTGAGCATCTTCAAGCCATCTCAGTTGCTCTTTCCACTAATGTTTGAGCCTATTTCCAATAAATACTACTTTATCTTCTCTCATTTTCCTTTACTTTTATCATTATTTTAGTTTATTTTAGTATTTGGTAAAATTATATGCTTATTTTAAAGTATAGTTTGTAGTTAAAAAAGATGAAAATGGTTGTTTTTGGGATTATTTTAACTTTTGGGCTTTACGCAACTATGTTGCTACTAATTGACCCCATTTTTTATTGCAGATTGGGAATCCTGAGGCTTTTTTAAGCCTAGAAATGTTTTTTGGATTTTTATTTTTGTGAATTTTTTGGGTAATTTTTGGAGTTCAAAAAATCTAAAATTTTAAAACCGTTTTCTTAGTCAAAATGCTGTAAATCAAAATGGCGTTTTTACTAATAAATCAAGATAGCAGAAAATCAAGATGGCGTATTTTGAGATAGCGTTTTTTGAGATGCTGTTTTCAAAATGGCGTGTCCTACCTCTGGAACAGCATCCATCTATTTTACTTGCTGTGTCAGTTCATTTTGTTTGTGGTTTAAACTACGCCGCTTGATTTTTGATATAATTTTGTATAATATGTTAATGAAATTTTGTTTTTTATTTGACAGTTCATTTATTAATCAAATTTTTTTAAATTATTTGAATCCTAAACCTTACGCAACTTGGGGCTTGTTAAAATCTGAAATCATTTTGTTTAAATCTGAGGTATTTTGGTTGTTGCCATAGCTTTTAAAACTATTGAAATATAGTTAGTTGTGGACATTTAAAGTTGAAAATAGTTTTGAAACAAAATACAGATAGGACAAAAAGCTAAAAAAGGCTCCAAAAACTTTATTTCCATTTCATAAAATAAAATTAATCTAAATATAGGACTTGCTTAATCATTTAATAGTTCCTAGTGATATTAACATGTTTTTTGGTAGTAAAACTTTGCAAAGGACAAAAAGTGAATCTCTAAAAACTAAAAAGTACAAAAAATAGAAATAAAATAACTAATATAATTGATAGATAATTTTAAGCAGTATAGTTGGTTTCATTCCTTTAAAGTTGTAAAGTTATAAAATATTTTTGAAATTATGCTAGTTATATCAAACAGCTGAATTAGACAAACAGTTTGTTTTGATGAAACATTATTTACTCTAAAAAAGCTCACCTGTCCCAAGATCAGCTTTGGGGTACAAATCTGGGAGTCTCTAATCTAGTTTAGTAAAGTTAGAAAAATGCTTGCCTAACCCAAGATCTGCTGTGTACCAAGTTCATCTAAAAGGATTTAAAGGTTAGTAGTTTATTGAAAATAATTACCTGATGAAATGTAGCATTAGTTAAAAACTATTATTGAATCAAAACATTACTTACCCAGCCCAAGTTCTACTTCAGGGCAAAAATATGGCTTTGTAATCTAGGTTAGTTAATTTACTTAAAAAAAGCTTACCTAACCTTGATCTGCTGTGTACCAAGTCCTTCTAAAAGGATTTGAAGAAGATTTTTAGTTCATTGGAAATGCTCACCTAAAGTTAAGCCTTTGATTGATTTTAAAATGAATTAGTTTTTTTTAAAAAATTGTTGCCTTTTTAAATTAAAATTAACTTCAAAATTTTCAAAATTAATTTTACCAATATAAAATACTTGATCAACTATGCTTAAAACAGTTAGTATTATGTATATTTTGAAGCTTACATATTGGTTTCAAAGTGAATCTATAGTATTAAAAAGGAAAAAGTTATCATATTATCTATTTGGGAGTACTAAGCCTTGTCTTGTCTTCCTGGCAGAGAAATGTATTGAATCAACCAATCATAATTGATGAAAGCATTCTGACCTCCAATGGATATCAGTAAGTTTCAAAATAAAAAAATTATGCCTTACCTTAATATTGAACTAGATCAGTTTTCATCTGGTTGTTATATATTCTACTTTAATTTCAACTGCCTCAGGTAGGGATGCTGCAAGACACTGCAAAGTGTCCAACACCCCTCCTGTAGCAGCATCACCCATTGGAACCAAACCATCCAATAGGCACAACTAATATTGCTGTTGGCCTCCATCAGAAGTAAAAGCAGGTAAGTTTATCCACACCCCCACTCAAGAAAAAGCCTCTTCAGCAACTTGGAAGGATAAGTAAGACAAGTGTGGTGTGGCAGGCAGGATACCAAAAGAACAAAGAAAAGCTATGCCTGCTTTGCCCTTTTGCGGTATCCTGCCTGGGTACGTGTCTAGGTATCTTAGCTAAAAACTTTTTTGTTTTTTAAATTAGTGGCCTTCTAAAATCTTTATCTTATACTCTAGTTGATAAAAGGAAAGATGTGTCAGGCTGGCTACCAAAAGAGCAAAGCTGTACTACGCTCATCTTCACTCTTTTACGGCAGCCTGCTGGTTGTGTTTTGAGTTTATAGCTAATAATTAACTTCATTTGATTTAGATATAATTATTTATTGTTACAATGTTTTAGCTGTGGTTAAAAGCTTAGCAGAAACTAATGAGTATAAAGTCATGAATGGTGGGTAGGGTACCAAAAGAGATCAGTTGTGCCACACTTAGTGTTCTTTTGTACAGCTGCTCTCTGGTATCTTTCTGTTATCCTAGCATAAATGTGTTTTTATTAGTTCAGTAAAAAATCTAAGTTTGTTCATTATTCTAGTTTTCTAAGATTATTTAGTGGCACACAAAGTTATAGTTATATTTATAAAAATGATAGTGGTTTTGTTTTTACAACTTACATTAGAAATATAAGGAGATGCTATGTCACTATCTCTATTAAACTATCAGTGAGGACCTATTTTTTACTTTTATTATGGATAACACATTTGACATACAAGAGATGGGAGATTGGATGATTCTTACATTATCCTGAAACTACAATTCTTTTGGAATGATTTTTATTTTCAATAACAATTTATGAATTTCAAAGGACAAATCAACACATTTATAAAATTATAATCATATTATATAAATATATATTTAACTCTGGCTTAGTTGATGTAGTCTGTAAGCTTTACCATATCATACAAAAAATTTAACTGAAATATTTATTTCTGATTTAGTTTGTTATATTTTTTTGAAATATTTTTACTCTATTACGCATCTTAAACAATTATTTCCTATGCCAGATATATACTATATATTAGCTTATACTTTTTTATTTTTAGCAGTATCTGAGCTACTTGTGGTTATTTTCTAAAACAATTTATTGTTTTTCTATTTGCCTGGGTTCAGTTCCTCTAGCATATTTATCCTTTTAATTTTTAGTAAAAAGCTTACAAATAAAATCCATCTCAATTAATATTCTTTTTTAAAGTGGTGATATTTAATTCTTTAGGTTTTTACTTTTGGTAAGTGAATAACAAAAGAGTTTTTAATATACTGTAAATTCAGAACCTGAACGTAAAAATGCGGGATTGTCAAATCCTTGATCCAAATTTTGAATCACTTTTGCAGGATGGCCTTTTTTAATTAAATTGAATTCTTTGTATTTTTATTTGAATATTTGAAAATGCGGGAACTCATAGACAGTTTGCAAAGTTCTAGTCAAACTGCATATTTCTAATGGACAAAATGAATTAACTGGAATCAATTTTGAAGCGTTCAAATCCATCAACCATTTTCATTAGTTTACTTTGTTTTTTGAAATTGCAGGATTGTCAAATCCAAGAACCAAATTTCAAATCACTTTTGAATGCCACTAGTAAACTCAGAGATTAATTGCAGGAACTGGAATCCAAATTTAATGTACAGTAAGCACACTAGGAAACACCAACCCAAATCAAGAAGCTCCACCACAACTAAAATCAAATGGAAAATTCAATCTCAACAACCATTTTTAGACAAAAAAGTGATTAAACTTTAAAATCATCCAGAACTGGAAAAGATACAATACTAAACACTTCAAATCACATGTGTAGAAATTTGATACTATTCAAGGCTAAATTAAGAGAAAATAACTACCCACAACTAAACCAATAAATCCAAATAAATACATATTTAATAAAATATATTTTTTATTTTATTTTTATGGACCATCAATTGTATTCACAACCAGTTCCTGCACCAGCCTGTGGGGCAGCCTGTCCACGAGGGCGTCCCACAGGGTTCAAGAACAGACCCAGAACCCAACTCAAGGGGAGTCATGCCAATACACAGGCCTCCCAAGGTGTCAGCGCCAGCCAACCACCTCCTGCATCCCAAGCCCAATCAACCAGCCTGAATCCCAGACAGAAGCCACTCTCAAGGCCTGCCACAAAAGTCTCCTACACCAGGGTCACCAGGAATGATGAGGTTACATACACGTCCACTGTATACCCAGTTGCCACCTGGCCCCACACTCTTGACCCAAGAGTTACTACTTCCTGCCCCCGCGTTTTTGATACCTCCTATCAGCCATTGGTCATAACTGAGGAGCCATCTGTGCCTGTGTCTTATGTCATCATTGACAGCGCCACTGTGAGCAAGTGTGATCCCATCTTCTACACAAAGGTCCCCATCCCCTGTGTTGAGCCTGGTAGCCAGGATGCTGTGGTACCTGTCAAGGGTTGGCGTCAGTTGACAGATAGTGAGCGTGAAGCTCTCCTCAACTGCTTGAACGGGGGAATGGCAGTTTGGGATATTGCGTCCCAATTTGGTGTCACAGCCAGATACATTGCCAACATCAACAACAAGTATGGCAATACCGGGAAAATTGCCAAATCCACCAAGGTAAAAAGACAGCCCAAACTCCTTCAGCCTATTCACATTGACGCAATCAAGCAGTGGGTAGCCAAGGATTGCCACCTGGACACAATTGCTTTCCAATCAATGCTTGCCACAGAGTTTGGGCTTTCTGTTTCCAAAACCCTTGTCTACAAAACAATGGTTGATTTGGGCTTCTCCTGGAAAGTACTGGGAGTTTTGCCGTATAATAGGAACAGTGAAAAGACCATCTAGGACTGACACATTTATGCCAAGACATATCTGTCACTAAAGGAGACTGGGAATGTCCAGTTCTTCTATATCAATGAATTGTTGTTTTCCTCCTCACTCAGGTCTAGGCATGGGTGGGTTGAGAAGGGGTCCAAGGACGGCGTAGCCCATTGTGAAGCTGTCCGTTCCCAGACCTACTCAATGGTTGCGCTTCTTGGTCCTTGCAGGTTGGAACAATACCAATTGATTAAGGGCTCCCATAACAGCAGAACATTTCTTGATTTTCTCCGAGCCGTCAAGGAGTACCTTTAGATAAATTACAGCGGCACAACCAATATTGTTGTGCTTGATAATGTTGGGCTCAACAAAGTGGATCTGGTTTTGTCCAAGTTCCCCCCCCATTGACAAAAACAGCCACACCTCCAGCCATGGCTTACCAATTTTCCAATGAGACTTCTCTTCCTCCCACCATATTCCCCATTCCTGAATCCAATTGAGGAGGTGTTTGGTTGGATCAAGAATAAGGTGAAACAAAGCCTCCCTCAGGACACTGAGGATCTCTTCAACATTCTTGAGATCAGCCAATTTGCAATGCCACTCAATGTGGTGGTGGCTTTCTATGAGCACTCAGAATCCTTCCTCCCTAAAGCCCTGGCCTCTGAGTCAATCAGATAAATGGGTGCTCTGGGTTTTATTTGTTTTTATTTTTATTTAGTTTGTTTTTATTAGGACTCAAAATTATTATTTATATATAATAATGTGACGTTTGATTATACTATAGACATATAAGAATACATAGAAAAGGTAAGTAAAAGTAATTATAATAGGTAAGATGGATATATTTTTATTATAATTCACTGACTATTATTATTGGCTTTTGCACTAACAAATAAATAAATTAAAAAAGATAGAAATAAATCAGTTTACTTAAATAATTGTGAATCCTTGATGGTACTTTGGCTTTTCTAAGCCACAAATTGGACCTTGCAGGTCATTATCTGATCCTTGTTATTTCAGTGCCACTATAGCCACACAATATGGAAACCAATGATTTTCATATATTACTTACTAATTAGTACTTAAGACGCAGGTCAAGCATATTGAATATGTTTATCAAATCATATTACAAGGAAAAGGTAATTTGAGTCCTAAACAATCATTTGTTTAGAATATAAGTGGAGCGGGACGCATGATGCGGATAAATTCAATTCTTGTTGTTTGTTTATGTAATAAATGAACCTGTACTCAACGCGCTGGTAAATAAATAAAATTATAAATCATATTTTTTTTACACATGTTCACTTTATTAAACTGTCCCATTATTATTATCAACCTAATTATATATTACTATTATAATTTAAAAAAATAAAATATTACAATTAATAATTTAAAATATTAAAAGTAAAATTATAATTATAAATCTTAAAATTTAAATATTAAAGTTTAAATATTCAAAATTTAACTATTTTTATTAAATCATGATTTATTCAATATTGAAATATTTGATATTAAAAATTTAAGTATTATGATATGTATTATTAAAATTTTAATATTAACTTTTAGATACTGAAATTTTAATATTGAAATATGTAATATTAAAATTCTTATAGTGAAATTTTAATATTACATAGTTCAATATTAAAATAAATATAAAAGTTAAAAAAATTTAATTTGCAAGGGGAAAATATTTATTGGGGGATGTTGATTGCAAACGGGATGTGATTATTCCGGGGAATTATACTCTGAAATTAAATTTCAGCTAATGTGTCTAATTGGATTCACATACTCTTCTGTACATGGTGGACCACCCTGGATGTGATTGCTAGAAGGGTGGCACCTTGTACCCCGGTGGTTGTTGATTGTTTGATAAAATGAAGCTGGGTGATTGAATCAAATAGTAGGTTTTTTGGGGGGCACATAGTACCTGTATAACGTTGCCAATGCAAATGAGTCATACAGGACATGCTTGACTGTCCTATATCCCTGTGGTGTCTTCTTGTGGTTGAGGGCTACACGGCAAATATCCATTTGAATAGGTACATCCTCCAACTTTTTGATGTTGTCTTATAATATGCAGTGGAGGAGGATTCCCAGGTATACTGCAACGTGGATTCTTTTCAAGGTATACTTTTCCAAGGTCATGCATAATTTTTTGAATGTTTGAACTAATCTATTTATATAGGATGTTTGGTTGAACTTGAAGAGGGTTCTGGGGGCGCCCAACTTGAATCAGCCCCCCAGGCCTTGGCAAACAATATAAATAAAGGTTTAAAATTATTCAAAAGGACTGCATCCCTGACTTTATTTGACAGTGCCTTAAATACTTCATTAAAAATTACAGTTTTCAAATATTCAGTTCCAATTTGAAAGTCAGTTTTTATTAAATTCTTTTCATATTTGTTGATGTTTGTGAAGGGGAATCTTTGAATGCTTTTGTATATATATTCATCAAAGTTTAGTTTGATATCCCCACAAATTTCATTCATTTCTTTGAAGTTGATACTTGATACTATTTCATATTCTTCCCTCAACCACGGCAAGCACCCAGCGGGTGGTAAATATTCCCTAATTTTAGCTTCACTACATGAAAAATTAAACATATTCTGTTGAATTATTTTATTTATTTGGTTTTTATTTATTTGTTTTACAGGGGCTACCAGTGACTGGTAACCCCCGTAAAATCAACTTGGTGTATAAGCCGCCACTTCTGCAACCTCATCCCCATTCCTGGTGATGACTAAAATAAATATAAGTAAAACATAAAAAGATTTACTAATTGTTTCCCCTGTGGCCCCCTCAGCCACAGGCGCCACTTCGGCAAACTTCATGAGCATTGGCTGCTCTTCATTAATTTTCCTGGGCTTAATTTTTCTTATTTTTCTTGCAACTTGTGCTTCCTCTTGATTTTTATTTGATAAAGTTTCTGTATTTTGTGAAGCGCTCCTGCTTCTTGCTTGTGTTTTGTTTTTGTCTGTTTCCATTTGATTATTTTCCTCTTCATTGGTGTTAATTTCCTTTGGAACTTTGTTTCCTTCATTTAGTTTGATCTTATTATTTTCTTTGGCCCCTGCCAGAACTCCCACAAATTGTAGGCTGCATTGTTGAACTTCAGAGTTGATAGAATTGTTCCCTGGAGATTTAGTAATGCTTCTTTATTCTTTTTGTCTATAATATTTCCTAGTTTGTTCATAGCATTTTCTTTTGACTGGATTAGTGGCTGGCCCTTGTCACCCAGCTTTCCTGTCACTTTTCCCTGATATTTTTTTCTATTTTAACAACCTTTTGCAGGTGTACTTCTAATTTGTTAATCAAGTTATAGATAGTTGACATTTTGTTTGAATTACATCAAAAAACTGGTTTTTATAGTACTATCTTCAATGCATACATATTTTTTATCATCATTAATAAATTAAAGACAATAAACATAAATATTGCATTAAAATATTGCAATTAGACGTCAACTCTTGGTATTTTGATATTATGTGCATCACACAATGCATTTTGTTTGATAAAATCCACTGTAAATGTGGCTTTTTTATTATAATTTAAAATAAATTGACTGCGTTTATATTAGAGAGCCATTAACGCTTAGTACAAATATTGATACATAGTGCATTTTAGAGCCTGTATACTTACCTATTAGTAATAATTCTGTAAACTTTTCAGTAAGATTTTGTAAGATAATAATAATGTAATGGATTAATAAATTACTGTTTATTGTCATTAATTGGCTGATTTTCTTTGCTGTGGCAATTGTGCATTTTCTGATATTTACGCACTAGTATCCAATTGGTTGGTTTCACATACAATCACACAGGCAATAGGAGTTGTAGTTTCCACCCCGACCACATCCGGTCTTGGGGTGGCAGCTTGATTTCCTATTTCCTGTGCAATTGGATGTGAAACCAACCAATTGGATACTAGTGCGTAAATATCAGAAAATGCACAATTGCCATAGCAAAGAAAATCAGCCAATTAATGACAATGACAGTAATTTATTAACACATTACATAATTATGACCTCACAAAATCCAACTAAAATGTTTATAGAATTATTACCAATGGGTAAATATACAGGATGTAAAATGCACTATGTATCAATATTTGTATTAAGCGTTAATGGCTCTCTAATATAAACACAGTCCAGTTAGATAAATTACAATGAAAAAGGCCTAGTTTACAGTGACATTTATTAAACAAAATGCTTTGAGTTATGCACATAATTTATAAATATCAAGAGTTGACGTCTAATAGCAATATTTTAATACAATATTTACGTTTATTGTCTTTAATTTATTAATGATGATGAAAAATATATATGCTCATAATTTTAAGCTATTTGTAAAATGTACAACATTGTATTAATTATGGGAAATGTTGATAATGTAAAAAGAAAATATTATTAATTATGAATTGAAAGAGAGATATCAATTTTAATAAGTTGTCACAAAGAAAAGATTTACTTACTAATCAAAGGACGGGAAGGGGAGGGAATGGACGGAATGAACATTGCCTTCATCTGCGCCTGTGAAAGGGGCAGCATCTAAGATAGTGGTGAGGGAATGAGTGGTGGTTTGGGAGTCAGGGTTAGAAGGCAGGTGGCTTGATGAGGGGTTGGGGAGGCAGGATTTGTTGACTGGGAAGGGGCAGCAAGAGCTGATTGCTTCAATTTCTTGAATTCTTCTTCTGTCACATATACTGGCTTGACAAAACGGATGGACTGGCGTGGGGGGAGGCAGGGGTCCTTTCTGGACTTATCACTATCACTTGCATAGAAGATGATGAGATCAAATAAGTCCTGGACAGACACAGAAGAGAAAAGCTCATACCCATTATCAATTTGGGTGCATAGTTCTTTGTAGGTGGCAGGCTTTAAGCGCCTGAAGGCAGAACCAAAATTGTAGAGACATACATCTGCAAGATACATGTCAGCGTAGTTGATGGGGTAGGACCAACAAGTATGCCCTGCAGCCCTGATTTCTTGGGTAGCCCTCCCTCTCTGCTCCATCTCTGCACTCAGTACAACTGTGTGCACGGCATTTTGTGTGGCCCACTCCTCCAACATGGCCTTGAGCTCTGTCTGGTAGGCATACCCATCTGCGATGTTTGATATTGCTGAGTAATAATTGACTCCCAATGGGGAAATTGCCAATAAAAACCCAACAAAACAATACAATATTGGTCTGCGCTTGTACACGTCAGACTGGATACGCTTTTCTCCATAGTCTTGAATATTTGCAGATATCTTAGCATACAACAGAAATATGACGTCATTACAGGCCCTCATTGCCCTTCCTTTGATAAAATTAGTAATAGTTGAATTTTAGGGATTGGTATCCAACAAAATGAGGCCACTGATAACTTGATTAGACAAGATTCTAGCAGCAACCACACTTCTGTGCATCCACAAATTCACCATTCTTTTGTTGGTGAAGATTCTGTGGAGTCCCAACTGGAGACGTACCTGGACCAGGGGCATCTGCAAGTCACGTTCCATAATGACCATCATAAGGGGATGGGCTGTGTCACCTTCAGTTGAAGTACGGGCACCAGTTGGGGTCTTCTTGGTAGGGGGGCACAGTTGGCGTGGGCTTGCAGGGTTGCAGCCACAGTGGACTTTGCAAACTCCATTGCAGCCGCAATTTCCCCAAGGGACATAAGCTTCCCTTGCTTTTCAACCATTTCAAGAACAATTTCTGGAGTGATTAATTTTCTTCTGCGTCTGTGACTGTACGACAGTCACTGTTAAGTATTTAGCTGAATAAATACTTTGAAATATAAAGGTGTTCTGTTTTTGCTGTTTATTTTATGTGGATAGGTTGACTGTAATTCTTCAGATAAAGATTCCTGAAAACTTGGTATCTATATTTAATAAAAGAACAGAATGTAGTTTGTTAGTTAGGCCGTACTAATTGACAAAACTAAGTCAAGAGTGGTTGAATCAATCTTGAAGACTGGGTGTCTGTGGTGCTCAAGGGTTGGAGGAATGGTTTGAGAGTAGCTGATCAACTGGAAACACAACAGGACTATTATCTTCTTACTCAACAGAACCTCTATTTTTGGGCTCTGCAAGTAGTCTAAGATTTTTAAGTCAATTTTTGTGTATGTGTATAATTCTTCTTTATTGGGGACTCCTGGGGGTCTTTTTATACTTGGAGGGGAGGAGGGGAAAGGGTGAGTCATGCTGACTAGGGTCTAGACTTTTAGGCAATGAGCTTATTCTTGGAGGGCAGAAACATACTAGGGAATATTCAGAAAGAAATGGGTTGGATTGGGAAAGAAATGAACATTTGGGCATGTGATCTGAGGTCAGGTGGTTGCAGCACATAGTAGGGCCGTCTCTGGGAAATTGAGTGTAGAATAAGGTTTCAGGCTACTCTCTTTCAGGGCTCCCACTTTGGCAAAAAGAGGGGCGGAAGATCACTATACCAATTTACATAGTGGGCACAAGCAATGGGTCAATAATCAATGCATCTGCGGCTAGCCGCAGATGCGTCAATGGGTCATTAATTGTCATATATAAACTTCTTTCAATGGGTCACCAATTGATGCATCTGCGGCTAGCCGCAGATGCTCCAATTGGTCACTAATTGCCATATGAAAACCCATTCTGATGAGTCACTCTCTGACGCATCTGTGGCTAGCCGCAGGTGCGTTGATTAGTCTATAATCAGAGACAACACTATGTAATTTGGAGGGTTATCTTCCGATGATAATAACAAAAAAGGGCAGCAGTTCCCCTTATACTTTTCCAAATAAGGAAGCATTCCAAATAAGGTAATACTAGTGGGTGGCACCCAGCACCACAGTGTCCCAAACCGGCTAATTCCCCTTGAAGGTTAATTGATACCTAGGGTAAAAAGGGAAGTCTAGTAGGGGCTTTGAACCTTGGACTTGTTAAACTTGAGCCATAAGGTTAGGTCAAGCTTAACAAGTATGGCAAGTTGAGTTTGTGGGATTGTGGTTTGAGTTAGACATTATACTTTTATAATAGCTGACTTAATCCAGTATCAAATCAAAGACTATACGCCATATAATTAATGGGTATAACTATGTGGACTAATAATTATACGGCATATAATAGGCAATTATACGGCGTATACTGGGTGAGTATGTGGCGTACAATAAACAAGCATACAGCGTATAACAGGTGATTATATTGCAAGTATTTGATCCCAATTCTTCACAATGACCCGTTGTCTTTGGTGTTAATTAATTAACTGTGAAGGTTAATTAATTTAATTGATAGGTTCAATTAACAGAAGGAAATTGTCTAAACACAGGCAATGATGCCTGGGTGTTTATGATTGATCAGCTGGTTCCCAGTTGGAACATTGATAGTTTGGATATGGAATACGCAATTCCACAGGGTTTTGACGCCAGAAGCTTGGAATGCTTCAAGTCAAAACAAGACATTCCACCAAAAAGAGTCAGGTGATTCTGGAATGATCTAGGTATCCTCTCATAGGTTGAGAAGGGTGAAGATCTTTTAGGTAAAGATCCAGGTTTTGAGGATTCAAATGTCATAACCATGTGATGAATCATAGGTTGATTCAGGAACCAGAGGGGTTTTCAGCCAAATATGCCCTGAATGGTATATAAGCAAAAACAGCTAAACTTTAACAAAGATATATTGTTGATTTTGACGCTTTCCCCTCAACTGCCTTTTCAATTATTATGTCTTCTTTGTTAAATTTTGAAAGGGCCAAATTTGGAGTACTCTGTGTGGAAACTGTTGCTGCCAGGAAAGAGGTTCCTAAAAGTTTGTCGGAGGAAGCTTGGGCAAGCTTAGAGGTCATCAAGACTGTGCCTGAGGAGTCCTTGGTGGAAGTAAAGGCTGTGTTTGAAGAGTTATATTCCAATTACTTTTCAAAAGAAGGTACTCCCACCCAAGGAAACCAAATCTATGTGTGAGATTACTGGAACCTGTTGGTAGGATGGGACAAAATCTTACAACAAGTGAAAGCAAAGGTAAACCGTGAAATTGAGGCTTTAAGGGCAAGGGAGGAAAAGAATGTTGAGATCATGGCCTGTTGGTGGGATGATAACAAAGTGTTGTTCCATAAAATTGCCTCTCTGGAGACAAAGCTCTTCAAAGCTTTGTCAAAGGAAGGTAATGGGAATAAGAGTCAAGGGCAGGATAATGGCAGGATGAACTGGTTGGACCTGGATCTGTCACAGCGTCTTGCAGCCTGATTGGCTGGGGGAGGGATATGTTTATCTTGAGAACTTGTCAACGCCATCTGATTGGCTGTTTTGGGGTTCTGGGCTCTCTGAGTGACCCCATGGCTCAAATGGCTGATTCCAGATATCATTGTTAATACAGGATTTGGGTCGGAAGCTGCCTGTGTGTGATGGGAAAACAGGGCCATGCTGGAAGTTGTAGGAGAAATAACACACTCCTGGGTAGTGCTTGCAGAGGGGCCTGTGGGTTGGGAGTGGCCATAGAGGGGGGGCTTCACCATTAAGAGCCCAGCGTAGCCCTGCATAATTTTGTCAAGGCCAGGAAACAGCTTGTTGACTTGGTTGTTGTTGAAAGAAGACATAATAAATTTTTATTAAATAATTTTATACTCAAAAAGAGACATGTATATTTTAGTCTTTTTTATTGTTAAGTATGTTAAGTTGGTGAATAGTAGGATCTAAATTTTAGCTGTCCTAAATTGGAATAGGGTGATTTTTTTGAATGCCTATGATTCCTAAAAGAATTAGCACAAATTCACTCTATATCATTTAGCATCCTTTTTGAGATGCCCATAAATTATATTTATTTCAAATTCCTGGCAATTATGATTTGAAACTTGGTTCTTGGATTTGACAATCCTGCAATTTCATATTTGTTAATTTTTACATGATGTCTATGATTTGTTTGAAATACAAGAAATCTCAAATTATACATTAGAATCCCGCATTTCCAATTCATGTATCCCGCATTTGTTTGTTGTGTTTTGTCTTTTGTTAGTTGAGTTATCTGCTCAAGAGATTTAAAATTTGCCAATTTACATAAACCAAAAAAAATTCAAATTAAATGGTTGCTTTTATTAAATATTTTAATTTTCACTCAGCTGAGTTGCCCGCAAAAGTGATTCAAAATTTGGACCAAGGATTTGACAATCCCGCATTTTTAGGTTCAGGTTCTGAATTTACAGTAGACATCTTTATAAATAAAAAGCTAATACAATCAAAATAAAAGCATCAATTAAAATACTATTTTTAAGCGGTTAGTTTTTTAGATCTTTTAAAATTGTAAAGTCAAAAAGTATTTTTGAAATTGTGCTAGTTGGATCATAAAACTGAAAAATGTTACCAAAAACTTTATTCTAACTATATAAAAAAAATCCAAGCATAGTACTTGCTAAAAAATTTAACAGTTCCTGAGTTATAATAATATGTAGTTTTTGGAAGTAAAACTTTGCAAAGGAGACAAAAAGTAAAATTTTAATACTAATAAGTGCAAAAAAAATTGATAGATAATTTTAAGTAAGTGAAATGTTCTTATTTAATATTTATATAAATTATGTAAAGAAGAATTCTTTTTTAAGTGATAGTTGGATCAAAAATGATTTAAAAAGAGTAGATATCCTAAGACTAAAAATACTTACATACCTAAGTTTTGCTAAAAAAACTTATCTAACCCAAGATCTGCTTAAAATAAAATCTTGAGGTTTGATTTTAGGTGAGTAAATTTGAAATTTGAAAAAAAAACTTACCCTGCCCATGAGCAGCTTAAGGATGAAAACTAAGATTTGGTAGTTTGCACAAAGTTCTCACCAAACCCCAAGATCTGCTGCAGTAAAAACTGGGCACTTTTTAACAAATGTTAGTAATTAACAAAATTGACTTACCTAGCCCAAGATCTGCTTCAGGGCAAAAGCCTATTTTTTAAAATCTATGTTTGAAATACAGTAAAAATAAAACTTACTAACCCTAACATCTGATGTGGACCAAGTTCATCTAAAAGGATATGGAGGTTAGTATTTTAGTAGAAATGATTACCTGAAATGCAGCTTTGTTTGAAAAAGATTATTGGATCAAAACATTACTTACCAAACTTTGACCTACTTCAGGTTGGTAATCTGTTTTTAATCTAGTTTAGTTATTTTAGTAAAAAAAGCTTACCTACCTTGATCTGCTGTGAACCAAGTTCAAAAAAAGAATTTGAAAAAGATTAGTAGTTTATTTAAAATGATTACCTGGAATTAAGCCTTTGATTGATTTTTGAAATGAATTGGCTTTTTTTAAAAAAATAGCTACATTTTTAAATCAAGGTTAGCTTCAAACTTTAGAAAAAATATGCTTACCTTGAATATCCTTGATCTACTATGCTTAAATAAGTTAGTAATATATGTATATTTTGAAGCTTACCTTTGAGTTGAAGTGAATCTATTAAGTTTAAATTTGAGAAAGTTAGTATTGTGTTTATGAAAGCTCACTTTGGCTTAGTAAATCTAATCTTATCTTCTAAGCCTAAAATTATCCAATCATAGTGGATGATGGCATCTTGCTTTCCAATCATTATTAGTAAGTTTTTAAACACATTTTTGAATGACTTCCCTAATGGCATACCAAAATAGTTTACATATATTCCCAAAATAATCTACTTTAATTTAAACTGCTGCAGGTAGGGATGCCGTGAGACACTGCCAAGTGTCCCACAACTCCTCCTACAGCAGCATCTACTACCAAAACTTGCCTATCATATAGGCACAATTGGTATTGTTGTTGGCCTAGTTTGGAATTTAAATTAGGAAAGATTTTTTAAGTAAAAACATAGTAAAAAGCTTCCTCTGGGACAAGAGCAGTCTATACTAGACAAGCGTGATGTGGCGGGTGGGATGCCAAAAGAACAAAGCTGAGCTATGCCCGCTTTGCCCTTTTACGGCATCCCACCTGGGTACACGTCCAGGTATCCTAGCTGATTTTTTTTGTTTTATTAGATTAGCTAACTTTTAAAATCTTTATCTTATACTATATTTGGGAAAAGAAAGGTGTGTCAGGCAGGCTGCCAAAAGAGCAAAGCTGTGCTATGCTCAGCTTCACTCTTTTACGGCAGCCCACTGGTATGTGTTTCTAGTTATAGCTGGTAAAAAGCATTTAATGATGGTTGCCTGCTGGTATGTGATTCTAGTCTATAGTTGGTAAAAGAAAAGATGTGTCAGGCAGGCTGCCAAAAGAGCAAAGCTGTGCTACACTCAGCTTCACTCTTTTACAGCAGCCTGTTGGTATGTGTTTTCAGTTATAGCTGGTAAAAAGCGTTTAATAATGGTTGCTGGTATGCCTTTCTAGTCTATAGCTGGTAAAAGGAGAGATGTGTCAGGATGGCTTCCAAAAGAGTGATGCTGTGCTACTCTCAGCTTCACTCTTTTACAGCAGCCCACTGGTATGTGTTTCTAGTTATAGCTGGTAAAAAGCATTTAATGATGGTTACTGGTATGTGTTTCTAGTCTATAGCTGGTAAAAGGAAAGGTGTGTCAGGCTGGCTGCCAAAAGAGCAAAGCTGTGCTACGCTCAGCTTCATTCTTTTACGGCAGCCCGCTGGTTGTGTTTCCAGTTTATAGCTATTAATTAGCTTTATTTGATTTAGATATACTTATATATTGTTACAATGTTTTAGCTATGGTTAAAAGCTTAGCAAAAACCAATGAGTATAAAACCATGGGTGGTGGGTAGGGTACCAAAAGAGAACAGTTGTGTTATGGTTAGCTTTCTCTTTTACAGCTGCTCACTGGTATCTTTCTGTTATTCTAGCAAAAAGACTTTTTGATAGTTTCAGCAAAAATTCTAATTTTGTTCATAATTCTTGTTTTCTAAGATGATTTAGTAGTTTTCAAAAATACAGTTTTTTATTATAAAAATTATAGTTGTTTTGATTGTGCAACTTACACCAGAGAAGTATAAGGAGATGCTATACAACTATCTCTATTAAAAATATCAGCAAGGTCTTATTTAGCAACTTATTTTTTATTATGGATTATAACTTTGGCATTTAAGAGATGTAAGATTGAATAATTCTTACACTTTTTTGAAACTACAATACTTTTGAAATAATTTTTTATTTTCAATAACAGTTTTTGAATTCCAAAGGACAAATCAACACCTTTATATTAAATTTTAAGCATTTAATATAAATATGTATCTTTCTCTGGCTTAGCTGATGTAGTCTTTAAGCATTATCATATGGTAAAAAATTTTAACTTAAATATGAATGTTTTGTTTAGTTTGTTTTGTTTAATTTTTGTTCTGACATGTTCATCTTTTTTATTGTAGCTCTAAAATAAGTATTTTTTATGCCATTAGATTCCACTTATAAGCTTATACTTTTTACTTTTTTAGCAGTATCTGAGATAGTTGTGGATATTTCTAAAACATTTTTCTTCATTTGGCTGGGTTTAATTTCTTTAGCATATTTATCTTTTAATCTATAACAAAAAGCTCAGAAATTAAAGGCATCCCATTTTTTAAAAAAAAGTAAGGATATTTTAATTCTTTAGGGGTTGTATTTTTTTGGTAGGTAAACAACAAAGTAGCTTTAATACAGAGATCTTTAAAAATAATAAGGAAAATACAATTAATAAAAAACATCTATAATAAAATACTCTTTTTTAAGCAATACAGTGATTTTAGATCTTTTAAAGTTGCCAAGTATTTTTTTGAAACTATGCTAGTCAGATCTAAAAACTGACAACAAATGCCAAAAAGATTTTTCAAATCTACAATATAAAATAAGCTAAGCATAAGTCTTACTATAACAATTTAAAAGTTCTTGGGTGATAATCTGTAGTTTTTGGCAATAAAGCCTTGCAAAGTATCCACCAAGTATTTTTTTAAAAACTAATAAGTGCAAAAAATAAAAGAAAATAATTTGATTTTTAATAGGTAATTTTAAGCAATTAGTTCAGGATATATTACTAAAAAAGTAGTAAGTTAAATTTGGGTTAAAAGGCTAGTTGGATCAAAAAACTAAATTGGAGAAACAGTTTTTTTGTAAAAATATATGTTTACTCTAAAAAAACTTACCCAAGCCAGGATCTGCTGTAGGAAGAAATCTGGGGCTTAAAATTAAGGTTAGTATATTTGGAAAAGATGACTTATCAACCCCAAGATCTGATGCAGGGGGAAAGTTTGCAGGTTTTTTAAAAAAGGTTAGTAAGTAGTAAAAAGCTTACCTGGCCAGAGATTAGCTTTGGGATAAAAATCTGGGATCCCTAATCAAGTTTAGTAAATTTAGAAAAAATGGTTTACCTAAATCAAGATTTGCTTGTGGGCAAAAGTCTGTTTTTTTAATCTAGGCTGGTAATTTAGTGAAAAAAACTTATCACCCTAAGATCTACTATAGACTAAGTCTATCTAAAATGATTGAAGGTTAGTAGTTAATTAGGAAACAGTTACCTGAAATGCAGCTTGGTTAAAGAAGAAGATTAGTTGATCAAAACAATACTTACTAAACCAAGACTTTCAGGGCAAAAATCTGAACCTTCTAATATAGGTTAGTAAATTTGAGAAAAAATGACTTACCCACCCCAAGATCTGCTGTGAACCAAGCATATCTAAAAGGATTTGAAGAAGGTTAGTAATTTTAATGAAAAAGCCTACCTGAAATGCAGAATCAACTTGAATTTTGAATTGAATTGAATAAATTTTTTTTAGAATTAATACCTTTAAAAAGCAAAGTTAGCTTTGAATTTAAAACAAATATGCTTACCTTGAATATCCTTTATCTACTATGCTTAAAAAAGTTAGTAATATGTGTATATTTCAAAGCTTACCTTTAGTTTGAATTGAATCTTAAGTGTTTGAACTGAATAATTTAGCATTGAAGTTAGAAGACTTACTTTGATCATCGAACTCTGATCTTGTCTTCTAGGTTTAGTTTATTATCCAATCATATTTGGATTACCGCATCCTTTGCACCAATGATGAGTGATTTGCGTTGTGCAACGTCAGCTGTTGTCAGACAGGTTTGGACCCAGAAATTAACCAATCAAAATCAATAGAGACATAATAAGCACCAATAAAAATCAGTAAGTTTTATTAAAAGATTTTAAACATCTTACCTTTTAATTGAACCAGATTATTTAAAGTCCAATTTTTTAACAGTTTTACTCTAATTGACACTGCTGCAGGTTGAGAAGCTGCGAGACACTGCCAAGTGTCCAACAACCCCTCCTGTGGCAGCATTACCCATCAGAACCAACCTATCATCTAGCACAACGCTTACTGTTGTCGGCCTCAACCAGACAAAAAAAAGGTAAGATTTTCTAAGCAAAAACATAGTAAAAAGCTTTGCAAGCGACTGGAGAAGTCCTAGGCGGCAAGCGTGGTGTGGCAGGTGGGATGCCAAAAGAACAAAGCTGAGCTTTGCCCGCTTTACCCTTTTACGGCATCCCACCTGGGTACACGTCCAGGTATCCTAGTTGAGTCACATTTTTTTGTTTATTTAAATCAGTGGCCTTTTAAAACTATTTTGTTAAACTCTAGTTTGTAAAAGGAAAGGTGTGTCAGGCAGGCTGCCAAAAGAGCAAAGCTGTGCTATGCTCAGCTTCACTCTTTTACGGCAGCCTGATGGTATGTGTTTCCAGTTATATCTGGTAAAAAGTGTTTAATGATGGTTGCTGGTATGCATTTCTAGCCTATAGCTGGTAAAAGGAAAGATGTGCAGGCAGGCTGCCAAAAGAGCAAAGCTGTGCTACACTCAGCTTTACTCTTTTACGGCAGCCCGCTGATATGTGTTTCTTGTTATATCTGGTAAAAAGCCTTTAATGATGGTTGCTGGTATGCATTTCTAGCCTATAGCTGGTAAAAGGAAAGGTGTGTCAGGCTGGCTGCCAAAAGAGCAAAGCTGTGCTACGCTCAGCTTCATTCTTTAACAGCAGCCCGCTGGTTGTGTTTCCAGTTTATAGCTATTAATTAGCTTTATTTGATTTAGATATACTTATATATTGTTACAATGTTTTAGCTATGGTTAAAAGCTTAGCAGAAACTAATGAGTATAAAACCATGGGTGGTGGGTAGGGTACCAAAAGAGAACAGTTGTGTTATGGTTAGCTTTCTCTTTTACAGCTGCTCACTGGTATCTTTCTGTTAGTCTAGCAGAAAGACTTTCTGATAGTTTCAGCAAAAATTCTAATTTTGTTCATAATTCTTGTTTTCTAAGATGATGTAGTAGTTTTCAAAAATACAGGTTTTTATTATAAAAATGATAGTTGCTTTGATTGTGCAACTTACATCAGAGAAGTATAAGGAGATGCTATACAACTATTTCTATTACACTATCAGCAAGGTCTTGTTTAGCAATTTTTTTTATGGATTATACTTTTGGCATTTAAGAGATGGAAGATTGAATAATTCTTACATTATTTTGAAACTACAATACTTTTGAAATAATTTTTTATTTTCAATAACAGTTTTTGAATTCCAAAGGGCAAATCAATACCTTTATTTTAAATTCTAATCATATTATATAAATATAAATTTATCTCTGGCTTAGTTAATGTAGTCTATAAGCTTTACCATATCATACAAAATTTGAACTGAAACATGTATGTTTGGTTGTTATAATTTTTTGTTCTGAAATATTTTCACTGTATTATACATCTAAAGTAATTTTTTATGCCGGATAGATACCACATAACAGCTTATACTTTTATTTTTTAGCAGTGTCTGAGTTAATTGTGGTTACTTTCTAAAACAATTTAATGTTTTTCTACTTGCCAGGGTTCAATTTCTCTATCATGTTTATCCTTTTAATTTTTAGTAAAAAGCTCAGGAATAAAAGCAATCTCAAATATTCTTTTTTTAAAGGGGTGATATTTAATTATTTAGGTTTTTATTTTTGGAAAGTGAATAACAAAAAAGTTTTTAACATAGACATCTAGATAATAAAAGGCTAATACAATAAAAGTAAAAAGTATCTATTAAAATGTTCTTTTTATTTAAGCAGTATAGTTTTTTTTGATCTTTTAAAGTTGTAAAGCTAAAAAATTCTTTTGAGATTGTGCTTTTTGGATCAAAAAACTGAAAAATGTTACCAAAAACTTTATTTCAACTCCATAAATAAAATAATCTAAGTATATGACTTGCTTAAATAATTTAACAGTTTTTGAGAAATAATAATATGTAGTTTTTGGCATTAAAACTTTGCAAAGGAGACAAAAAGTAAAATTTTATTACTATTAAGTGCAAAAAAATAAAATAATTAATAGATAAATTTAAGTAAGTGATATGTTTTTATCTAATATCTCTATGAATTATGTAAAGAATATCATTTTTTAAGTGATGGATCAAAAATGATTGAAAAAAGGTAGATATCCTAAGACTAAAAATACTTACCATACCTAAGTTTTGCTAAAAAAACTTACCAAACCCAAGATCTGCTGTAGACTAAGTCTATCTAAAAGGAAACTAATATTAGCGTTTTTTTTGAAAATAGTTACCTGAAATGCAGCTTGTTAAAGAAGATTAGTTGATCAAAGCAATATTTACTAAACCAAGATCTTCAGGGTAAAAATCTGAATCTTTTAATCTAGGTTAGTAAACTTGATGAATAAATAACTTACCCACCCCAAGATCTGCTGTGGATCAAGCTCATCTAAAAGGATTAGAAGAAGATTAGTGTTTAATTAAAATGATTACCTGGAATTAAGCCTTTGATTGGTTTTTGAAATGAATTGGCTTTTTTTAAAAAAATAGTTACATTTTTAAATCAAAGTTAGCTTTGAATTTAAAAATAATATGCTTACCTTTAATATTCTTGATCATATATTCTTAAAACAGTTAGTATTATATGTATATTTCGAAGCTTACCTTTGTTTTGAAGTGAATCTATAAGTTTGAAATGAAAAAGTTAGTATTGTATCTGACTAAAGCTTACCTTGCTTAGTCGATGCTAATCTTATCTTCTTGGCGGAGAAATGAACGGGATCGACCAATCATAATCAATGGAAGCATTCTAAGCTCCAATGGATGTCAGTAAGTTTTAAACTTGAAATTTAAATGTCTTGCCTTAATATTGAACCGGATCAGTTTACATCCAGTTTATATATATTCTAGTTTAAATTCAACTGCCGCAGGCTGGGATGCCGCGAGACACTGAGAAGTGTCCAACAACCCCTCCTGCGGCAGCATCACCCATCAAAACCGAACCGTTTGATAGACACGACCGATAGCGTTGTTGGCCCAGTTCGGACTTAAAAACGGGGGAGTTTTTCCAGGCCGACACTCGAGAAAAAGCCTCGCTGGCGACTTGGCAGGGTAAAGAAGATACACCAAATAACAAAATTATAAAAGAGAATAAAATAAAAATACACTATCAAGTTATAAAAGTAATTTTGTTTATAGGCAAAAATATTTACTCTTCATAATATAAACCAAACCTTATAAACACTAGCATTTAAATATTTTAGCATATAAATAATTTATGGATGAGTGTTTTTGGGGACTTATATCAGATGTGTGAGTTTGAAAGATTATGGTCTAAATTTATATTAATTTATAAACAAAGTTAGATTTAGCTGTAATAAAAAGTCAGTTGATATTTTTAGTAGATCTTCTCTATAATATAAGACAGTTAACTTTTTATTTTTTGTAATGTTTATCATGAATGTATAAAAAAGTGCCAATATTATCACTTCACAAATTTTCAAGAGAATTTAGAAGTGCTATTTTTGTTAAAAAGTTAAAGCACCATATGGAATTGTTGTTTTTTACTTTTCTATGCTAAAGCCTCTCAGATAAAAATTAAAACTCAACTAAAAGAGGTATTAAAGATAACACACTATAT
Organism: Entomophthora muscae; assembly: GCA_014839935.2. Classification (NCBI taxonomy): domain Eukaryota; kingdom Fungi; phylum Entomophthoromycota; class Entomophthoromycetes; order Entomophthorales; family Entomophthoraceae; genus Entomophthora; species Entomophthora muscae. The sequence continues at coordinate 137,359 of QTSX02005856.1, forward strand.
ATTCTTGATCTTTCTGAATAAATATGTTAATTTATCCTCTGAAATCAAAAAATTACATTGAAAATAAAAAAAACATCTTTTAATTCAAAAGGCTTTTACTATCTAGAGATGAATAAAATATTTAACTTTCACATGCTTAATCTCACAGCTCTTAAAAATCCAAATAATATCCTATAATATAAAAATTACAGCATAAAATTATAAAAAGATTTTGCAATAAATTAATTGAGCCAATTTGTAAAGCCCCTGATCACATTTCTCTGGAGAGATTGCAAATATAGCTATAGCTATTATTTTTATTCACAAAAATTTATAATCATGAAAAAATATTAAAACAGTCTTTTAAAAACTAGGTTAATAAAATAAAAAATTTAATATAGTGATGAGGAGCGCCTTTTGGGGAAGCTTGAAATATGGAATTGGGAAAGAAGAGAAGTATATTTTATTAGATAATACTTTAGACTTATATAGCTTTAGCTGTGGCAAAGAGATTTAGTTAGATCAAAACTAAGGATTGGTCATGTGTAAGATGGGTTCAAGTTGCTGGATACTTGGATAGTCATGAGATGTTGCTTTGTTGCCATTTCCATCATGTCAAACTGTATATTAGAAAGGCACCAAATCAGGCAATGACTAATGTTAAGTGGGTTGGTGGTAGCCAGAATACTTGTATATCCAGATCCTTAACACACACCCCTTAAGGGGTTACTCCAGTATATCAGGAGGGGGCTTTGTCTTGACAGCTGCCACCTGATGTTCCTGGAGTTTTTTGCTAGTTAGTACCAGTTGGGTCAAGTGTTCTCCTTTGCTAAGGCGGAGACAAGATCTGTGGTACTTCTTGGTGATGGGCTCTTTGGCGCCCTAGAACTTAACCAGGTAGCTGTTCCTGTCTAGTCTATAATTGATGATTCTTCCTGGTCCCCTGTGTACTGAGTCTAGCTTATTTCTGTTCTCAGCCAGGACCCAGACAGGGGAGTTGATGAGAAGTGGTTTCTCTGTAGAGGTTACCTTTGTGCTTTGAGCCTTTTTGTTTCTGCGTTTTTAGCTTTGATGAGTATGTGTTGTAGAGTTAGTAATTGTTCTACTGTGGGAGGTTTTCCTGGGGGATTTTCATTTATGGTTGGCTGATGCAGGTAACTATCTCTGGTTTGTATCTGTATTTTAGTTCAAACAGTGAGTAGTCTGTCCCTTGATTGGTGCGGACCCAGGCTATTAATAATGCATGTTTCATGTATAGTGGGCATGTGTATTTGGCTTTGCCATCCATTATTTTCTCAAGGGTTCTGTTAAGGCTGCCGTTTAGGCGTTCAACTATGCTGTTAGTCTGTGGCCTGTAAGGCAAAGTTGTGAAATGTTTTATGTTCTTTGCTTTTAGGTTGTTGCTTACTATGTGACCTGATAACTCTGTTGCTCCATCAGTTATGATGTAGTCTGGGGTGCTGTAGTCAACTTTGATTGCTTTGTTAATGAATCAGTTTATTGTTTTTGATTTGTGATCCTTTGTTGCCCAACAGATAGGCCAGCTTGTAGCAAAGTCAATGGCTACAATTAGTAAACGTTGTTTTATCTTAGTTTCTGGGAAGAGGCCCACTGCATCCAGTCCCCAAACCTTGAATGGTTCAGGGTCAGGTACTGGGTTAACTGTTGGCTGGGGAGCCTTGGTGCTGGCATATTTCTCAAACACTGTGCACTTTTTCAGAACATCAATTATGTCTTGTTTAAGATTGGGCCACCATACTATCTCTTTTAATGTGAGGTATCATTGTTAGCTTTTTGTGTCCTAGTAGACAGTGATGTCTTAGGATGGTGTCAACTCTTTGTGCAAGTGGTATGTAGGGGACATGTTTTTCTTTAATGATTTGGTATACAGTGCCATTTGATACATGGAAATATTTTTCATTCATTACTAATGTATCATGGGTTAGTTGGTGTGTAGAGGGGTCTTTTCCTTTTGTCTTGTAGTCAGTGTTGTATAGGTTGAGCCAGTCAGGGTCCAAGTGATCAGGATGATCTTCTCTTGGCTGACATAGTCTAGAGAGAGCATCAGTTGTGATCAGCTCTGCCCCCCTTTTGTACTGGATGTCAAGATTGAGCTATTTCAGCAGGGACTTTCATTTGGCTTGTCGCCGTGTAAGTGCGTTCTGAGTTTTAAGGTAGATTAAGGATTTATGGTCAGTTAGTACTCAGACGTTTAAATGTCTGTTGCGGATCCAGGTCCAACCAGTCCATCCCGTCATTATCCTGCCCTTGACTCTTATTGCCATTACCTTCCTTTGAAAAAGCTTTGAAGAGCTTTGTCTCCAGAGAGGCAGTTTTATGGGACAACACTTTGTTATCATCCCACCAACAGGCCATGATCTCAACACTCTTTTCCTCCCTTGCCCTTAAAGCCTCAATTTCACGGTTTGCTTTTGCTTTCACTTGTTGTAAGATTTTGTCCCATCCTGCTAACAGGTTCCAGTAATCTCACACATAGATTTGGTTTCCTTGGGTGGGAGTACCTTCTTTTGAAAAGTAATTGGAATATAACTCTTCAAACACAGCCTTTACTTCCACCAAGGACTCCTCAGGCACAGTCTTGATGACCTCTAAGCTTGCCCAAGCTTCCTCTGACAAACTTTTAGGAACCTCTTTCCTGGCAGCAACAGTTTCCACACAGAGTACTCCAAATTTGGCCCTTTCAAAATTTAACAAAGAAGACATAATAATTGAAAAGGCAGTTGAGGGGAAAGCGTCAAAATCAACAATATATCTTTGTTAAAGTTTAGCTGTTTTTGCTTATATACCATTCAGGACATATTTGGCTGAAAACCCCTCTGGTTCCTGAATCAACCTATGATTCATCACATGGTTATGACATTTGAATCCTCAAAACCTAGATCTTTACCCAAAAGATCACCAATATTTCTCAACCTATGAGAATCAACCTACAATGGGAAGAAGTCACCTGACTCCATTCATCACAATGTACCAATTCAGCATGGAGCTTCCTCAGCTCCTGGTGTCAAAACCCTGTGAATTAAACATCCCAAAACTCAGCTATTGATGTTCCAACTGAGAACCAGTTGATCAACCCTGATTTCCTAGGCATCCTTTCCTGTATTTAGTTATCTTTTCATTTAATGGTTTTTTTTACCTTAAACCCCATTAAAACGCTTTGAAACTCAAACCAGGCACCATTGCAGCGCTTTTAACCCAAAATTCAGGGGTTTACTTATGGTTGACCTTAACCAAACTTCTTGACACATTCAAGACAATCTAACCAATATAATTAAATCCTCATTAATTATATTCCTGTGTATTTATTTTTAATCTTCCTAATTAATTAAACCGTTTTTGAGACACCCAGTCTTCCAGATTGACTCGGCCAATCTTGCCTTCTGTTCTTTTATTGAACCTAGATATCCAGTTTTCTGGAATCTTTACCTTAAGACTTCCAATCCAACCTATCTACATGCAATAATCAGACAAACAGAGATAACTTTATATTCTGGAGTATTTATTTGGTTAAATACTCAATAGTGACTGTTGTACGGCCACAAGGCCCCTTCCTTCTCTTCAGGAGAATTGGCCTCATCTTCCTGTACCTTTATTAGCTCCAATTCCACATGGAACAGCTTAAAGAATTGAGGATGAACACGGGACCATTCTTCTCCTAGGGCAGCACCAACCCCTCAAATTAGGTAGTTTGGCCCTGGACTAACCAAGATAATCTTCATTGGCCCTACCCATTGCTGAAGACCTCTTCTTGGGTGCTTTTCTCGGCGCCTTTTATCAAACCATACCAGATCTCTAACCTGGAAATGATCACGGGGAAGTACTCCAGGCTGTGAGTTCCACTTGGTGGCACGTCTCTCTCAAACCCGCTCTCCTTTACTCCTTTCCTTAGCAAATAACTTCTGCTTCTTGGCTACATGTTCCTCTACGGCGTCTTCATAGAATTTCTTTTCCACAAACTCCCATTGGCCCATCTCAGTGATTGTGGTAGTCTCCCAGCCATACAACATCCAAAACGGAGAAAACCTAATAGCATCATGGGGCATTGTACGGTATGCCATGACACTCATTGCCAGGTGATCTTTCCAATGGGTTGTGGCTCCATCAGCCAACTTCTCCATAATGCGCCTCAGGGTTCTAATGGTTCTCTTGGCTAAACCATTTGTCTTGGGATGATATGGAGCTGAGGCTAACTTAGAAATGCCCCATTTCAAGCATTCCTTAGTTAACTCTGGTCCTACATAAGGTGGCCTGTTATTGATGACAACATTCTCAGGACATCCATGCTGTGCTATTATTTCTTCTCAGAGAAACTTAGTAATTGAAACGCTTGTTTCCTTAGTCAGTGCTCAAACTTCTACCCATTTTGTAAAAGAATCAACAGCCACCACAAAGTATTCTTTCTGACCATTTGCTAACATAATATGACCTGTATTCATTCAGATCAACTCAAAAGGATAATGTGACATCACAGACTTGAGCTGCACCCTGGATTTTACTGCTGAGAACTTAGAGAAAATATCACATTCTTGCAAAATCTGAAGGACTGTAGCTCTCATCTCTGACCACCATTACCAAGCTTTTACTGCTTGCCATAGCTTCTCATATCTGAGATGACCTCCCCATTGCACATGGAGATCTCTAACCACTTGTAGACGCTTGTATTTCTCTACATAAATCATATTCCTTGATAGAGCTTCCTGGGCTTCTTGCGCCTCAACCTCTCCACTGGCCAACAGTGCTTGGGACAATAAGTCAGGAATTTGATTTTCCAGCCCTGGATGGTAGATGATATCATAATCATACCCAGAGAGCTTCTCTGCATACAATTGCATTCAGCCTTGTTAGTCTTCCTTGATCCTAATTGCTCTCAAAGCTGTGGGGTCAGTGACAATAATAAACGGCATTCCTAGGATATACGTCCTAAAATGTTCCACCGCCCATACTATTGATAATCCTTCACAATCAGTAGCCAAGTATTTCCTTTGAGTGGTTTTCAAAGTCTTAGAATCATACGCAACAGGATGTCAGGGTAACTTTGACACTCCTTCTTGAGTAAGAACGGCACCAAGACCAGTTGAACTTGCATCTGTATCAATGTAGAGCAACTTTGACCAATCAGGGAATCTTAATATGGGGGCCTCAGAGAGTTTCTTCTTTACCTCCAAGAAGCTTGACTATTGCTCTTGTCCCCAAAAAAATTGGGCATTCTTCCTTGTTAACGCAAACAATGGTTCTCCAAGTGCAGAGCAATTAGGTATAAATCTCTGGTAGAAATTCACTGACCCCATAAAACCCTAAACCTCTTGGACTGACTGGAGTGACCTCATACTTAACAACAGAGTAAATCTCTCAGGACTTGGTTTAATCCCTTGAGAATTCACAACATACCCTAACACTCTGACCTCTTGACAGGCAAGCTTAGTCTTAGATACACTAATCTTCAACTTTGCTTTCTCAATCCGGCAAAATACTTGATCAAGATCCTCTAGATGTTGTTCCCAGGAAGAGCTATATACAGTAATGTTGTCTATATATACCAAAACACACCTAGGCTGAAGTCCTGTCATAATCTGGTCCATTACCCGCTGAAACACAGCACCTGCTGTCTTCATTCCCAATGGCAAGACTTTCCATTGATATAGACTGTCAGGTGTAGAGAACGCTGTAACCTCCTTAGACTTCTCATCAATTAACAATTGGTGATAACCCTTAGTCAGATCCAATGTGGTGAATCAAGAAGATCAAGCCATGGTGTCCAGCTGGTCTTCAATACTGTGCATTGGGTAAGCATCATTTACAATATCCTTATTCACCATTTGGAAATCAATGCAAACACGTATATTCCCATCTGGCTTTGGGAAACAAGCCATTGGAGCTGATTAAGGACTGATACTTTCCTCAATCAGGTTGGCCCTTTGCATTTTCTCCACCTCTTCTCTAATTGCAGCAACTGCAGCAGGACTACAACGGGGTACATATCCTTTGTATGGCTTCCCAGTCAACATTTTTATGACATAGGGTGGACCAGTTCTCCCCACATCATATTTGTCCAACAAGAAACAACTACTCTATTTCCACACCAGAGTATACAACAGGGTACCTGGTGCTTCACTTGGACATAGTATATGGGTTAAATTGTTGAAGAGCACTCAAACATAAGAGACAGTAGGTTTATTTGTTGTGACTTCTCTAACTACGGGCATCCAAACTCCAATACACTGACCTTGCTGAATTTCCACAGGAACCACACAAGTGTTAAACAACTTCCAGGGCTTGAGGAGTTCACCATTTGATCCATTCTCAAATATTGCCACATTTGAGGATATATGACAGGGTAATTCTGGGATAATTTGTCCTCCCTGTGTTCCAGAATTGAAAACTACTGGTTTCAACCAGGTGATTCCCTTTGGTGTTATGGAGCAATGTTCCTTGGCGTAGATGACCACTGACTGAACATCCTCTGGAGCTGGCGGAATTGTCAGCTGTTGATAAGCGTACTCAACTCCTTCATGAACCAAGACATTCTTGACGGCATCCAGGCTCACCTTGGCCTCAACAATCCAAGTCATACCAAGCAGAACATCAAATTCTGCTCCTGGTAAAACTATGGCAGAAGTCTTGACCATGGTATTTTTCCATTTTATTACCACCTCATCAAACACATCTTGTTCAATAGTGGTAACCCCATCTGCAAAAGATAAAGTCAAAGTGACCAATCTTGATGGGTCCATACCATGTCTACAAACAAAGCTCTTTGATACCGCTACCCCAGCACAGCCTGTATTGTATACTGCCTTTGCTGGGATATCATCAAGCAAAATATCCAGAAGAATAACCCTTTGCAATGCCCACACAAAAGGTTTTGCAATCAATAATGCTGGCATGCTCTGGGCCACCTTCTTATGCCATTCCACTTCTTTGAGCCAATCCACACTCAACTGGACCCGCACAGGCTGCCACATAATCTCCCTGTTTTCCTTCATACCCAAGCGCACATCTAATATTCACTCATCTGGAGAGGCGTCTGGACTTCCCCCAGGCAGAGTTGGACGAGAGACATCAATTTCCTGTACATGTGGCTCCACTGGTTCACTGGCGCTTTTCCCGTACTCCTTCAAGGCCTTTCCAGATCAAAGTCTCATTCTCCCATTATTCTCTGAATTACCAAGCTCAAGTTGGGAGACACCTAAGCCCATCTTTCTTTTCCTGAGTCCTTATACATAAGGTTTTGCAATCAATAATGCTGGCATGCTCTGGGCCACCTTCTTATGCCATTCCACTTCTTTGAGCCAATCCACACTCAACTGGACCCGCACAGGCTGCCACATAATCTCCCTGTTTTCCTTCATACCCAAGCGCACATCTAATATTCACTCATCTGGAGAGGCGTCTGGACTTCCCCCAGGCAGAGTTGGACGAGAGACATCAATTTCCTGTACATGTGGCTCCACTGGTTCACTGGCGCTTTTCCCATACTCCTTCAAGGCCTTTCCAGATCAAAGTCTCATTCTCCCATTATTCTCTGAATTACCGAGCTCAAGTTGGGAGACACCTAAGCCCATCTTTCTTTTCCTGAGTCCTTATACATAAGGTCAGGATGTTCCTTATAAAATTCTGCATAATTGGGAAATTTCCCAGCAAAATGGCCATCTTTTCCACAGATCCAGCATCTTTTTGCCATGGGAAGCTTACACACCCATTTAAATCTAGACATGTGATCCTTATCTGAGGGACTTCTAGGACGTCTGGTTCTCTCAGAAGACCCTTCCCCTGCAGCCACATGAGCTCCTACTCTTGAGCACGGAGCACTGTGGGGAGGACCACCAAGATCACATTCCATTTGAATGACCTTTTGAACAAGTTTTGACCATGATAACTTCTCACAACGCAGCATAGAAGCCTGAGTTCTCAACCCGGGCCACATTCCAGTGAAGAAAGCATCCTCCACCAGATCCTGATTGTGTTCCACATTCACAAAAGCTAGGAACTCTTCCATTTGTGAAAGATACATTGATACCATTTCATGGACAGCTTGAGTGACGTCTCAGGCTTTCTGCAGAGCATCACTGGTTCTGAGGGTTACCGTATAACTGGCTCAAAATTCCTCCAACAATGTGGTCCGATTGTTGTCTTTACGTCTTTCAAACCACTTGAAGCAGGCAGGACCTGCAAGAACTTCCAACCAATGGCGTTTCTCATCATCCTCCAGACCAGAGGCTTGGATAAGGAAACCCTCTAGGAAAGCGTTTCCTTCCTTTGGATTCCCAGAAAATGGTGACATTTTGGCAAGCATAGACTGGACTCCTTTCACCATGGGTTTTTTCTGCCCCTGTGTTGGGCTCTGTGGAGGATCCAGGTCCAACCAGTCCATCCTGCCATTATCCTGCCCTTGACTCTTATTCCCATTACCTTTCTTTGACAAAGCTTTAAAGAGCTTTGTCTCCAGAGAGGCAATTTTATGGGACAACACTTTGTTATCATCCCACCAACGGGCCATGAGCTCAACACTTTTTTCCTCCCTTGCCCTTAAAGCCTCAATTTCACAATTTGCCTTTGCTTTCACTTGTTGTAAGATTTTGTCCCATCCTACTAACAGGTTTCAGGAATCCCATGCATAGATTTGGTCTCCTTGGGCGGGAGTCTCTTCTTTTGCAAAGTAATTGGAGTATAACTCTTCAAACATAGCCTTTACTTCCACCAAGGACTCCTCAGGCACAGTCTTGGTGACCTCCAAGCTTGCCCAAGCTTCCTCCAACAAGCTTGTAGGAACCTCTTTCCTGGCAGAAGCAGTTTCCACACAAAGTACTCCAAATTTGGCCTTTTCAAAATTTAACAAAGAAGACATAATAATTGAAAAGGCAGTTGAGGGGAAAGCGTCAAAGTCAACAATAAATCTTTGTTAAAGTTTAGCTGTTTTTGCTTATATACCATTCAGGGCATATTTGGCTGAAAACCCCTCCAGTTCCTGAATCAACCTATGATTCATCACATGGTTATGACATTTGAATCCTCAAAACCTAGATCTTTACCCAAAAGATCACCAATATTTCTCAACCTATGAGAATCAACCTACAATGGGAAGAAGTCACCTGACTCCATTCATCACAATGTACCAATTCAGCATGGAGCTTCCTCAGCTCCTGGTGCCAAAACCCTGTGAATTAAACATTCCAAAACTCAGCTATTGATGTTCCAACTGAGAACCAGTTGATCAACCCTGATTTCCTAGGCATCCTTTCCTGTATTTAGTTATCTTTTCATTTAATGGTTTTTTTTGCCTTAAACCCCATTAAAACGCTTTGAAACTCAAATCAGGCACCACTGCAGCTCTTTTAACCCAAAATTTGGGGGTTTACTTATAGTTGACCTTAACCAAACTTCTTGACACAGTCAAGACAATTTAACCAATACAATTAAATCCTCATTAATTATATTCTTGTGTATCTTTTTAATCTTTTCAATTAATTAAACCGTTTTTGAGACACCCAGTCTCTCAGATTGACTTGGCCAATCTTGCCTTCTGTTCTTTTATTGAACCTAGATATCCAGTTTTCAGGAATCTTTACCTTAAGACTTTCAATCCAACCTATCTACATGCAATAATCAGAAAAACATAGATAACTTTATATTTTAGAGCATTTATTTGGCTAAATACTCAATAGTGACTGTCGTATAGTCACAATGTCCTTCTAGACAGCATCTTCATTTCTTGCATGCGTGATATATTGCTAGCAATTACTTATTGTGTATTGGGTACATCTGCTCAGTGTTGGTCAGTTTTCTGCTTTTGTAACATACTGTCAGGAAGTCTTGCTGCCCTGGCTGGCAGATGCACAGGACTGCGCCAATGGCAGTGTCACTGGCATCCAACTCAAGCTTGTAGCACCTGTTGTTATTAGGGTATTGCAATATTGGTGCTTCAATCAAAGCCTGTTTTAAATATTGGAAATTCTTGTCAGATTCTGGAGTCCAGATAAATTTTTTTTGGCATTACCCTTGGTTAGGTCTTTGATTGGTGCGGTGAGCTTTCTGCGGTCTTTGATGTGTTTCCTTAGGTAAGCTACTATTCCAAGAAAGCATCTAACTTGTTTAACAGAGGTGGGGCGCTGCATGTAATTTATGGCTTTTATTTTATCTGGATCTGCTTTGATATCACTGTCAGAGACAATGTGGCCCAAGGACAAGAGTTCCTTTTCCATAAATTGGCACTTAATAGGTTTTTCCTAGAGCTTGTGCTTTGCAAGTTAATTGAGTGTCTTGCAGACATGTGTGAGGTGTTCCTCTTTTGCTTTTGAGAATATAATGATATTGTTAAGGTAGCATAATGTATTTGAGAGACCATTTAGCGCTTGGTTCATCATAGTGGCAAACATTGCGGAAGCGTTGGTCATCCCAAAGTTAATTACCCTACATTCAAAAGATCCAAATTGTGTACAGAACAAAGTTTTTGGTATGCTTTTTTCTTTTACATCAACTTGGTTATAACCTGAGGTGAGGTCAATCTCGGAGAAAAATTTGACTCCAGAGAGGCTTGCAAATAGATCCTCTATGAGTGGGAGGGGATATTTATTTTTTACTGTGCTTGCATTTAGTGCTCTTTAGTCAGTTACTAGGCAAAGAGTGCCTTCCTTTTTCTTTACAAAGAACACTGCTGCCCCCACAGGGATTCAGACGGTTGAATGAATCCTTTGGCTAGGCTGTCCTCAATATGGGTTTTGAGGGTTTGAGTCTCCATGGGGGAGAGTCTGTAGAGGGGTGCAGTTTAGGCATGGCTATTCATAGGTCAATCCCATGTTTGAGCTCTAATTTGGGGGGTAACTCTGTGAGCTCTTCCTTAAACACATATGCATATTTGTTTAGGTTGCTGCAAGTTCTGGGCATTGTATTTTGGTTGTTTTTATGTTATGAATTTAGGAAAACCTCCATAATTAACTCATACAGAATGAAACCTCCTCCATGTCAACAATTTCAAAAATTGTTTTTGCTTTATCTCTTATAATTCAATTAAAAGCTCAAAATAAAAATCAAACATTGCTTATATTATCAGTGGAAAATTTTTAATCAAGAAAAAAATAATCTTTAATATTGAAAATAAGAAAAATATTTTTGAGAATTGTTGATATAGAGGATGTTCCATTCTGTATAAGTTAATTCTGGAGGTTGCCAAATTTGGTGTACCTTATTATGTGAAGGTTACTGTCTTTGGTTAGACGTTCTGAGTTGTCTTGATTTATGACTTGAAAAAATACTGTGTCTTTTATAATGAGATTGTTGGGTTCTTTAGGGATATTAAAATTGACTCTGTTGCGTTTGATAGTCATGGTTTTTGTTTTCCAACATACACTGGGATTAACTCAGGTGAATCAGTCCATGCTTTCTACAATGTCTTAGTTTATGTTGTTCATGAAAAGTCCTTTGATGGACGTTTGTATGCCTTGTAGAACAATTCTGAAGGGAGTTGTTTTGCCTTCAAGTAAAACCTTTGATTTGTCTGCCATTCTGGTGTATTTGAAGTTGGATATGACAACTGGTTTTTTGTACTTGGTTAAAAATGGTTTGCTTACCATGGTGTGTTGTGCACCAGAGTCAAATAAAATTTTATTTCTATGTGATTTATAAGTGCATGGGTAGACAAGAAGTTGTGAGCAATCTTTAATTTTTAAGTTCATAAAAATGGAGGATTGCAGGACATGTGGGATGCGAGCAGCAAAGTTTGTGCCTTGGTACAGTTTCTTGTTGTGTTGGGGGGAAACAGGGGCACTTAAGCCTGTTCCCCCTCCTCTTTTCCCTGTTCCTCTGTTTCAAGACCTCCAAGGTCAGAGAATGTGGGGTCCAATTCATAGTGGGTTGCTATTTCAGCATTGTTTACTTTGGCAGTCTCCTCCTTCTTGGGACAGGAGCGCTTTGCGCTCTGGATGTGATTGCCATTGTTACAATTAAAGTTGCTGTTTCTATGATTGGTGTTTTGACATTTTTTGCCATTGGAGTTTTCTCTGCCATTGCCGTTTGAGGAGCAGTTGCCATTGTGTGCAGCATATTCCATATTTGCGCTTTTTTCTGCACGCTTGGCTTCTGCAATGAGCGCAGACATGGAGGTGTTGGCCTCTGGGCAATGAGGACAGCAACAGAGGGTTTCATTCTGTTGATGAATGAGGCTCTAGTGTGTACGTTGCCAGCTTGAGCTGGGTTTTAAATTTTGTAGTGTATTTCCTCAAATTCATTGATGTAAACTGTGATAGTGGTCTTCTGAGGAAGATTGCTGAGCTGTATTGCAATGTCATGGAGGGTTTTGGTGACAAAGAAGTTGTGAGTGATGTCTGCTTTGAACTCTTCCCAGTTTTCAAGCTTTTTTTCAGTTCATGAGCCACCCCAGGTGGCAAACCAGTTAGCTGCAGCCTTGTAAAAGTGCTTTCTGGCTTTCTGGACCCATTTTCATGGGGGATGTGGCTGGCGCAGAGTTTAGCGGCTGAGTGGTCTAGCCAGTTGATGTCATTTTCTTTGTTTTTACCAAAGAACTTGTTGATCCAATGTACTTGGTGTTGATAACTTTGCCTGTGAAGGGTCAGTTTTGTATTTGTTTGTGGTTGGAGAGAGCAACTGTATTGAATTATCTTGGTGTATGCTTTGGGCATGACCAGTCCTTCAAGCATGGTGCATCCACTAGGTATATCTTCTTCAATGTTGTGGGCGCAGAAGTATGTCTTCCAGGTCTCCTGCAATGTGGCCTGGTTGAGTACGTGAGCAAAGGTGGGCGGGTTCTGTTCAGTCATTTTCTCTTTCATTGGTGTAGTCAAAAAACTGTAGCTGCTACTAGTGATAAGGAGCGCCTTTTGGGGAAGCTTCAAATATGGAATTAGAAAAGAAGAGAAGTATATTCATTGGATAATACTTTAGACCTATATAGCTTTAGCTGTGGCAGAGATTTAGTTGGATCAAAACTAAGGATTGGTCATGTGCAGGATGGGTTTGAGTTGCTGGATACTTGGACTATCATGTGATATTGCTTGGTTGCCATTTCCAGCATGTCAAACTGTGTATTAGAAAGGCACCAAATCAGGCAATGGCTGGATGTTAAGTGGGTTGGCTGTAGCCAGAATGCTTTTTCATCCAGATCCTTGACAATAGTGTTACAACCAAGTTTTCTTCTTTGCTTGCTAACATATCTCACAATACACAGGGGGTACTCAATGAGTTGCCTCAGGCTTATCAAACAGCATGGATTAATCTGATGGCAATGTCAAATTGCAGGCACTATCTCCTAATTAAGAGTGTTGCCAATTTGACTTGTTGATCCCTGCACAGGTTATTCCCACGGTCCCATAAATTATATGGAACCTACTACTATGCCACCCCCTGGTGGCCTTGTGGCTTTCCCCATATTGTATATTAATCACAATAATAACCAATAAATGAAACCTTATTCTTATTATTTCTGTCCTTTCTATTAGGCTGTTGTTTTCTCCAAATCAGACACTGAACTCTCATTGGCTCAGTTGTAACATTAGTAGCAGAAGTAGGTTGACAACCTACCTAAGAGAAAAATTCCCCCAAGAAAGGACAGAGTACAGGCTGTATGGCTACTCCCCAACAAGAAACCTTCCTCCCAATTCCCAGGGGGGACATCCCTTAGGGGTACGTTATCTACCAGGACCAGTTGTTACTTACAAGTGTTTACAATTATCTCCGCCTGGAGCAGTACAACACAAGTGTCACACCACCAAAGTTGGACCTCTCTCAATGCATGTTAAACCTCCAGCTTGAATCCTTTGTGGGTGGCGTGTAAAGGGCTGACATTGTCAGCTGGCTCCATTCCACAGAAACCTGCCTCTGTATCTGCCAAGTTCCTGAGCCCATGTGGGTTACCACTGCATCTGGGCGCCTCACAGGGCCTGCTGCCATATGGTTTACCAACTGGGCAGGCCAAGAACAGGAAGTCACCTGGTCAACATTCAGGGACGCTGCCAGATCCCGCTACAGTGAAACCTTTTCACCCATTGTAGTGGGAACCCCACTCCTAGCCATCAAGCAAACAGGAACCGTCCCTGAATATCTTGCGGATTGGCAACAAGCCCTTGCCACCGCCTCAGAAGCTGACACTGACAGGAATGGTATATTGATCACTCTTATTGACAATGGGCTTAAGCCCCACATTTGCAAGTGGGTTCCTATAGGACGTTGCACCTCCATTGACAACTGCTACAAGGCCATTGTAGAGGCCAAAAATTAAGCTTCAATGTGATTTTGGATATCCAACAATACACCTTCTCAACCTCATTCTGCACCTGGTAGCGCCCATAGTCAAGTAGGCTGCCGCCAATCCTGTCAGCAGGAGAATGGAGATAAGTGCCCTTGAAAGGGTGAACTTCAATTAGCACATATTGAGGACCCAGGAAAAGCCTGGGGCTGTAGATACAAGAGGTTCTGCAACCTCGCTTGACCCACACTCTCAATCTCTTCTTGCCAAGAACCCCTGCAACTATAAAGTGCATGATGTTGAAACCCTAGACGTGTTCCAGGTCCATAGTGATAACCCCATCCTCCAAGCCAGTCATTCTTCCAATAAAATTACCCACTTGGCCTATCCTTTCTTTTTCTGTGGGAACACCCATAAGCTTTTTGTAGACACTGGGGACAACCACACTATGCTGAACCAGGATTTTTCTGATTCCCAACAGCTTGACTGAGTACCCAGTCAATTTAAGTCTGTGCGCCTGGCTGACTCCCATGGGTTGGCCATCACTTATGAGATGTTATCCTTCTCTGTGAGAATGGGGAACATACAGGTTAAGCTCTCTGTGCCAATTATGGTGGGGTTCATCCAAGATGTAATTGCTGGCCTTGACTGGCTCCAACATAATTGATCATATATCAACTGGGTCACCTCTGTGATCACTCTCAGCCATAATATGGTAGTCTTCCAGATTTATCCCATTAAAATGAGCAAATTGCTCCACAAAACTGTGTTTGTTAGACTCACAGAGATCATCACATATGATTTCAAGGGATAAAGCTGGATTTCAATCATTTTTTAGTCAAGGTCATTTGTCCTGAACTCACTGCACCTCCCCCCTTGACCACCACACCTCTACCAGCACTTGTAGCACTTCTTGAGGAGTATAAGAACGTCTTCAGCAAAATGCTCAATCAGCTTCCCCCTCCCAAGAAATACAACATCCTGTCCAGCTACAAGGGTTGCTGCCTAAGGCACCCCCCTTTATTGCTTAAACCCCAAGGAAGACAAGACTCTCTGTCAACACCTTGTGGACACGCTTGATAAGGGCTTCATTCACCCCTCACTCTCACTATACGGGGCCACAGTCTTCTTTATAGCTAAGAAGGATGGGTCCCTTCAACTGGTAACCAACTACAGCGCTATAAACAAGGTGACTGTCAAAAACAAGTACCCCTTACTGTTAATTGACAACCTTTTTGACACACTTGCAGGTTCTAAGGTCTTCAGCAAAATTTACCTCACTGTGGAGTACAAACAGGTCCGCATTGTGCCAGGGGACAAGGCAAAAACTGCCTTTTGCACACGCTACAGGTTGTTTGAGTGTTGTGTCATGAACTTGGGAATGACCAACGCTCCCTCTACCTTTGCCATGTTGATGAACAAAGAATTTAAAGATTTAATTGTAAAATGTGTTGTTGTGTACCTTGACAACATTATTGTCCTCAGTCAAGACTAAACCATACATCTCCAAAATCTGTGTGCTATCCTCAGAACCCTTTATAAAAACCAATTAAAGGTCAAGCCCTCCAAATGTGAATTTCTCCAGTTGGAACTCCTGTTTCTTGGTCATACTATCTCTGCTCAATGAATAAAGCCCAACCCTGCTAAAATCAGGGCAATAACAAGCATGCCACCCCCACTGACGTGGATCAGGTGTGTACATTCTTGGGCATGGTTGCTTATGTGCAAAAGTTCATCCTCAACTGCAGAGAACTAGTTGCACCTCTCACTGAGCTTTTAAATACCAAGCAGTGCTTCCAATGGACTCTTGTCAGAGATCAAGCCTTTGAGATGTTGAAGCATAGACTTACAACTGCACCTGTATTTCAATTTTCTAATCAAAATTGCCAGTACAAACTCAAGACTGATGCCTCTGACAGGGATATAGGGGGTGTGCTAAGGGTAGAAACTGACAAGGGCATCTTCCTTCCTGTGGCTTAAAAATCCAGGAAGCTTACCAAATCAGAGCAACACTACCCCATACACAATAAAGAATTAGTAGCAACTGTGCACTGTGTCAAGAAATGGTGCTGTTACCTGGAGGGAGCCACTTTTCCACCCTGTGTCCTAACAGATCACAAGTCTCTTCAGTACTTCAACACTATGTTGCACTTGACTCAACGCCAAGCAGGGTGGGTCAAGCACCTGTCCCCATATCAACTGTACATTGAGTACAAACCTTGGAAAGAACTTGTCACAGCCAATGCCCTCTCCAGACTGTATGTAGCACCCATCACCAGGGATGATGGCTTGGATCCAGACTGACCAATGTTTTACCTCCATCCTGAAGCAACTTGTTACAAAAGCCTTAACTCAGTAATCATCTCCAAGTTGAAGGACAACAAAATCCAGTTTACTACTGATGCTGGCAACGTCTGCCGCCAGGCGGAGACAGGTGAGAAGACACCTTACATTCCCACCACACAATGAGGCAACACTATATTACATTACCACCACACCTTGGGTCACATCAGAGGATGTAACCTCTTCTAAATCATGAAATGTAAGGTTTGGTGGTCGCGTATGTGTCAAGAAATCTTGGATCTCCTTGAGAAGTGTGTGTTGTGCAAAAAGAACATGTCTAAACCTGCACCCCCCAAATTGGTTCTGCCCATCAAAACCATGGAAACCTTCAAACAGTGGGCCCTTGAAATTGTTGGGCCCCTCCCTGAGGATAGACTAGGCAAAAAGTACATCATTACAGTCATTGATTATTTTACCTGTTGGCCAGTGGCATAGGTAACCACTAACCACACTGCCACTACAATCACCTGCTTCATGGGCCAGGAAATTGTGGCCTGCATTGGACAACCCAAGCGCCTTATCACAGATGGTGGTCCTGAACTTGTAGGGCACAACATGAAGGCATATTGCACCAAGAACGGCCTCCAACAAATAGTCATCACTCCCTATCATCTGCAAGCCAATGGACGCGTAGAGCAATTAAATGGCTCCCTGGTTCAACTGATTGCCAAGCTCTCCCAGGAGCACCCCAATACCACGTGGACTGAACACTTGCCCACTGCTCTACTTATCTTATAAGCAAGAATCAACAGAGGCACCGGGTTCAGCCCCAGCACTTTGGCCTTTGGGACCCCTGATAGCTTGAAAGGGGTAGAGCAGGGGAAACTAAAATACACAGTTCCCAGGAAACCTCCCCTGGTACCTACTCCTTCCCTGAGCCAGTGGCGTGCCAAGGCTTGTGATGTTGAACATCAGCAGATTGAGGGGGGGACAAAACACCTCAAGGAAAGGTACACTGTGGGTGATACCAGCTATGCCCTCAACCCTAACTCTGTGAAGTTAGAGCCCAATTGCTTGGGCCCCTTCAAAATAGCTGCAGTCTATGACAACCACACCTACCAACTTGAAGACACCCAAGAAAACACCAAGAAGCTCCACCATGATTGCTTTTGCCCCTGCCGCGCCATCCCCACACAAAGATTGTTTGTGCAGACCTTCCCAAATTTTCTCCAAGTTCCAATCCTGGTGTCTGGCAACAAACAGGGGGCAAGGGGGGTGTTGCAACCAAGTTTCTTTCCTTGTCTGCTAAGGTATCTTACAATACAGGAGTTGTTCAATGATTCACCCCAGGATGTATCAAACGGCATGGATCAATCTGATGGCAATATCAAGTTGAGGGCACTATCTCCTAATTAAGAGCGTTGCTAATTTGACTTGGTGATCCCCACACAGGTTATTCCCCTTGGTCCTGAACCATATATAGAATCCGCCACTATGCCACCCCCTTGTGGCCTTGTGGCTTTCCCCATATGGTATATTAAATAATAACAACCAATAAACAATACCTTATTCTTATTATTATTGTACTTTCTATTAGACTGTTGTCTTCCCCAATCAAATACTGAACTAACATTGGTTCAGTTGCAACATTAGATCAGGAGAAGGCCTACAACAGAGTGATTCATGAGTATTTGTGGAAAGTTTGTGTGAAGATAGGTTTTCCAAACAATGCTGTGAGCATGTTAAAGTCAATCTATGGAGTAGCAAAATATAATATCAATGTAAATGGTAATCTATCACAACCACTTGAAGTTAAGAGAGGTGTAGGTCAGAGAGATCCATTTCCTCTATTGTTGTTTGTCCTTGTAATAGAATCACTGTGAGCAGCCCTTCTAAAGGCTGATAAAAATGCTAGAAATCAATGGTAAGTGTTACTCACACTCCATGTATGCAGACAATTCATGGATCTTGTGAGAGATGTGGAGGATGAGGCAAAGGCAATGTGTGTCATAGACAAGTATCAGAGGGCAAGTAATGCATATGTTAATCTTACCAAATTGTATCTATCACAATAGGAAAGACGGCAACATGGGTCAACTCAGGTCAGCAAATCCCTTGTTTAGCAGCCAGGAAGGAGTATAAGTATCTGGGGAGTTTCATCCAAGGAGAAACATTGCTGGAGAAAATCTGGAATGTCCAGGTAACCAAGATAATTAAAGAAGTAAAGAAGTGGAGGTTTCTGAATCTTTCCTACTGCAACAAGGCCTTTGTTCTCAACACTTTTGTATTATTCAAACTTTAGTACTTGGCTGGGGCGGTCCCACCGTCATCATCAGCAACTAAGGCAATAAAGAAGATAATAACATATTTCATTTGGATTTACTGTGAAGCAAAAATCAGGTACAAGAATCTATGTCAAGAGACGTCAAAAGGTATCAGACTAATCAACTTTGAGACTATGCTTGAGGCACTACAAATACAGTGGTTAGCTTGCACTGAAGACAATTTGAAGCCAAAGGTGTGATTACCTATATTGGAAGATTATCTAAACAAGGTGCAGATAACCAAAACAAAAGACAACCAAGGAGTGAGCTGGGGGATTAACCAGAAACCCAAGGTAGCAGTGAAATACCACCCATGTTGCTAGAAAAACATTTTTAAAGCATGGACAAAGAAAAGTGTTATAATTTTGATGGACACAAGCACATTACAAAAAAATAAGAGACATCCCCTTGTGGGGTGGTGATTATGGATTAGAAATAGATTCTCAGTCTCAGGGGCCTTTTTTAAGATCACTGGGGAAGCACACTGGGGCAATATCATTTACGGCACAGGCAGATTGCTACAAAGATTAGAACCACCAAGTAAATCTAAACCCTTGGTGTGAGATTAGGCTGATTGACCACAAATGATCAGGCTAATCATTGCATGTAGATCTTTATCGGTTACACACTGTATTATCACTTGGTTATCATTTTATTAAGTATAGTAATTCTACGCTGTATAATCATTAGTTTATTATAATAGATATGACAGTTATACTGTGTATTATCACTGATCATTATTCCAATGTGTAATGATTATACGCCACATATTACTAGTTTATTATAATTGATGTAGCTATTATGTGCTGTTTAATTTTTATCCAATATAATGATTATCACTGATTACATGCTGTATAATCATAAGATCATCAATTGTGTATCTCCCATTCCATCCTACTGGACATTGTATCAACTCAGTCCTACACAGACTTATGGGCTTATAGAGTCATATCAAGCAAGTGATATGCAAATAGCTAGGAAATACTGAGTTTGGATTGGTATTACACAGCATATAATCAGTTTCTTATTGGTTTGGATCAACATTACACAGTAGATAACTCACAAGTTGATGTTGGATCAAGTCTGCTATTATACAGCGTAAAATCCCAAACTTGACCTGTTACATTAATAAGCAGAAGGCTCGTTTGCCAGAAAAGAATCACTGATTAAGCCCTGCAAATGCAATACCAGAATTCTACCTTCCAATGTTAGAGGACAGATTAGGGACCATTTATAAGTGTCAACTAAATACAGTGTAGTTTCCCAACGCAATAATAGGCATATAAGATACAGCCAATCAATAAATGACAGTAGGCTATCTCAAGAAGAGCGTAGGCTGTAGCTGAAGTGTCAGGTATGCCTGTTAAGGCCAGTAGCAACACACGTGCTAAGGACAGCCAATCAGGATAGGCACAGCCAGCAAAGATGGAACTATTGCAAAGGTAGCCACTGAGAACTGTCTGAAAGGACAAGAACAAGGGTTGTTACAGTATATATTGATACAGACGCCTTAAAGGATGACAACAAGTTCTTAGTTACACCTGGATAGATTGCAGCTGCTGGCTAGATTGTATTCCAGTTTCAATAAACATAATTATCTTCAAAGTTCTATTCTATTTTAGTCTGTAGTGCTCTTGCATAGGATTAGGTAGAGTACATTGGCAAGGCTAACATCTATCTGTAGCTTTGAACATACCAGCAGTAACCCAAGTTGCTCAACATTGATGCTCATTCAAAATCAAGCCTCTGCCAATGCCCACAGATACTGTCCCTGCCCGCCAAGGATTGTCCTTGGCCCTGCCTCCGCCTAGCTTTGCTGATAAGCATGGGTATGAGATAAATCCTCTGACAGTGAGAGTGATCCTGTCTTTTCTGTGAGAAACCCTGTGTTTGTTCACCCCCCACAACTTTCCCTTTGGTTGTGGCTCCTCTGCCCTCTGTTCCTGAGGGCCCTGCCTTAGTTAGTTCCTATGATTGCACACAGATTGTAGAGCTGGCTGAGACTCTACTTTGCGGGTTCTGCCTCCATCCTTCAGACCAACCTGACCTGAACCTCAGAATCTTCTTTCACTATTGTGACCAGGAGAATTGTTGGCAGCTCTGCTGGCTTTATTGTAACACTTCATTCCAAGCCCTCCAGGAGCGCCTTTCTGGAGGAGAACATACCGTGGAATACCTTGCTGGTTTTGCAAAGCCCTCTGTAAAGCAGCTCCAGCTTGTTGCTGCCCGCCAGAATCTTGAGTTGTCTTCCCTGGGTGATGTCCTCCTCTCCTGCTGTCATGATTGGGCTGAACAGTGGGCCACAGCTAACGCCTCCTTTTTGGACATGTGTGCTGTGGTCCTATCTAATCAGTCCATGGGGGAATGCTCATGCCTGTATATATGAACTGATTGACATCCTCAACACAAAGTTGAAGTCTATGGTATATGAGACAATGAACGCTTTTGGAGTCTCTCTGGCATGGTTTCATGACATATACAAGTTCTATGCCAAATCAGATAATTTCAGTGTGCAAGTGGCAGATGACTTGGCCACCATTGACCAGAATGTAATTTCCCTAGACAAGGAGGCAGAACAGCTTGGTTTGCAACTCCATCAGTTTGAGAAATATGTTCTGGATGACTTTCAGAGCTGGAAGCAAAGGTCAACAGCCATCTGAAAGTATCTTGCTTGTCCACGCCCAAACCGCTGCTTTGCCCAAACAGTGCAAAGATTACAACACTGGAGAATAAAGTAGCAACCTTGGAGAGCATAATCAGTGGATATGAAGAGGAGTTTGCTAGAGCGCATGAGACCATAATGGCCCTGCAAACAGAGCAGATGACCCTGAAGAATGCCGTGTCACGCCTATCCAAAACCACCATGAGTGTAGAGTCTGAGCTCTGCCAAAGAAGCCTACAGATGGACAACAGCAATGTCCATGACCGCCTGGCTAGAATGGAAGCTCAGATCCAGCTACTTGAAAAAAAGGCTGCAAATGCATTTCAATCAGCCGGTAAACATTTTCCTCAATGCGCACAGACCACTATGAGGACGCTGACAACATCTCTGAGGAGGAAGTGGAACACACAAACAGGGGGATTCCTGAGGTTTTCACCACTTTTCCTACTAGAGAACCATTCACGCTAAAAGCCACGCCTAGGGCTAGGCATAGTTATACAGCATATAGGCAATCAACCGCCTCTCCCTGCCAGCTCACCAAGCCTACAGCTGTGAAAAAACGGTTCAAACCTCTGAACCTCCCAAAATTTGACAAACAAGGGAATGTATATTCCTTCCTGAGACTCTTTGAGATGGCAATGAGGGGCGCTAGCAACCACCAAAAGGCAACCACACTCATCACCACACTAGACGCAATCAGCGTCAACTTAGTGATGCCATGCCTACCTGCAACTGACTGGACATATCAAGAGACAAGACAGGCCGTGCTAGAAGAGTTTGGTGGAGAGGATATCCTCTTCACCAGGAATTCTGAGTTTGGCTCCATAAAGTTTGCTCCAGGCAAAACTCTGCAAGAATTCACGGAAAGATTCTACCATGACACGCTGGTACTCCTTGGTTCTGGAACAGTCTTTACCTTTGACATTTAGGCTGTGATAAAGCAGGCAACCTATCCCTATAAAGAACTCCACAGATTGATGGTCCCAACTATGCCAAGGGGAAGGATGTGTCAGAAATTGTGGACTGCCTTTGGAGCCATGTTTAAATGTTTGGTCCCCCTATTTGACCTGAGTCCAAGCAGCCAAAGCCAGCCTATGAAAAACACACTTCCAGAAGGAGGATTCTGCTAAGTCCTCTGTGTACCCTCCTGATGTGAAGGGGCCCTATTGCATTGCCTGAAATACATCAGGACATTATAAATCAAAATGTCCAAACAGCAGCAAGAAGGTACACACCGTGCAAAACCACCCCGCTAGCATCAATGAGGGAAAATCCAAGGCAAATTAGAAGAGGGAAATTCTACCTCCGCCAAATCCCTCAGCCTTCCCATCAAACCTGGTCCCAAAGTACACCGCCCCAAAGATCTGCATGAGGACGCAATTCATATGATTGTAGCCAACAACCTCTATGCTGTGACTACCTTCTCTTAAACTAAAGTCCAGCACAAAGAGGCCGCTCTGGCTGAAGCATCAAAACCATATGCAGCCCAATTACAGGACGCCAGAGAAAACCACTGTTTGCCATGCTCCAACAACACCCTAAACTTGAAGTTGATACAAGTAGCTTTCCCTCTGGAGGAGCTTAAGTCTGCATACCCCAATGTCTACAAAAGTCTGCTCTGCACCTTGGAGAGTGATGAGGAGAATGGGATACACACATTAGAAATCCCCAATGACTCTTATATTGATTGTACCTACATTGACATATCAGTTAACAAACATTGTATTTGTGCAATAGTGGATAACAGGCTCCATTTAACATCATCTCCACTAAGATGGTGAAGAAATTGGGTATAGCCCCAGATGCAGACTACAGATCACCCTTTGGTACAGCTGGCAAAGAACCCACTTACTCTGTGAGAGAATATAGGGCACTACCTATGCAATTTGGCTCCATTGTGGTATCTGCCCCAGCAGTTGTACTTTCAAACAACACCTACAATTTTGTCATAGGCACCTCCTTCCTGGTGAAATATGGAGCCATGACACATTGGGGTCTTGCCACCTTCAAAATCCTTGGTCAAACCTTACCCTTGTTCTTCAGTAAGGAAGGTCAGGACACTGCTCCCAAGCCCTGAAAATTTGTCAACCTGGCCTACGCCAACAGAATTGTCCCTGTGGAATACAAACTTGTTGGGAAACATAGACGTAAACCTCCTACACAGATTCTGAAACATAAGGGTATTCTGCTGAGGACCAGGTCTGCATTTTCCCTGGAACCTGGACACCAGAAGATTGCAGAGACTGGGTTGTCTGTGGTTGACCCTGAAGGGCTATATGGAGAAGTCATCAAACCCTGGGGCTGTTCTTGCTTCAAACTATACATTGTGCCAAGCATTGTTACCCCTGGCCAACAGGAGATACACGTCCTCTTGGCCAACCTCACAAAGAAGACACTTTCTATCAAGAAAGACCAAATGGTAAGCTTCTTACACTTTTACCCCACGGAGGAACTATCCAAGGTTAATGGATTTGGTACATTTGAGGAAATGGGTATACTGGACAACCCTGAACCAGCAGTCTACCTGAATACACCCCTAGCAGAACTTTTCTCCCTTGGCCCTGAGGAGCAAGCTTGGGCATCATTGCTGTTTGAGAAGTACCACTCAATATTTGCTGAAAGCAACCATGATCTGGGTTGTACTGAAGGAGTAACCTACCACATTGATACAGGATCCACTCCTCCAATCTGCATGCGCCCCATACAACAATCAAAAGAAAACAAAGAGGTTGTCTTGGAAGAAGTCAGCAAACTGCTGAAACAAGGCATGCTGATCCCGTCCAAAAGTCCTTGGGCATCTCCTATCCTGATTGTCAAGAAGAAAGATGGCTCTAACCAAGTTGTCATTGACTATTGTTGCCTCAAAAAGGTCACCAAAAAGGACTTGTACCCCTTGCATCGCATAGATGACACATTAGACTGCCTTGGAGGCGCCAAGTACTTCTCTGCCATGGACCTCATACCAGGCTATTGGCAGATCAAACTACCCCCCAAAGAACAAGAAAAATGCGCCATCATAACCTCAAAAGGACTTTTTCAACCAACAAGGATGCTGCAAGGGCTGTGCAATGCCCCTGCAACCTTCCAGCAAGCAATGGACACCATCCTTGGTGACCTTAAACTCTCCTGTGTCCTAGTGTACTTGGGCAACATCAATATCTTCTCTAGGACTTTCACCAAGCATCTAGCTCACCTGGAAGAGGTCTTCAAGAGGCTAGCAGCCACCAATCTTAAGATAAAGCCACACAAATTCCAGTTCTTCAAAGACCAGCTGGAATACCTGGACTTTGTCATAGATAGTCATGGCCTGCGTCCCCAGCCTGCAAAAACAAAAGCCATATCTAAGATGAAGCAACCTGAGTCAAAACGCAATGTATATGTCTTTTTGGGAATGGTTGATTACTATCAATGTTTCATCCCCCGCTTTGCAGCCATTGGAGAACCTCTCTTCCACTTGCTGAAATTGGGAGTTGACTTTGTATGGAGTAAGCAAGCCAAGGAGCCTTTAACAAACTCTGCTTGGTCTTGTCAAGTGACCCTGTTCTGATGTACCCAGACTTTGACAGACCCTTTTTGATCCATATCAACGCCTCACTCACAGCAATTGGGGCTGTACTATCCCAACTTGACAACAAGGGACTCAAACACCCTGTAGCATACGCTAGTAGAACGCTAAATGTTCATGAACGCAATTATACAGCAATAGAGCGCAAATGCCTGGCAGTCATCTATGCATGCAAGAAATTTTGGGTCTACATCCATGGTGTACAGTTCACAGTGGTCACAGACCACACGTCCTTAGCTTGGCTCAAAGCCTCAAGGAGCCAGAAGGCTGACTTGCTTGGTGGGCGCTGAAACTACAGGCCTTGGACTACAAAATCCTCCATTATCCTGGCAGCAAGCACCATAATGCAGACTGCCTATCCCACTTACGCACCGTGGCCTAAGTGAGCCCTTTAGCAGATCAGCTGTATTGCAAAATGATGACTGAGAAGTTTAGCAACAAGCCTGAGAAAGTGCAGCATATCCTACAAGACCTTTGAAAGGATACAGTGCTATGAAATGGTGTGCTATACAAGCTGGTGGATGGCAAAAAACACATATCCCCTCCTCCCTCCAAAAGGACTAGCATTGTTACGGCTGCCCATAAGGCAACAGGTCATGGTGCCTTTTGGAAAACCAAGGAGATACTTTCTTGCACCTACTTCTGGGAAACAATGAATTTCAACATTCAAGAGACAATTGAATGCTGTATTGAGTGCTAAGGGAACAAGCTACTATGGAAAAGCACACCTTACTAAATAGTACAACCCCATTTTTCCTGGAATACCATATCAATGGACGTAGTTGGACCACTCCCACGTAGCAGCCCTGGCTTTTGTTATGTGATAGTGGCTATAGATCACCTCACTAAGTGGGTGGAAGCCCGGCCTCTAAGGAAGGTAGATGCTCTTTCTACTGCAAAATTTGTATTGTACACCATCATACTTTTCCATGGCTGCCCAAAGTTCCTACTCTCAGATAATGGGACCAACTTTAAGACCTCAGTAATATCAAGAGTGAATGGCATCATAGGAGTTTGTGGGTTTACTTTTCACTTCATACCACCCTGAAACCAACGGGATTGTGGAGCGCGCCAATGATACCCTAACCCAGATCCTCCAGAAACTAGATTCATTGTGTACATCTTCATGGGAAACATACTTTAGAGCATCAGTGTTTGCTACAACATTTTGCTTCACTCTACCACAGGAGTGTCTCCATGTCAACTGATGTATGGCCGCCACCCTGCCATTCCGCCTTTCCTATACTCAGCCACAGGTAACCCTGGGCAACTTTCCTACAATCAGTACCTAGGATAACTGGCCAACACCCTCATCAAATTGCAGGCATCTGCTTTTAGCAACACAGCTATCAAGACCCAAGCCAGATTTGAGAGGGACTCTGCTACTAGAGCCCCATTGCCTTCTTTTGAGATAGGGGAGAGGGCTGTATTCTGCAACACTTGAGGCTCAGGTAGATCCCACAAACTAGAAAACTATGGGTAGGCCCCTTTGAGATCATAGAGAAAACCTCACCTG
Source organism: Entomophthora muscae (assembly GCA_014839935.2). Taxonomy (NCBI): domain Eukaryota; kingdom Fungi; phylum Entomophthoromycota; class Entomophthoromycetes; order Entomophthorales; family Entomophthoraceae; genus Entomophthora; species Entomophthora muscae. Next base: position 163,903 of record QTSX02005856.1, read on the forward strand.
ACGCCTACTACATCAAGGATAAGGGTAGTGGATGCATATTCAACCGCATACATACAAAGTTTCTACATCCATTCCGCACCCCAAAGGAAGGGCCTAATTAAACACTATCTGAACTTGTCATAAAATAATGATAATAAGTAATATAAGCACATCATATAATTCATAAAAAGAAAAATATAAAAAGATATAAATAATATAAAAAGATATAGAAAGTGCATTATATTGAAAAGGGACATAGTCCTATAAAGCTTTATTACTGAGTGCCCTCCTCAGGTTCCTCAGGGATATGGTGTGTGGTAGCCTCCACATAGTCACCAAAATTGTGGGTGGCTACCACCTGATAAAGGACAACAACGTTCCAAAGCCACATATGTTGCGCCTCGGGGGAGAGCTGCTCCCAGTGCATGATGGGCGCAGTCAAGCCAGCTCTCCATCTGCCAGGCAACCCAGACCACACTTGATAGGGAAGCACGCCCCCAACACCAGGCACTCCACAATAAATCCTGCTGAGGGATAGTCAGCTGGAAGACCCTGCTGCCGGTGCAACACTTCACAATGGTAGAACTCCAGGATGGCCTGCATCTGGCCCAAGGAACCACAAGGAAGCAAAGGCTTAGAGAACAGAAAAAATTACCCAACAAAGCCATGTATAGAAGATACTGGGCAGGATCCCCAGTTTCCAGCTTTTCCAAAGTCAGGTTTATGACAGCAGCCAGTTGATTATGCTGGTTATCAGCACGCCAAAGACCCCACTGACAAGTAGAGTTGGGACTGGCCCCCCAAGCACAGGACCAGACTTGCACTACTGCACAGTTGAAATCAATCACCTGCGCATACTTGGCATACAATGCCAAATTAGAGCAAAGCGGCTCCACTAAGACCCCCTTCAGAGGCCAGGCCAGCTCACAAAGGGCCACAGAACAAACAGCAGGAGAGTGATATTGCTCAGAGTGTCAAAGACAGGAGTGAATATCTACCCCTGCCCACAAGACAGAAGGACAAAGAGGAACATGCTCAGAAGCTCATAGCCCTGAAACAGGCTATTTACCTCAAAGTCTGCATGATCTGGGCCGTATGTGAGGATCACAGACCCCAACAAGGCTGGATTGGGCATATAAGGCACAGTAGGTGAGTGGGGAACAATTGCCCTGGCCTGCCAAGCCTCTGGGTCCACCAAGGAAGCCCAATGTGCACCCACAACCACCAAAACAGAACAACTTTCCTTCTCAACCTTCTGCTCCAGGATGGGGCTATGCGGGCACTGGAAAGGATTGGTGACCACAGTAGTGGCCAAGGAAAGCTCTGAATGGGTATCATTTTCTTGAGCGCGCAACAAACGCCACCCATAGACTTGGAGGCGGCGCCCCTCCTTGCTCTGCCAATTGAACTCCTGCAGGTGCTCCTTTGTCATGGTTGCCAGGAACTCCTGGTACTCTTCTTTGATACTGAGACAGGAGGAAGTTGTTGAAAAAGCCATATGATTGACTCTCTTATTACCCTCCCTATTTATGTTCAAGAGGGGGGAAATGTGAGATTAGGCTGATTGACCACAAATGATCAGGCTAATCATTGCATGTAGATCTTTATCAATTATATGCCATATTATCATTTGGTTATCATTTTATTAAGTGTAGTAATTGTACGCTGTATAATCATTAGTTTATTATAATAGATAAGACAGTTATACACCGTATTATCACATATAATCATCCCAATGTGTAATGATTATACACCGTATAACACTAGTTTATTATAATTGATGTAGCTATTATGCACCGTTTAATTGTTAGCCAATATAATTATTATCACTAATTACATGGCGCGTAATCATGCAATAATCAATTGTATATTGCTTATTCCATCTTACTGAATGTTGTATCAACTCAGTCCTACACAGACTTATGGGCTTATAGAGTCATATCAAGCAAGTGATATGCAAATGGCTAGGAAATACATAAGTTTGGATTGGTATTGCACAGCATGTAATTGGTTTCTTATTGGTTTGGATCAGCATTACACAGTAGATAACTCACAAGTTGATGTTGGATCAAGTCTGCTATTATACAGCAGAAAATTCCCAACTTGACCTGTTGCATTAATAAGCAGAAGGCTCGTTTGCCAGAAAAGAATCACTGATTAAGCCCTGCAAATGCAATACCAGAATTCTACCTTCCAATGTTAGAGGACAGATTAGGGACCATTTATAAGTGTCAACTAAATACAGCGTAGTTTCCCAACACAATAATAGGCATATAAGATACAGACAATCAATAAATGACAGTAGGCTAGCTCAAGAAGAGCGTAGGCTGTAGCTGAAGTGCCATGTACGCCTGCTAAGGCCAGTAGCAACACACATGCCAAGGACAGCCAATCAGGATAGGCACAGCCAGAAAAAATGGACCTATTGCAATGGTAGTCACTGAGAACTTTCTGAAAGGACAAGAACAAGGGTTGTTACAGTATATATTGATACAGACGCCTTAAAGGATGACAACAAGTTCTTAGTTATACCTGGATAGATTGCAGCTGCTGACTAAATTGTACTCCAGTTTCAATAAACGTAATTATCTTCAAAGTTCTATCCTATTGTAGTCTGTAGTGCTCTTGCATAGGATTAGGTAGAGTACATTGGCAAAGCTAACATCTATCTGTAGCTTTGAACATACCAGAAATAACCCAAGTTTCTCAACGCTTGGACAATGTTTACTTAAAAAGGGGTGGGATATAGTGAAGAATCAAGGGAACTTGCCAGTGAAATTGAGACAATACTGTAAACCATATGAGAACTTAGATGGGGAGAATCCTAATTGAAGTGAGATGGAGGCAGAAGCAGTTTAAGAGCAGTACCAAAACAACAGACCAAGGTTATTGCGGACTGAATGTTTGGTTTGGCTCAGAAGAATGTTAATAGTGGGGAAAGATGATGGGATACTCCTGGCTGAATTCCCAACTTGTGACTATTGGAAGAATCAAAACACAGGACTTGCTCTGAGACACATGCTGAAGCTTATGATATAAAGGGAGGTAAAACAAGGTCTAGTTAACCTTTGGGAGAAGATAGGAACAATATAAACCATTGAGGTTCAGAACTTCTTGTACCAACCCAGAGGAGGGATCCTTCAGACAGGGGAGGTGCTACAAAAGCGGCACAAAAAAGATGACCCTACAGACTTTGCTTGCAAGGTTTGTGGGGAAGTGGAATTAGCAAAACATATATTCTGTGAGGAACCCACTTTGAGGGGAACAAGCCCCCTAAGTTGGTGAGCCAAGGCCCCTAAATTAAGCCCTGCAATGGCTGAACCAATGGGCGCAGTAACCATGACAAGGTAGCCCAAGTGACCTAAGTATGCAAATATTCCCATCAGGTAGCTGAAACAACCCAAAAGATAGTACCCTATCAGGTACAACAACAGATAAAATGAAGCGTGAGGCTGTACCAACAAGGGTTCAGCAGGTGGAGGAGTAGAATGGCGGCCATAGTGGAACTTTTGTCCCCAATGACCAGAGGGATACTTGAACCATCCATTGGCCAAGGACTCCTTCTGATGGGCATCATTGGGTGAGGAGTTTTGCCAGTCAAAAGTGGGAGTGGGATTCTCAAGACCTTTTACCGTTGTAAAAGGGAGACTAGAAACCACCACAGGAAATAAATTCCCTTCATGGCTTCAAATAAGTTACTAAGAAATAGATGTGACAAGATAGGATAAGAAATATTCTTTATTTTTGGAACAGAGAGAAATGATAAGAATAGCTCACTTAAATACCCTCACAATGAAGACTGAAATATTTGAGTGGCATTTTGAGAATAAGAGGGATTTTCATGGACCTGAGATCAAATTAATACCTTGTCTCAAATACTGATAGAATTGGAGCTTAATAATATAAATTGTTATAAGATTGATACAGAGGAAACAGTGATGAGCCATAAAGCTGTAGATAATTAAGTGGGTTGTGTTAAAGTGACAGCTTAAAACTAAGTATGGAGCTTGGCTCACATATAGAATAAATTGATTCCAGAGCGGCAAGGAAGACAGCTGCAGCCAATCAGATTGCAAGCGGTAAGTGACGTTGTTGATTGTGTTAATAACCTTTTCAAAATTCAATTTGAAAGCCAGAGCAAAAGTCAAATGAATAGAATCCATATATAAAGGTAAACTAAGTTGAAAAGTTAATTCTGTACTAACACTGGGTCTTTCTTTAGGGTTCAGAGTTTGAAACCTGTTGAACTCATTGTTCAAATGAACACTGGACTCCATTTATTTGTTGTGGTGTTGTTTTGAAAAGGATTTCAGGCCCAGATTTTCAATAAAGTTAATGTAGTCAGGGAAAGAATCCCTGACATATTCCTAGAGTGCTCAGAAGCAAGAGCAATATGGTCATGTGTGTTCCACTGGTACAATTGGTACCATCTAGGAAATAAAAAAGTTTGAAAAAATGGCAACGGAACAAACTCTTGGCTACAACCCCATCACAGGTACTTTATACTAATGTGGCGGGTAAGAGGATTGGAGAACAGTATGGGGTGAATTCCTCTTTGTTTTATGGCTTGCCAGAAACAAAATAACCTTTGTAGGTCCCGGTCAACAGGCGCGTCCAACTCTAGACTTTGTGAAGCAACGGCTGCTTGCAGCTGTTGGTAGCAAGGATAATCCTCTTTCTGTTGAGTCTGCCAACTCACAGCTCATTCTAGTCTCTTGTTTCACAGAGGAAACAATGATGTGTGTCTCAAGTTTTATTAGTCTGCTTTTGAAGGCTATCATTCCAAACAAATAAGAACATATAAGTATGGGGATAGCGTGAGTTATCCCAGTTATGGGTAGATAACTGCTCCACACAGCAATTGAATGTGTCAAGGTGCAAGTCCTTGGGATACATCCTGTCAAGTGACTTATACTCAATAACTTCCTTTGGGGAATAAAAAACCCAAAGAACCTGCAACCTTGAGATTAAGAGTCTCAAACTCTGCTAAATATGCTAGCTGGGCAATTTTTCTTCCTGAAGAAACTAAGTAATGACACCACTTATTTCTATGGTTGATGATGGTCCTTCTACCCATTTGGCAAAGGCATTAACATAAAGTATTTCCAATTTCCAATGGCTGATAAGGAGCGCCTTTTGGGGAAGCTTCAAATATGGAATTAAGAAAGAAGAGAAGTATATTTTATTAGATAATACTTTAGACTTATATAAACTTGAATGTGGCAGAGATTTAGTTGGATTGAACCTAGGAGTTGGTCATGTGCAGGATGGGTTTGAGCCACTGGATACTTGGACAGTCATGTGATATTGCTTGGTTACCATTCTCAGTATATCAAACAGTATATTGGAAGGGCACCAAATTGGGCATTGACTGGATGTTAAGTGGGTTGGTGGAAGCCAGAATACTTGTAAATCCAGACCCTTGACACACACACCCCTTAAGGGGTTAATCTGGTGCATCAGGAGGGGGCTTTGTTTTTACGGCTGCTATCTGATGCTCCTGGAGCTGTTTACCAGTTGGAACCAGTCTGGTTGAGTGTTCTTCTTTACTGAGGCGGAGACAGGTTCTGTGGTATTTCTTGACAATTGGGGTTTTGGCACCTTGGAATTTTAATAGTTAGGTGTTGTGATCTGGTCTGTACTTGATGATTCTTCCTGGTCCCCAGTGTACAGAGTCTGGTTTCTTTCTGTTGCCAGCTAGAACCCAGACAGGGAAGTTGATGGGGAGTGGTTCTGCTTTAGAGGTTACCTTTTGTGTTTTAGGCCTTTTTATTTCTGCTATTTTAGCTTTGAGGCGGATTTGTTGTAGATTTGGTGCTTGTTCTACTGTGGGAGGTTTTCCCGGGGGGATCTTTATGTATGGCTGTTTGTTGTGGGTGATTATTTCTGGTTTTAACCCATAGGTTAGCTCAAACAGATAATGGCCTGTTCCTTGATTGGTGAAGACTTGGGATACTAGTAATGCATGTTTCACGTATAGTGGCCATGTATCTTTGGCTTTGCCATCCAATATTTTCTCTAGGGTCCTGATAAGGCTGCCATTGAGGCATTCCACTCTGCTGTTGGCCTGTATGAAGAGGTTGTGGAGTGTTTAATGTTTTTGGATTTTAAGTTGACATTTACTGTGTGATCTGATAACTTGGTTGCTCCATCAGTTATGATGTAGTCTGGAATGCCATAGTTAGCTATGATTGCTTTGTTAATGAAACAGTTGATGGTTTCTGCTTTATGGTCCTTTATTACTCAGCAGATGGGTCAGAGTGTGGCAAAGTTGATAGCTACAATTAAGAAGTGTTGGTTTGTTTTTGTTTCTGGGAACGGGCCCACTACATCCAGTCCCCAAACCTTGAATGGTTCAGGGTCTGGTACTGGGTTGACTGTTGGCCAATAAGACTTAGTGCTTGAGTATTTTTTTCACACTGTGCATTTTTTAAGCACCATCTTATGTCTTGTTTAAGTTTGGGCCACCATACTATTTCCTTTAGGGTGAGGTATAGGTTATTAGCCTTTGTGTGCCCTAGTAGGTGTTGATGTCTTAGGATAGTGTTGACCCTTTGTGCAAGTGGAATGTAGCAAACATGTTTGCCTGTGATGATGTGGTATACTGTATCATTTGATACATGGAAGTGTTTTTCATTTCTTACTAATGTATCATGGGTTAGTTGATGTGTTGAGGGGTCTTTTCCTTTGGTTTTATACTCAATATTGTACAGGTTTGGTCAGTCAGGGTCCAGGTGATCAGGGTGGTCTTCTCTAGGCTGACATAGTCTAGAGAGAGCATCAGCTGTGACCAGCTCTTCCCCTTTTTTATATTGGATGTCCAATTTAGTCTGCTCTAGCAGGGACATCCATTTGGATTATTGCTGTGCAAGTGTGTTCTGAGTTTTGAAATATATTAAGGATTTAAGGTCATTTAGTACTTGGACGTTTAAATGTCCTTCTAAGTAACATCTCCATTTCTTACATGTGTGATATATTACTAACAATTCATTGTTGTGTATTGGGTACCTCTGCTCAGTGTTGGTCAGTTTTCTGCTTTTGTAACATACTTTCAGGAAGTCTTGCTGCCCTGGCTGGCAGATGCACAGGACTGCGCCAATGGCAATGTCACTGGCATCCAACTCAAGCTTGTAGCACCTGTTGTTATTAGGGTATTGCAAGATTGGTGCTTCAATCAAAGCTTGTTTTAAAAATTGGAAATTCTTGTCAGATTCTGGTGTCCTGATGAATTTCTTTTTGGCATTACCCTTGGTTAAGTCATTGATTGGTGTGGTGAGCTTTCTGCAGTATTTGATGTATTTCCTTAGGGTAAGCTACCATACTGAGAAAGCATCTAACTTGTTTAACAGAGGTGGGGCGTTGCATGTTATTTATGGCTTTTATTTTGTCTGGATCTGCTTTGATGCCACCTTCAGAGACAATGTGGCCCAAAAACAGGAGTTTCTTTTCCATGAATTGGCACTTACTTGGTTTTGCATAAAGTTTGTGCTTTGCAAGTCAATTGAGTGTCTTGCAGACATGTATGAGGTGCTCCTATTTTGTTTTTGAGAATATGATGATATTGTCAAGGTAGCATAATGTATTTGAGAGACAGTTTAGTGCTTGGTTCATCATGGTGACAAACGTTGCAGGAGCGTTGGTCATCCCAAAGTTAATTACCCTACATTCAAAAGATCCAAATTGTGTACAGAACAAAGTTTTTGGTATGGTTTTTCCCTTTACTTCAATTTGGTTGTAACCTGAGGTGAGGTCAATTTTGGAGAAAAATTTGGCTCCTGAGAGTCTTGCAAACAGATCCTCTATGAGTGGAAGAGGGTATTTATTCTTTACTGTGCTTGCGTTTAGTGCTCTGTAGTCAGTTACTAGACGCAGAATGCCTTCCTTTTCCTTTACAAAGAACATTGCTGCCCCCAAGGGGATTCTGATGGGCGGATGAATCTTTTGGCTAGGTTGTCCTCAATATGGGTTTTGAGGGTTTGGATCTCCATGGGGGAGAGTCTGTAGAGGGGTGCAGGTTTGGGCATGGCTTTACATAGGCCAATGCCATGTTTGACCTCCCGTTTGGGGGTAGTTTGGTGAGTTCTTCCTTGAATACATGGGCATATTCATTTAGGAGTGCCACAAGTTCTGGGCATTGGATCTTGGTTGTTTGCATGTTATTGAATTCAGTGTACCTCATTATGTGGAGGGTACTATCTTTGGTTAGATGTTCTGAGTCATCTTGGTTTATGACCTGGACAAATCTGTGTCTCTTAGAATGAGGTCATTGGGTTCTTTGAGGATATTAAAATTGACTCTGTTGTGTTTGATGGTCATGGTTTTTATTTTCCAACATATGCTGGGGTTCACTTGGTGAACCAGTCCATGCCTGCTAAAATTTCATAGTTTATGTTGTTCATGGTGAGTCCTTTGATGGACGTTTTTATGCCTTGGAGGTCGATTCTGAAGAGAGTTGTTTTGCCTTTGAGTAGAACCTTTGATTTATCTACAATTCTGGCGTATTTGAAGTTGGATTTGACAGCTGGTATTTTGTACTTGGTTAAAAAAGATTTGCTAACCATAGTGTGTTATGCACCAGAGTCAAATAAAATTTTATATGTATGTGATTTGTAAGTGCAGTGATAGACAAGAAGTTGTGAGCAATCTTTAATTTTCATGTTCATAAAAATGGAGGATTGCGGGACACGTGGGATGCAAGCAGCAAAGTTTGTGCCTTGGTACAGTTTCTTGTCAAGTTGGGGGGAGACAGAGGCACTTAAGCCTGTTCTCTCTCCTCTTTTACCTGTTCCTCTGTTTTGAGACCTTTGAGGTCAGAGAATGTGGGGTCATATTCATAGTGGGTTGCTATTTTGGCATTGTTAACTTGGGCAGTGTCTTCTTTCTTGAGACAGGAGCAGTTTGCGCTTTGGCTGTGATTGCCATTGCTGCAGTTGGAGTTGCTGTTGTTATGGTTGGTATTTTGGCGTTTATTTCCATTGGAGTTTTCTCTGCCATTGGTGTTTTAGGAGCGGTTGCCATTGCGTGCAGCATATTCCATATTTGCGCTTTTTTCTGCGTGCTTGGCTTCTGCAATGAGCGCAAGAATGGAGGTGTTGGCCTCTGGGCAGATGAGGGAAGCAACAGAGGGTTTCATTCTGTTGATGAATGAGGCTATGGTATGTACATTGTCAGCTTGTGCGGGGATTTGGATTTTGCAATGTATTTCCTCAAATTCATTGGCGTAAGCTGCAATAGTGGTCTTCTGAGGAAGATCACTGAGCTATTTTGCAATGTCTTGGAGGGATTTGGTAAATTGGGAGTTGTGCGTGATGTCTGCTTTGAACTCTTCCCAGTTGTCAAGCTGGTTGTCAGTTTGTGAGCCAACCCAGGTGGCAACCAGTTAGCTGCAGCCTCATATAAGCGCTTGCTGGCTTCCTGGACCCATTTCTCATGAGGGATGTGGCTGGTGCAGAGTTTAGCAGCTTTGTGATCTAGCCAGTTGATGATGTTTTATTTGTTTTTACCAAAGAACTTGTTGATACCAACATATTTGGTGTTGGTAACTTTGCCTGCAATAAGCAGTTGTGTGTTTGTTTGTGGTTGAAGAGAGCAACTGTATTGAATTATTTTGGTGCATGCTTTGGGCATGCCCAGATCTTTAGATACAGTGCATCCACTAGGTATATCTTCATTGATGTTGTGGGCACAGAATTACGTTTTCCAGGTCTCCTGGGATGTGACCTGGTTTAGTAGTGAGCAAAAGTGGGCGGTTTTGGTCAGTCATTTTCTCTCTTGGGCGTGGTCAAAAACCTGTAGCTGCTACAGTGATAAGGAGCGCCTTTTGGGGAAGCTTTAAATATGGAATTAAGAAAGAAGAGAAGTATGTTTTATTGGATAATACTTTAGACTTATATAGACTTGACTGTGGCGGGGATTTAGTTAGATTGAACCTAGGGGTTGGTCATGTGCAGGATGGGTTCAAGCCACTGGATACTTGGACAGTCATGTGATATTGCTTGATTACCATTCTCAGTATATAAAACAGTATATTGGAAGGGCACCAAATCAGGCAATGGCTGGATGTTAAGTAGATTAGCAGTAGCCAGAATGCCTGTACATCCAGACCCTTGACATGGCCAAAATTATATGACCAGTATCTATGGATGTCATGAATCCTGCTATTCAGGCATTATCAATTTTGCCTTTGATGGGATTGCATTTCAAGTGCAAAATCCTTCAGTTCCTTTTCTTTCCTTGAAATGGGGTTTACTTCAAATTGGGCAAAGGACTCATTTACGTTCTGACTGATAAACTTAGTGATCCTTGACCCACTTATGAGAGTGGCCAATTATCTACCTGTACTTCTACCACTTTGTGGTAGACAATAGTCATATAAAAATCATTTAGATTCATCCAATAAAATTGAGTTCTGTTTACACTCTTTCTTTGTGTTTATCTTTGTACTTTGCTGTCATCTCTCTAGTCTAGTCTAGAGGAGATTTCTGATAATTATCATTCCCAGGGCCTTAAGGTAAAATCCTTATTAATCCCTGAAGACTAACCTTTGGCTTAGTACAAACCCAATCCCACTGTTAGAATTTCCCTTTATGTCCCTTGGCTTTGCTCAAGTACACAACAAAATGATGCTTACTACAGGGGCTGTAAGCCCCTTAGTTAATCCCTTCAAAACTACTTTCTATGTTTCATCATCTCCACTAATTCAGGTCCTGTCTTTGCAAGAAGTTTCTAGCCCTCCAATGAAAGAAGACATTGCCAACCTGCCTATCAATCCTACTGTTCTGAACTTGGCTAATTGTTCCTGTCTTGTTGCCTATCCTCTGGGTACCCCTGACTTAGATCAAATCATTTCAGTGGCCCTCAGACTAGCCTGAAAAGGAGTTGTCCTTGATTCACAAGCCCAGTTTGAGTCTATAGAATATTACAATATGATAGTTGCTCCTTGTATTCTGCACTGATTCCTTTCAGCGGCCAACTCCACTACTCACTTGAGTTTGTATTTTGTCTAGCCTGCTTTAGTCCATCATCAGATGGTACTGGGGTTCCACGTCACAAGATTTCCTCTCTTTGTGCTACTGTTTCCAACCACTTGGAACAGTTTTCTGCCTATCAACAGTGGGTATAATATATGGTTTCCCTAGTATCCAATAATCAGAAAGATTTGATTGCCTCTAAGTCTCAATTAACATAGTCTATTGAGCACCTACGTTATTGTATCCCTGAATGTGTTTGCAAGCGCCTTCAGGAGTTCCACCAGCTATAACAACTCTGGCAGGCCCATATTGATTATGCCCTTAACACTCACTGCACCAAATTTGAGCAGTTAGTGGTAAAAATCAATGAATTACATGTCAATACTGCTGGGCAATTGCAACTCTTAGTCAAGGTTGCCTCAAAAAGTATGCAGAAAATGCAGAATGAGTTGATACGGGAAAAGGCTGCTGCAATTACTATTATCCAAGGATTGTAAGCCCGTGTGGATGAGTTAAGTCATTCTCCTGCTGGTGATCACCCTTCTGTAAATCTGGTGAGACAAGAACAAGAATTATGGGATGCTATCCAAGAGTTGCATACCACTACAAAAAGCAAAGCACCTCTGGAAGCTGTGCCTCAACTTGATTCCCAGGTGGCTGTACTTAACCCCCAGGTGGCTGCACTCCAGTAAGAAATCTTTGGGCTACAAGCAGTTGTCACAGAGTCCACCAGTTTTCCAGGGACCTCTGAGGATGAAGGTTATTTCCCAGAAATACCTATACATCCCTGTATTTATTGAGCTAGAGAGCTGATTGCTCTGGTCTATAGACTTGATCATATGAAGCAGGATTGTGATGCACTAGACACAGACTTTCATAAAATGATCAAATTGATTGACTCTGTCAATGAGCAATCCTCCCCTTGTCTGTTGATAGGCCCATATCTGACTTCTTGCCTAGTTGAACTCTCAACTGTGGTAATCAATCAAGGACACCAATTGGATACTGCTGAGCAGCATGAAGAACACCCTGCCAAAGCTGACACCTGCAAATCCAACACTTTAGTCACTTTGGAAGAAAGTATTTGACTTTTGTGGGCCATACAGCCTTCCATAAAATCTGAGGCTAAGTTCTCTCCTTGCATCAATATGGAAGACAGTAATAATGATGGACCAACTCCTGAGACTCATTTCAAACCTACATTCAAGAAAGTATTTGACCCAAAGACGTCCAGAATTGCTGCCTTCCTTACCATATATAAAACTTTCATGTGTAGGGCTTCTGATGAGATCAATAAAGAACATATCTTGATCTGCCTCCACCCTATCTGTCAAGAGGTGGTGGTACCTGATCTTCCTTTCTTTGCCACCTGGTAAGAGATGAAGCAACTATTAATTGAGGAGTTTGGTAGAGACCTCAGCTTATATTTAAAGAAGGACACATTCATACACATTGCCTTTAAACCCAAGGAAAATCTAGCTTAGTTTGATTATATTTTTTATGTGGAAGGTCAGCAACTAATAACAAGTAAAAAATGACTGCCCATAAGCTTACACTTCTTGCGTTCAGGCCCTCAAGGTCAACCAGCTCTTATGTCTGCACTTTAAAGCACATAATGCTATGATTATGTCTACAAAGAGTATTAAACCCATTCTCCAAGACATGTACCTCACTCACTCACTCACTCAGGTTCAGTAGTACAAGAGATTTGAGCTTCTGCAACAGGCACAACTTCCCACTCTCCACAGATCCTAGCTGTGAATGCCTAAAACTAGCCCAAACAACAAGGCTGTCATAATTGTGGTCAGGTGGGAAATTACTCACAAGTTTGTACAAATCCCTGTGGTGAAGGAGCTGACCCTAGAGACCATGCAGGAAAAGAGAAGTCAACCTAGAGGCAGAGATGCTCTCAGTTGAAAGCTCTTTGCAGTCTCCCCCTTCACCTCCTTCTAATTCTGCTGATGAGGAAACTTATTCCCAAGCTCCTCTTGTCCTTCTTCTCTTCCACAACATTTCAGACAACTCTGACATGGAAGAGTCTGACACTGAGGATTCTGATGCATATGGCTATTATGTCCTTGCTGTACCTGAGACCATCCCTGTCCCTTATAAGCTGTGTTCTGGAAAGACTACAACCAATGTTGAACCTTTTTCTGATACCAAGAAGATTGTTTCATGACCCCACCTCACTCAAGCCAAGATATTGCCTGTCTTGGTGGAAGCCTCTGAAGAAGCCGCTGAGGTGGCTGATGCTGTCTTCCAAAGCGTCTTCATTTCACTTCCCATGCAGAATGTTTCTAAGGAGTTTCTTGGGCTCAGGTGTATGCTAGAAAAGTGAGATAAGGAGTTGGCTGAAGCAAAAGGTGTCTTAGCTGTCCTTCCCCTGTTTGAACGTATAACTACTTGCATAGAGATATCCATCCAAAAGGTGAATATCAAAGCTGTCCTTGACACTGGTTCTCTGGTCAATTTTGTGTCTTCCAAGTTAGTGAAGAAACTCAAGATAGCCCCAGACCTCAACTATCACCAGACTTATGGTACAGCTGGTCTATCTATGACACAGACCATTGGCGCGTACTGAGCTCTTCCTATGCATTTGGCAAGCTACTCCTTGCTGCCCCTGCTGTAGTCCTAGAAAAAAAGAGCTATGACCTATTATTAAGCACTCAAGTTCTCCAAGAATACAATGAGATCATCAACATAAAAGATGGATACCTGTCAATCCTTGGGTACAAAGTTGCTCTCATCTTTGAAGAACTCATTAAGGTTTCTGGAAAACACCTTAAGAGGTGTGCTCTATAATACCCTTCTGGAATTTTCATTCTAAAGTACCACAAACACTCCTCCAACATGAAGTGCCCTTTTCTATCCTGCCCTGCAGCTGAAGGAGTTCTTCTCTTGGGTACCTCATCTGTGACTATTTCTCCTGGGTCTGAAGTTATTCTTGACTCCCAGATTTTGTATGAATTGCCTGAGCGTACCTTGCTAGAGCTATACTTCCCTTACTCTTTGGGGAAAAATGAACCTCATCTCTACCCAGGAATTTTAGACTCTTCTCAAAATGATGCTGTGCATTTACTTATAGCTAACTTATCTCCTGTGCTTATCACTTTCTCTAAAGGTCAAGTGGTTGTGTATGGCTGACTCTTAAATGTGCTTAATTTTCTCTCACTATACCCTTTTGATACTTTCCTTTATTTCAACTTATCAGAGGAGGAACCTCAAGTGTTGTCCTTGTTCAGTGCTGAGAATTTCCCACAGTTGTTTCCTGTACAACAGAAAGAAGTTCTTGACCTTCTTGATTAGTTTTTCAACATCTTTTCCAAAGACAGTACAAATTATGGACTAACTAAAGGTATCATCTATCAAATTGATACAAACAATGCTCCTCTTTTCCAAGCCAAACCCTACAGACAAAGTAGAGTAGAGGTTGCTCAGGTGTCCAAAGAACTTAAATATTTGCTGAACACTGGGCTGCTTGCTTCTTTGCATAGTCCTTGGGGAGCCCCATTGCTTATAAGTAGAAGAATGATGGAGTTTAACACATTTTGATGGATTATTGACAGTTAAATTCATTAACCAAGAAAGATTTTTACCCCTTGCTGTTCATAGATGATGCCCTCTGCTGTCTCAGAGGCTCTAAGTTCTTTTCAGCTATTAATCTGGCATCTGGCTACTGCCAAGTTGACCTTTCTCCCAAAGACAGGCAAAAAACTGCTCTCTTCACCTACAAAGGATTGTTTGAGCCTATATGTATGCCTCAAGGGCTTTGTAATGCCCCTGCTACGTTTCAGAGGGCTATGGAATCCATATTACACAATCTAAAGATTTTGTGTGTATTGATCTATTTGGATGACATCACTGTATTCAGTGTCACGTTCACCAATCATCTGGATCATCTTAAAGAGGTGTTTATCAAGATCTGAGAAGCTGGACTCAAGCTGAAGCTGTTCAAGTGCGCCTTCTTCAGGGATTGCATGGTATTCTTAGGACATGAAGTAACCCAGACTGGGATACATCCCATGACCAAGAAAGCGGAAACTATTGACAAAAGGCTCCATTCCATCTCCTTGAGAGAATTCCAAGTCTTATTAGGCATGTCAGCTCACTACAGAAAATTTATTCCTGACTTTTCCAACATCAGTGAACCTATAGTTCAGTTGCTATAAAATCTTCCTTTTGAATAGACAGCCAGTCAAAAACAAGCTTGTGAGACTCTCAAAGAGAGCTTGAAAGAGGCCCTTATTCTTTTATACCCTGATTACACCAAGGAATTCATTCTGTACACTGACGTTAGTAAACTTTCTATTGGTGCAATCCTGGCTCAACTTATTGACAAGGGGGTAGACCACCCAGTAGCTTATACCTCCAGAGTCCTGAACAAGCATGAGAAAAATTA